>BSBK01008827.1:0-309794 GCA_027943335.1 Chamaecyparis obtusa
ATATTACTATTATTATACATGTTAATAATATAATATTAGCCCATATTTATACTTCAATAATAATAGATTCCAAATGGACGATAAGTAAAAACAGATAAGATCAACAATAAACAATAATATTAATAGCTGGAGATTAATATTAATAACTGACAATAATAAAATGATATTAATCTACCAAATGAGGGGTCGTGACCCATGAGCCCATGATACAAGCGGTATACATAAATATGGTTTGAAATCGAAAGAAAGGAAAAATGGAGAAGAGCAGATGGAAGAGAGCCATTTTTATACTTAACATAATCAATAACCACAGCACCGTTAAGGGAGAAGAAGATTAGACTAAGGAGAGCATAGTAGCGTCAGTAGCAGCATAAGTGAATGGATGATTAGCATCAGTCAAAGGAGCAAGAACAGTGATAAATAATATAAGGGATAGGTATCAATGGAGTCTTATATCAAAAAAGAAACAGCGTAAATACAAATGAAGGATAACCAATAATGTAATTATCCTTAGATGTTAAGGAGGTTTGATAGGAAAATATCAAGGCCGTGACAACACCTTGCTATTGTAAGAGTGCGACTTATATATTGGTCTACTTCCGTAACAGTGAGAGCATGTTGTACGCACCTATTATCTAATATTTGTTTGCAGAATATTATATATATAATATATATATACAGAGATATGTAGTAAATATATAAGTGTATATATATATATATATCATTGTTGATAATTAGAAATTATATATATATATTTAAGAGATATATATATACACAGACATGTATGAATGAATATATATATATATGAATATATATATATATATGAATATATATATATTATATATATATATATATATATATATATATATATGAATATAAATAAATATATAGGATGTGTATATATATATCTGTTAAATCAAAACTATATGTATTAGTGAATAACAATTGGAGTCAAAATTATTTAAATCAAAAGCTATATATATATATATATATTATATATATATATAGTATATATATATATATATATAAATATATATATATATATATATATATATATATATATATATATATATATATATATATATATATATATATATATATATATATATATATATATATATATATATAAGAATAACAAATATATACTATGTATCTGAAAGGTCTAATGATATATTTGAGTATATATATATGAGTATTATATATAATCTAATACACTCAATATTATTTATAACAATGAAATAAGAAAATATGGATAATTCATATATATAGTGAAATTAAAATATAGATTACTATATATATATATATATATATATATATATATATATAAGGGTTCATATATAGTGAGATATTATAATATTCGTGTGTGGAAATAATGGAAGTATGTATTCTATAATATATTTATGGATGATCTATAAGAATGATCTGATATATATATATTTAAATTATATCTTTTAATTAGTAGACAATAAAATCATAATTACATTTCAATGGTTTTATACATATTTATTTATATTTTTGTAATATAAAATATTAATGCCCTAAAAAGGGAATTTTAGCACAAATCAAGTAAGGGTCCTAAATAGGGATCATTACAAATGTAGAACTAAACTTCAACTCTGTATTCATCTTCTTCCAAAGTGTTCTCCAAAAATAACTAGTAAAATTTGTATCTCTGTCTGAAACAATAGACTTAGGCAAGCCATGCAATCTTACCACTTCCTTAAAGAATAATTCAGCTACATGCAATGCATCAGATGTCTTCTTACAAGGTATGAAATGAGTCATCTTAGAAAATCTATCAACCACTACCAAAATAGAATTATTACCTCTCTAAGTTCTAGGCAATCCAAGAACAAAGTCCATACTCACATCCTCCCAAGGTCTATTAGGTACAGGCAAAGGTGTATACAATCCCAAATTCTGACTAGTTCCTTTTGATGTTTGGAAAATTCTGCAACCTCTAACCATTCTCTGTACATCTCTATAAATCTATGGCCAAAAATATCTTTCTAAAATCAAATTCACAGTCTTATCAATCCCAAAATGTCCAGCAAATCCACCACTATGTTTCTCCTTTATTATGTTATCTCACATAGATCCTTTAGGTATGCACAAATGAACTCCTTTAAACAACATGTCTTCTTGAATGAAATAATCAGTCCACTTATCACTCACTGTGTGTTCTTTACAAGCTTTCCAAGGTTCTACAAAATCAATGTCAGTCTCATACAAATATTTCAAATCATCAAAACCAAGTACCTCAACTCTCATTTCTGTCAACAAACTTCTTCTTCGGCTCAAGGCATTAGCAACCTTATTTGACTGTCCACTTTTATGCTTCAATGAAAAGGAAAAATTCTACAAGAACTCAACCCACTTCATACGTCTCTGATTCAACTTATTCTAACTTCCCAAATACTGCAAAGTTTTATGGTCAGTATACAACACAAAATCTTTAGGCATCAAATAATGTCTCCACTTCTTCAAAGCTTGAACATAGCATAGAATTCCTAGTCATAAACTGAATATTTTCTCTTAGCATCATTCAACTTTTCACTAAAGAAAGCTATAGGTTTTCCTTCTTGACTCAAAACGGATCCAATTGCACTTCCATTAGCATCACATTCAACTTGAAAAAACTTTACTAAAATCAGGCAAAACAAGTGTAGGCAACTTTGTAATTCTTTGTTTTAATGTTTTAAAACTCTTTTGTGCTCCATGTGTCCATTTGAAATCATTTTTATCTCCTCTCATAGTTTCAGTCATAGCATTACAAATAGAATTGAAATTTCTGATGAACTTCCAATAAAAACTTGTCAATCCATGAAATGATCTTACCTCTCCAACATTCTCTAGTGTAGGCCAATCAAGTATAGCTCTCACTTTCTCAGGATCCATCTTCAATCCATCAGCTGAAATTACAAAACCAAGATATACAATCTCCTCTTTCATAAATGAGCATTTCTTCAAATTAATCAGCAACTTTTCTTCCTTCAATCTCTGCAATACTTGTCTGATATGTTCAAGATGTTCTTCCTTACTCTTACTGAATATCAAAATGTCATCAAGATATACAATCACAAACTTACCCAAGAATCTTTCAAAACTTCATTCATTAGCCTCATGAAAGTACTAGGTGCATTAGTCAAACCAAAAGGCATAACCAACCATTCATACAAACCTTCATTAGTCTTAAAAGTAGTTTTCCATTCATCCCCTTCTCTGATTCTAATCTGATGATATCCACTTTTCAAATCAATCTTTGTGAAATACTTTGCTCCACTTAAACTATCCATTATGTCATCCATCTTGGGCAAAGGAAATATGTAATTTACTGTTATCTTGTTTATAGCTCTAGAATCAGTGCACATTCTCCATTCTCCATTCTTTTTAGGTGCTAATACATCAGGTACTGCACAAGGACTCAGACTTTCCCTAATCAAACCTCTCTCAAGCAATTCTTCCACTTGTCTATTCAATTCAGTCTTTTCATTAGGTGTCAACCTATGTGGTACTTTATTAGGCAAACTAGCTCCAGGTATCAAATCCATACAATGACTTATACTTCTCATAGGCGGTAAACCATCAGGTACATTATTAGAAATGATGTCATGAAATTCATTCAACAAAGGCTTAACCTCAGGTGCATGTTCTAACTCATCTTGTTTCTCAGTCTTTCTTGAAATTAAAGCAAAGAAAACATTATGTTCTTTCATTTCTCTTGCAAACTTTTTACCATCAACCAAACATACTCTGACTGTGGTACAATGACTTTCATCAAACTTCTCTATCAAAGGCAATAACACTTGTTTCTTTCCATCCATCCAAATAGTATATTGATGCAATCTACCATCATGCAAAGCTTTCCTATCATATTGCCAAGGTCTACCCAAAAGAATATGACAACAATCCATAGGCATAATATCACACAATACTTCATCATGATAATTCCCAATTTTGAATTTAACAAGGCATTGTTCACTTACAAGTAGTTTATGCTCCTTTTGGATCCAAGCAATATGGTAAGGCTTAGGATGTTTCAATCTCTGCAACTATAATTTGTTAACTAGCTCTTCGGATGCCAAATTACCAGAACTTCCATTATCAATGATTACCTTGCAACATTTGTCAACGATCTTACATCTGGTTCTAAACAAACTTTTCCTCAAAACAAGTTCCTCATTAGCTTCTTCATTCCACAAGATCCTTCTTAGCATCAAGTTTTCACCATGTTCAGGTTCATTAGACACTTCCTCAACTTCTTCACAAGCCAAATTATTTCTACCATTACCTCCAGTCTTCTTTCCAGAGTTAATACATTCAAAAGCTCTATGTCCTTCTTCGCCACATTTGTAACAGGTACCTTCAAACCAAGATTTCTCTTCTCTTTTCCCATTATTGTTATTCCTAGAGTAACCAATATAGCTACCTCTAGAGTAATTACCTCTTTTAGCAGGTTCATCTTTCCATCCTTTATCTTGTGCTACATTGTCAGATCTGCTACTTTCTCCATAAGATCTTCCTCTACTTCTTTGAAATCTACCACCTCTTCCTCTTTGTCTTTGTTCATGTCTTTTTGTCAATCTCTCTTTAGCCTTCAAAGAAAATTGGTATGCTTCTTCCACACTATCTATTTTCACATAACTGATCTCATCTTGAATAGATGTCCTTGGGCCATTCAAATATCTAGCCACCTTCTCAACTTCATCATCCACATGTCTAGATCTAGTATCCAATTTGTAAAATTCCTCAGTATATTCCTTCACACTCATGTCCTCTTGTCTCAGATTTTGCATCTTTCTCATCAAACTAACTTGGTAGTTAGCTGGAAGAAACTTCTTCTTCATCTTTCCAAGCATCTTCATCCATGTCTTGATCTTTTCTTTTCCTCTCTTCTGTCTCTCAGTTTGCAAATGATCCCACCAAAGAGATGCATGACCTTTCAACTTTGTGACTTCTATCTTAACCTTCTTATTATCAGGAGTACCTTCATACTCAAAGTACTTATCCATCTTAGAGATCCAATCCAAAAGTGTATCGGTCTCAAGTCTTCCATCATAGCAAGCAACTTCAACTGCAGGTCTGGAGTTAGCCTTAGACAAAACTCTCAAAAGTCTTTCCTCATCTTGTTCAACTTCAGGTTCAGGATTAGGTGCTTCTTCTTCTTCTTCTTCTTCACTAACATCTTCAAGATGTGCTCCTCTTCTCTGGGCTATCTCTACAACTTCAAGCCTAGTTGCAATCTGCCTCAACATATCCATGATAGCATTATCATTTCCTCTACCATGAACCATCTTGGCAATCAAGTTCTAGCAAGATCATAACCTTCTACAAGTTATAGGTCAGATCTCAGATCTGCCACCCTACAACCAATCCAATAAGGTTCTCCATGATCCAATCCACAAGAAAGAACTCGCTCTGATACCACTTGATGCAGGGGCAGGATAGATACAAGTAGAATCAACAACCTTGACTCCACTTAAATTAGCAACAAGCCCTGCTCTGAGTTACACAATAGAAGAAATATAATGTCACATGAAAGTAATGAAATCACAATGGATATGAGGCAATCAACTGGTAGCAACAACAGAGAACTTATATTATTTCTTTCAACATGCCTGACTGTGAGGCCTTTCGGGTTTCGGCCTTATACAATGAGAATTATGAAATCAAAATCACAGCTTGCATCCTATCTTTGTCTCCAATGATGTATCTTGATAATCCTTCTTATTCATTTCCCTAATACATCAATCTAGAACCCTTATATAGCTAGCTAAGCCACAAGTTGGCCAGTCAGGCATTTAATTACATTATAGGTCCAGTCTGGAAGATTTAAATCAAAACTAATGAAAGAGTGATCACCAATTGATGCACCTTTGGATTTAGGTCCACACATGACCCGAGAACATTCCCCTAACTTCACAAGGCCCCATCTCATCACACAGAACCGCGCAAAATGAAACACTCCACATTTCACATGAAAACTGACAGAAAATAGGTCCCCGAGCAAAATGGGCATAAATTTTTACTCATAATGAATTAGGACTTGCGCTCTTGGAAAATGATAATAATTTAGGTCCTCTTAAAGTATTTATGAGTGCAAAGGCTGATTCTATAAGGATCAATGTCGCCACTATGCGCAATCAACACCAAAATTGTAGGAAAATACGGCTCTAACGGCAAGGAAAACAACTATAACTTTGAAACAGTCCATCCAATATTTATGTGCTCATAGGAGAAGGTTCCCAAATAGGTCCTCAACATCATGTAAGCTTCACACACCATGAAACCAACAAATGCAATCATTATAAAGAAAACAACAGAAAATAGGTACATAAATCAGGAAATGTTTTTGGTTGATGCAAGATTGCTCAAAGACCCTAGATGCTCTTGCATCATTTTGACCAGCTATGTAATAAAACTGCTTCTATACACGAATGATCTCATTCTAATGATAGAAATAACACACGATTTTAAGGAACATTTGAAATCCCTCGAGCTATTTTGTCGTATGAGGTAGGGATGCATGTGAACACCAACAAAACCAAGATCATGATCTTTACCTTGAAGAGAAAGAAGTTTCATAGAGAATACATCTTTGAAGGCAACCCTTTGCAAGTGGTCAATGAATATAAATACTAGTGTTGTGATTTCCACAATAAACTTAGTTGAGCAAAAAAGCTACAAGGGGGGTGGAAAATATTACAATCACTGCATAATAGATGTAGAAGTGCCAGTTATGGGATTGGAAAACTATTTTTGGGCTTCTAGTTGTGCCAGTTGTGCTATATGGCTACGAGGTATGGGACAGTAACACTTCAACAAGTAAATGAAGATAGATAGAAAGACTGCAAAAACATTTAATTAGGAGTAGCCTTAAAATTAAATCATCTATTCCATATGAATTGTCTTGGTATAGGCAGGGGCTTTTCCTATTGAAGTGACAACTATGTGTAGATCGTTAAGCTACTTAAGGAGATTAGAAAACATGGAGAAACATTGCTGGCCAAAAATAGCAACAAAATAGAAGTTAGACAGACGAAAGAGCACATGGATGAAACAAACAAAACAAATGGATGGATAAGTGGGGTATTAAAATAAGTGAGCGTCCAAGCATCACTAGGAAATAAAAGAGTACATTCAAGGCAAATTCAAGGAAAGTATGTGGACATGGCAACTTGGGAGGAAAAAGTACTACATCAAACATTTTAACCCCACACATGACCATACTGAAAAGAATTACATAGGAATGAGAATAAAATGGAAAACAAAAATGTTAATTGCCCAAATAAGAACTAGTTCACATGAACTTAGGCGTGCAACCGAAAGATAGGCGATACCTAAAGAAGAGTGGGCAGCTATAAAATGTTGTTATTGCACTCAAGGTGTGGTGGAGACTGGATGACATTACATCATAGAATGCTCAACCAACAAAAATATTCATGAGAATTACATTCATACCTTAAAAGTGAATACCTTGAGCAATTTGTTTGAAGAAAAAAAGATCACAAGAATAACAAATTTCCTAACCAACTTACACAATAGAAGAACCAAGCCCTAGAAAGAAAAATAGATCTAATTGATGAAGCTTGGAGTGTTTGATTTTCACTTATTCATTTTAGTGCTGGCTACTCATAGATTTCATAAATTATTTAACTTTATAGACGTTATTAAGAACTTTCATTCATTCATTTAAGCAGCTCCCACTCTATTTTTAGGAAGTCCCTTTCACGGGACCCAACCTTAGACTATACTTCAGTACACATTTTGCATTCTCATCCAGAATGTGGCGAATGTTGAGGAAAAAAAACCTTCAAAACTACTGCACTGTAATTTACCTAGTAAAACTATTTCATTGCAATATTCCTACTTTTGAGCGACAATGGCAGAGGGCGTAGTGTGGGTACTGGATGAATCATGGTTTTGCTCTCTTGTTTGTTGGTTCGTTTCTTCTCCCTGAATTTTGGGTTTAAATTTGGTCATTATCAATAGCAATTTTCGTTTTCAACATTGAAAGATGAAGAGTTTTACGGAATTCTTCTCGAACAGATAGCCTTTCCATTTTGGGTAGTATATTTTCCTTTTACGAGGAGGCTGTGGAGCTGTGCAGTTGGCTGTTCGCCTGCCTTGAGAAATTTGTAAGTTTCCCAGATTCTCATACTGAGTGGTAGAGTGCCATAATATTAATGCATTCCATGCATGAAATAATGCTTTCTTGTATGACAAAATTTCATTTCATTAGGTTTGTTGTGTTCATTTTGTTTCTGATTGAAATTCTTGATTGCCTGACCAGATCTCTGCCAGAAATTCTCGTCTTGCTCTAAAGTAATTCATAAATCTTACAAGTTTGGTTGAATTGTAAGCCCTCCCTCTCACATAAATTAATCTGCATTTGAAATTGTTTATATAGATAGAATATAACCTTTATGTCATTTTTGAACTGGTGCTGTAAGGATTGATACGGTCTACAAATAAAACAAAACATTGTCCCTGCTGTAGCAATCCTCAGGCTGTACGATAGCAATTTCATAATAATTTCTGCGTCATTGAGTTGATTTTTAGTTTCTAAACCTCTGGACTACATTGGTACATACATGGGGGACTGTATGTTTATAATGAAAGAATCTAGTATTTATTATACTTTTAGCTGATATTTTTTCCACATAATCAGTAGACTATACCTAATGCGCTAAATTTGGTTGGTGGATATATACATACTGTCCTGGTTTATATTTCTCAATTTACAAATTCGGAAATTATTTGAAGAGCTTATAAGTGATCTGTATATCTAGAATAGTTAGCAGTTAAAGTTTCTTTTCATTGTGTGTTTGTAACCAGAAAACCAAAAAAAAACTGAATATAACAAAAAACATTGATTACGGACGTTAGAGTGGTATTATAGCACATTGACCCTGCTAGCCTACGGTTTAATCTAATGAATGCATATAGATAAGTCAAGAGAGATCTGCTAACTTTAGAAAGAAAAAGGAAAACGTTGGAAGCATAACAACACGAAACCAGGAATAGGATGCAGAGGTAAGAAACACATGGTAGACAAGGGGGATAAATTTGACACTTTTATCAGGAAACAAGAGTGAGCAAGTCAGCTGCTATTCAAGATGATGCAACAAATTTTGAATTTGAATGCCACTTTGAACTTCACTAGGCCAATGTAGAATCCTATAGGTGAGGGAAGCACTTCAAATAGGAATTCAGTCACACAAATAATAGCCGGGTACAAATTGGATCAGAAGCTAGGCCATTTTAACCTATTTTCTTGCCCAAAGGAGATGCACAACTAGAAGAAGAGGGGTATTTTATTGCAACAAAAAAAAATTGAATTCTTTCGGGCCTTCCATGGCACAAGTAGTAGAAGATTGGTACAAGCAAATACCTGTGATTACACGCTCATATCTCACAGCAGCAATCATCACTACTGTTGGGTTCTCCCTTGATATGATATCGCACTATTAGCTTTATTTAATTCCTACTCGAGTTTTCAAGCAGTATGAGCGCTGGTGTTTTATCACAAATTTTTTTCTATTTTGGAAGAATGTATTTGTACTTCCTATTCCATATGTTCTTTTTGGCCTGATACTGCAAACTCCTTGAAGAGAACTCTTTCAGGGGAAAGACAGCCGACTTCTTTTACATGCTTTTCTTTGGAGGCACCGTCTTAACTGCTGTTGTTTTATTAGGTGGTATGATTCCATATCTTTCAGAATCTTTTGCCGAACTCTTATTTCTCAGCAAATCTTTGAGATGCAAAAGGCAGTTTGTTTAAATATGGTGAGGCCAAGGGATGCAATGTATGCAAATTCAAATGTTTAGCATATCTATTATTATGCCAATCCTTTATTTCTATTAACTTAAGTTAGCGATTGAATTTTTCTTTGGCAATAATAAGTTGTCTAATCCACTCCAAAGTTTGTACTCTATCCCTCACTATGCACAATCAACTGGTACATTTTAGACAGAAACATAAACATAAAGCAAATTTTAGGTAGTAAATATAATAGTGCATCAAGTATGAGATCATCAGATATTTCAAGGATTGATTTCTAGACATGTATAATAAAAGCTAAAATTAAAATGAAGATAATTGCCTTCAAATTTGATCCATATGTATTTTAATTCCTTAGTTGCAGATTTTTATATTGTCCAAGGTTATTTATTGCTTCTTTTGATTGGGATAATTGAGGGGAGACAACAGTGTGTAATTTAGATTATGCTTTGTAAGTGTCTGTTTCTGTAAATACAATGTTGTACTCTACTATTTCTCTGGGAGATCTCTATTTGGTTCAGCTTGATACTGAGTCACCAAGACAATCTAATGGTGGCATTTCTTGATAGCAAGATCAATGCCATTTCTCAAATAGGTTATTTTTAAAGAACTTTGTGAGTGCCTTCTTGTCTCAATATATTAAACACAACCATTGTAATTTAGTGTGGAAGCAAATATAGTTACTGATTCAACATTTTGAACCATATAGATATGCAACTTGGATTAGGTTGTATCTTGTGGTCATTGACTCCATATGGCCTGTCACTTAAATTATACTTGTGTAGATTATATATTTAGTATATTTATTAGTTTGATATTTATGATTATTGGTCATGATTAATCCTTTTACGTTGTTAAAAAATGCTGAGTTTTGTTTAGGCACATGCACATCACCCAAACTTTTGATGCGATATCTATGTTAATATCCTCAATCGTATTGTTCTTGTGGTAATTGATTTGGTGGTCTATCTTATGGCAAATATTGTAGAATCCCACATAATGTAAATTCCATACTATCTCCAATATTATCATTATTTGTGAAAACTCAATAAAAATGTGTCAATGAAGAAGAGAGGCACTTTCGAATCAACAAATGGGAATTCCAATTATTAATTTATTATATCAATATATATAGTAACCAGTGAAACTAAAAAACATTGAATAATTGTATTAACCTAAGTTACCGGTGAGTTCGGTTCTAAGTTCAGGTACGAATTTATTAATATTCTTCTTCATCTTCATCTTCATCTTCTTCTTCAACATTAGTTGACTCAGCAATAGAGCTAAGGCCAATGGGATCAGCAGCAACAACAATAGTATTGGCGTCAAAATCTTCAAATTCATCAAGTGCAAGCCGAGAAGTGGAGCATCCAATTTTGCAAGCTGTGCATTTACATCCCACCTTTTCATGTCCCCTTCTTTGTATTGTTTAGTCTTGTGTGAGAGAAGACACAAGTTGTAATGCACAAATACCTAGTTCTCCGCTCTTTTTGATTGCAATCTATTGCACTTCACTGAGTGGATGAAAAAAATACCTAGTTCTCCGCTCTTTTTGATTGCAATCTATTGTGCTTCATGATTAATCCTTTTACGTTGTTAAAAAATGCTACGTTTTGTTTAGGCACATGCACATCACCCAAACTTTTGATGCAATATCTATATTAATATCCTCAATTGTATTGTTCTTGTGGTAATTGATTTGGTGGTCTATCTTATGGCAAATATTGTAGAATCCCACATAATGTAAATTCTATACTATCTCCAATATTATCATTATTTGTGAAAACTCAATAAAAATGTGTCAATGAAGAAGAGAGGCGCTTTTGAATCAACAAATGGGAATTCCAATTATTAATTTATTATATTAATATATATAGTAACCAGTGAAACTAAAAAACACTAAATAATTGTATTAACCTAAGTTACCGGTGAGTTTGGTTCTAAGTTCAGGTACGAATTTATTAATATTCTTCTTCATCTTCATCTTCATCTTCTTCTTCAACATTAGTTGACTCAGCAATAGAGCTAAGGCCAATGGGATCAGCAGCAACGACAATAGTATTGGCGTCAAAATCTTCAAGTTCATCAAGTGCAAGCCGAGAAGTGGAGCATCCAATTCCGCAAGCTCTGCATTTACATCCCACCTTTTCATGTCCCCTTCTTTGTATTGTTTAGTCTTGTGTGAGAGAAGACGCAAGTTGTAATGCACAAATACCTAGTTCTCCACTCTTTTTGATTGCAATCTACTGCGCTTCACTGAGTGGATGAAAAAATATGTGCTCCAATTTCTTTCTGATGTAGATGAACTAGCAACCTATGAAGACAAGACAAGGTAAACAATTAAAATAAAATTATTAATCTTACAAAATAAAACTATAAAAATTACTTGCTAGTCATGAAGATAAAGTAAGCTAATTTTTAAAAAAAATATAACTTACTTGTGATATAATTTTTATTGCAAGGGGCTGCAATGTTTGGAATATTTGGCCATGGAGGTACCACCAACTATGAGCATCCTTCTTAAACCGATGACGAAGAGCATCATTACTTAGACCTCTTGCATTCACAAACTCTATGAACTCATCCGTAATCAAATCTCTCATATCATCATCAGGAAAGAGTCTTTCAAATGCTGCTTTGTATCTATCAGACACTTCTAAATCTCTATAGGGTGGTAGCCTTCGTGGTAGATCAAGAAATTGGTTGCTATAATATTTGAGTGTCAATGCATAGGCAAGAAAATGTAGAGGAGTGGTCATTTTGTTCCATCGTTCTACAATAATTGCTTGCAATTGTTTGAAGAGGGTCTCTTCGGGATCTTGCTCTTTTTCATTTACAATTTGCTTGATCTTCTCAAGCATTGAGTGTATTCTATCATAGATCTCTCCAAGATAAGGCCTATCCATGTCAGCGTACCTAAGCATGCTCATAATGGGCTCGGTGAACTTAATGATATATTCCACACGTTCCCACCATAAGTCATCCAATATCCTTCGCTTTATTTTGGCTGCCCTCTCATTGTTGCTTTGCTTCCATATAGCCCAATTGTTGCTGATTACCATATTGCAAAGTGCCTCTATCACTTGCACAAGTCATCTCAAGACAATTAAATTTGATGCAAAACGAGTTTCAACAACCTGTAACATAAATTAGAGCAAAAAAATACAACTATTAGATACATACTTTATAAAAGAATACACATTACACAATAAAAAAATGAAAATCAGAAATTGTAAGATACTGATTTAAAAAAAAAATTAAATTACTAACTTTAGCTCAAGTTCACTTACCTTCAGTAACTCCAAAGGTGAGAACATGCTGAATATTCCTTGAGTCATGTGATGGTTTGTGATGAACATCTGGATGTCCTCAGCCTCTGCATACACCTCCTTGATCCACTCAATTGTGTTTCCAATCTTTTGTAGCATAAGATTGAGTGAATGGACTGCACAAGGTGTCCAAAAGATATGCTGATATCGCTCTTCAACCAACAAACCAGCAGTTCTACAATTTTTTGCGTTGTCCGTTATGACTTGGACAATGTTACTAGCACCCACTTGTTCAATGGCAGAGATGAGAATATTAGCAATAAATGGCCCATCTTTTACTTGCCCCTCACAATCCACCGCTTTCAAAAACATTGCCCCTTTAGGGGACACCGCTAGGAGATTGATCAAGGGACGATTTCTAGTATCTTTCCGCCCATCTGAAACAATTGATACCCTTGTCTCAATCCATGAATCCTTTATGGGCTTCAATTGATCATCAATCGACTTGACCTCTTGATCCAACAAGGTGGTTCGTACTCTCTCAAAACCGGGGCCTTGATACCCTCTTGGAGCTTCATTGGCACTTTTCAACATCTGTCTCCAATATGGAAAGTGAACAACATTAAAAGATTGCCCATTTGCATACAAGCATCTTGCCACATCAATGTCGGCAATTTCCCGACTTTGATTTTGAAATGCAGTTTTTAGTGGTCCCTTTCTTTTGTGTGTAAGGCCAAGGGGTTCTTTTTTAGGCTCACGGGTAGCTGAGGTAGTAAAAAAAGGGTGGTCTTCTATCACAACATCTGTGGGGGGTTGCGTTACCTTTGCTTTTTTTACTTTTAGTTTTATTGCCAATGCCATTGGTTGAATTTTGCCTACGTTCTTTCTCTTTTGCTGCCTCATACTCTTCAATATACTTTAGTACAGTTTCATTGGGTATAGGTGCACCTTTTTTTCCAGGGCATTTCTTGACTCCTCTACCAGTGTATCTACACAAATGGCCTACCACACGAAAATATGAACTATTTCTTTTTACATCACAACCCCTACATTTCCAACGGAATGTACCACCTCCTGGAAGGGCTCTTATAATATCAACATGCTTCCACAAAGGAGAATCAGAGTGAGGTTCTATTCTTTGTTCGGTATTGCCTACTGAGGAAGAGGTAGATGCCATTGTAGTTCCTTTTCCTATGGCAAGAAATTTCAAATTGTATACGTATTCAATATAAAACTTAAAAGCAAGAGAATGAAAAATTATAGAAAAAATGGCTAAGATCTTATGGAGAATGAAAGAGAAATGAAAAAAATAAAAAACTTCAACAAAAACAAAAAACAAATGGAACAAGAACTTACCTCTACTCATTGTAAGCTTGCAAATGTGTACGTATGAGGCACAAACACTTGAAGAAAGCTGACAAACCAATCTTCCAACTCCTCCCTACACAACCAAGAACTTGTTCTTTTGCTCTTGCTTAAGTCAAAATAACCTACTTGCACACCACAAATGAGACTGAGAAGCAAATATTAGCCTTTCATATCCACCTTTTTGGGTTCTGAATGTCAAAAATTTATAAAATTTGCAAAAATATGTCACTTAAGTGACGTCCATGCCCCGAAGTTCGTCGCAATTCGCCACGGGTTCGTTTTTTGGTGTGCTGGTCTGCCTGGGTCCATTCGTCCGGGGCAAAAGTTCGAATTGGGCCTGGATTTTCGAACCCTGCCTGGATCCACAGGCGAACCAGACCCGGACTACGCCAGTTCGTACCTAGGCCGGTCCGGAGGGGTCCAGGGGCAAATTGGGGTAACTTAGGTATTAACCAAATACTTGAATATATAGAGTTTACAAAAACTTTTAACAAAAAAACAAAAAGCAAAAAGCAAAGTCGTCTAAATACAGACAACTAAAAAAATCTAATTAAGACAACTTAAAAATAGAATCTAAATGACCATTAACTAAGATTCTAAAATAACGAGCAAAAAATAGCAAGAACCTAGGGTACTGAAAATAGTCTAATACCCTCCCTTAATGGTAATTCTATCAACTACCCAACTGACATAACAAAATCTGCTTATCAAAAAGCATAGTAGGTTGACTCCTCTTCAAAATGCTCTGCGATAGGAGCTTGTTGTTGCTGAGACTCTCTGTGGTTGGTCTTTTGATCGGCCAACCGCTTTCTGCAGAATTTTTGGATATGACCAAACCTCGCACTATTGTTACATGTGATTTTCTTATTGGAACCTTCCTCAAATGTGTGCTGTCCTTTCTGCTGAGTGGACACGCCTTTGCCTTTATCTATAGCATTAAATGCTTGTTCCGTACTGACCATGCTACTGCTGCTACCAAACTGCTGTCTCCACCTAGCTTGCTGCAACAATTTTTTGCACAACTCATAAAATTTCAAATCAAGATTAGTGGAGATAATGTTGAGTGTCTCAATAAACTGTTCGTAGGAGCGTGGTAAACTATTCAGTGTAATCACCACCATGTCCTCTTCCATCTTGTGACCAACAACCTCTAGTTGATCGCGTATATCCTTGTTCTTCATAAGATGCTCCTGTAGAGTCATCTTCTCATCCATCATAAGGGAAAACAACATGTTCTTCAAAAAGAATGCTCAACTCTTGTCAGACGTCCTATGAAGACCCTTCAAGTGATCCCAAATCTCTTTAGCTGTCTTGCTTAATGGCACTTTTGGAAGCATCTCATCGGTGATTGATAATTTTAGTAGCATAACCGCCTCTTGGTTACGCTCATCAAACTTGTCTTGGTCGTTGCTCACCATTGTATGACGGATATCGGTACCCAAAACAACCGCATCCAAACATTGATACTCAAAAATTGAAAGCATCCTTTGCTTCCAGGTATTATAGTTCTTGCCATTGAAGCGTTGATAGACTTCCAACTTGATGTTGGTCAACGATGCCATCCCTCTTGTTTTTCAATGAGGTCAACTTCTCAAAAAATTGAAAGATCTGATTTTTCTGTCAAAAACCAGTCAAAAACCTTCAGTGAACAATTGACACAAACTTCGAGGCACTACTCGGAAAACAAAAAACTGCTTGCAGAAAACAAATTGATTTTTCTCCAAAATCATGCAAAAATCGAAAACCACAAATTTTGCTGAAAACCCAAATTTTTTTCTGCAAACCCTAGGTTGTAGGAAAATTATCAGCAAAACCTAGAAAACAGCAAAACTTTTGCGCGTCAAAATACAGAGACTTCACGCAGGTAGAAAATCGTCCAGAAAATTGCTCCATAGAACTTTCATAGAACTCCATGCAAAATTCTCCAATACATATTTTTTCATAAAAAAATCTCTTAAAAAAATTCTAGAAATTATATCCAAGTAGAAGTGCACTAAAAATTTAATGCCTCATCACCTGCTCCAATACCATGAAACTCTAAAAAAACTGAATAATTGTATTAACCAAATACCTGAATATATAGAGTTTACAAAAGTGTTTAACAAAAAAGCCAAAAGCCAAAAGCAAAAAAGCAAAGTCATCTAAATATAGACGACTACAAATGATATAATTAAGACGACTCAAAAATAGAACCTAAATGACCATTAACTAAGATTCTAAAATATTGAGTTAAAAGTACCAAGAACCTAGGATACTAAAAATAGTCTAATAACCAGGTTGAGGCATCAATTTCTTAGGTTCTAACATTTGCTCAGTTGCTTTCAGGAACAAAAGATCCACTGGGTTGCAGAATTTTGGCAGTGTGAATAAACATTGTGTTTGGCATGCACATTGCCCTGTTATTTTTGTCAAGGAATAGAAAAGTGAGCTCATTGATAATACTCAATTGGATTTGCTTGATTAGGGGTTTTTCAAGTTTTCAGTTCACAATTTGTATTTCTGTTTTGAGAATTATCCTATGCTTAGTAGAGAGTTTCTGATATTTTGTTTTACAGTACAGAAATATAATTATTCATTTCATGTACACTATAATATTGAGAAACGGTGAAAAGAAAGCCCTCTAAAACATGCAACCTTAAATCAATTTGTCAGATAACTTAATGCAATTTCTATTATTTTTTGGCATGTTTATTGTATTTGGCAGGCACATCCCAAATATTTGGCATGTTTAAACATAGAACACATTTCCTATTTTTGACACAAAGCAGGGACTCTAGCTGCATCACAGCTCTTGTTCATGTAAATGTTCATAGCTAAGAATAACAGTGCTTTTTTTGTGTAAACATCCATTGCAAAGAATAACTGTACTTTTTTCATGTAAATATTCATTGCAAAGTAGAAAAATGGCATTCAGAGAAGCATGTACTGCTATGCCGAGGTGGACAATTGTTCAAATTCTAGGGGAGCTGCCAAATGCAGAGGAGAAGCAAGCAACAGGTGTTTATCTATCGCTTTAACAATCACAAACACAAAAATAATAGTTTTTAAATGCTTTTCCCACATTGAAAATCATATTGTGTCTTTCAAAGATTCTGCTAAGCATTTGGAAAATAAACCATGAAGAATTTCAGCTTTCTTATTCAATGGTTCAGTTAAATTATTACTATTGAAATTAGGGCTTCACTTTATACTTACTATTTTAATCAAGAATTCAATTATATAACAGAGACTACGGGTTAGAATACCATGTTGGTTATTGCATTAGAGCTGGTACAGTTTGTTCCTTAATTAGAATTTAGAATTGTGGGTCTGCAAGTTCAACAAGATAGTGGAAAATTAATGCCATGCCTTTTGGATTTCTAACAAGCCATTGCCAACATTGACTAGTATAGCGATTTTCGGATTTCTTTCTGTGTGGAAAAGGGCCTAAATTTTATTTGAAAAAAATCAAATGCAATAGATGCTACAATTTAGGCAATATTTGATGAGAGTTTTCAGCGGGATTATGATTGTCAGCTGGTTTCCAATCATAAGTTGTTCATGTCCTGTGAGCATGAAATTACAGGATGTGATTGGTAAATCATCACCTTTTGATTTTTTTAATAAGTAAAAATAAAATTCATGATGACAACCTGGATTCAACCCCTGACAAGAATACTTCATATACTAAATAGAAAGCAGTCACAATTATATAGGGCAGCCACTTTCGGACTGCATTGGTTCAAATAACTGACCAGTTTCAATGGAATGGATTTTTTTTTTGCTTTGTTTTGCTAAAAGATCCTTGGGGGCAAAATCCAGGCCCCCAATCCTGGTTAAAGGAAATATTCTTTATGAGAACAATCCGCTGATATTTCCTATTTAGTATTTAGAAAGCTTCCATTTTACCACAAATTTTAGATTTTATCAGCATGAGAGCTGCCAAATCATGCTTCTGTCACTCATTGACAACTTTCTGAAACTGGTTACCAATAAACTTTACTATTAGCTCAAGAATACATCACTGGTGAAAATATGCTATTGTAGTTTCAACCTATGTCACATCCTTCCATGACAACAGAACTAGATTGTTATAGGGATTCCACCTGCTGCCAACGGTCTTTCTCTGGTCTAAATTTTCAAATTCTGGCAGTTATATGACTTATAGTGGGTAAGCTTATAGTATCACCCATGGAAGAAGTTCAATACCATTTGTCAAATTTAAGAAAGCTCCTTAGGATGCTTCAGTGCTATCCTTAAATTAAAATACTCATGTCAGCCAACCAAAGGAGAACTACATTGTTAAGACTGTTCTTATGGGAAAGGTTACACTCGTTTCTTGTACTTAGGATTGTTTCTTATGGGTAAAGGTTTCACTCATTTCTTCAGGGGCTACTATACCATTGCTTGCAATTTTTTAAGGAGCTGCACTTGCTAACAACGGATGCTGCTATAATTCTGTGAGTATGATTTAAAACTTTAAAGCTTGTGCACAGACAATTTGCACTAGGCAGGCAGAGAGACACTCCCTGCATGAGATTGTGAACCAAAGCCTAGGATGTCCAGTTCGCCCCCCTAGGCCCCCGGACCAGCCATGGTACAAACTGGTACTTGGTTCTGGTCCAGTCCGCCTGTGGGTCCGGACAGGGTCTGGTCCACAGGGGGGTGGTTCGAACCAGACCACGCCCAGTTTGGACCTGGGCGGACATGGTCGAATTTCTGAGAACCACGGACCAACTTATCTAAGCAAATGGGTGAGAACCACTCTTCTGCACATATTCAAATTACAAATACATTCTAGCCATTGACTGAAATGAAAAACAGACGAGTTTGCAAGGTAAAGGAATCACATTGTGAGAAGAAGATTGCTGATTGCGTGTTTGAGTGTGAAATGAATAACTATGAAGTCATGAACTACTCAGTGGATCAAAGTACATAGTAGAAGCAAAAGACAAATGTTTATAGTGGAATCAATAAAATTCATTATGAATTTTCAGAAGACTCATTAGACAACAAATACTTTGGCAGAGTTACATCAGTGCACACTACTTCTGTACACTTATTTATAATTATCGACACTCTACTCTTTGATTGAAATGAGAAACACACACCCTACCTCTCTTATCATGGCTTTTGGACTCTCAGGAATTTGTACTTATAATCTACATTCATTCTCTTGCAACCTTCCCTTGTTTGCTAGCTTCACTCTGAATTATTTTAAAGTCTAAAAATGATTCCAATCAATAGCCCAAGTGGCTCATAGAAGCAGTTCCAAAAACTCCTATTCTGCATATGGACAAAGTATTTATCATTGCTTTTCATTATACATCCTAGAGAAATGTATAACAATGGGAAGGTCACATAATATTCTTTCAACTGTTACAAGAAGAAAATGGTTCATTCTCTGAATGTTATGAGTTTGTATGCTGCAAATAGCCTCCTAAAATGAATCGCCCAGGCTAGAAAAGAGGTATAAACCAATACCCAAAAGAAGATACACATTCTGGTAAAAGATATGAGCAAAATATGAATTCAGCCACACAGAGAGCACACCCCCAGAAATAAGAAATCTCACACCAGCACTTTGAAAGCACTTAAAATCATTTCCAAAACTACACCACACAACTGAAAACCACATTACAATCCAAATAATAGAAACTCACATTTTAAAACTGCATATTACTTCATCACTTCATATCAAAATTGTCGTGAAAGCTCCAAGAACATTGCAAAACTTGCAACTATGAGAGTCAACCAGCTAGGATGGGTCTTTCACCACTGAAACCAACAATATGAATGAGGGATATCGCACTCAACCAGTCAAAACATGAACTCTAAAATCACTCCAGCATCATAACATTAGTTATCAACTTCTACATGGCAGATGAGAGTCCCAATCTCCCTTTTATAACTTTCAAGAGCTATTTTAGGAAAACATGTTTTTCTTTTTGCCGCTTTTTCGAAAATCACTTTGTGCTTTTTCACTTTTATTTTCCTATTTTTTTTGTTTCTTGCTGCTTTTTTAGAAAAGCACATTTTTCTTTTTTTCTTTTTTTGGAAAATGCTTCTTTTGCTTTTTGTGACTAGGTGCAAGAAGGGGACATTATAGTCCTCCCTCCCCAAGATTGCTTGTCCTTGAGCAATCACAACTCTAGATGTTGTAAAATTTGCTCATTCTCCCAAGTGACATCCTCCACTGGTAAATTCTTTCACTTAACTAGGTATTCTCTGATAGTTATTCTGTAAGGTACGCTCTTTAAAAACAATCATTGCCTTAGGAATCAATATTAGCTTGACTTCGTTATCCGATGGAGGCAACTGTGTAGGAGTTACTTTACGCCCAAGTGCCTTCTTGAGGCGAGATACATAAGAAGCATGATGCACCTTGCTACTCTTAGGTAGCTCAAGCTCATAAGTCACCTCTCCAATCCTCTTGGTGACTCTAAAAGGTTCATAGAAGTGAGGCTTAAGCTTCTTTGACCCACTCCTTTTGAGAATGGATTGCTGATAGGGCTGCAATCTTAGAAAGACCATGTCTCTTACCACAAATGTTCGCTCAATACAATGCCGATCAATATAAAACTTTTACTGATTTTGAGCATGTTGTATATTTTCCATCAAAGATTACATAATATGTTGACTCTCCTGAAGAAGATCGTTGTCTTTAGGCACTTTGCAATCATCAAAAAGTAAGTCAATGAAGCAAGGAGCTTCATTAAAGCTATGAAAGGAGACATCTTGATGGTCATATGAAAAGTGGAGTTGTAATAGAACTCCCCAAAATGTAACCACTTAACCCATTCTTTCTGCTGCCTAGAAACATAATTGTGTAGGTATCCCTCCACCCATTTATTAACGATCTCTGTTTGCCCATTGGTCTAAGGATGATAACTAATGCTAGGAGTCAATTCAGTACCACACAACTTGCAAAACTCCTACCAAAACAAGCTCATAAACTTGTTGTCCTTGTCACTAATGATGTTCTTAGGTGTCCCATGAAGTCCATTGAAATACTTTCCCATTTTTGAGTAGGAATATGTAGGAGCTACAATAAACCAGCAAGGTAAGTATGTTCATTTTTATTTTGCCGACACATTTGGCATGTTATGGTAAAATGATGTTATATTAAATAGAGGAGAGGAAGGCTTCTTAAATAGATTTACAAAGATGATGTTTCTAAATGAAACAATCATGAACTGAAGACAAAAAAGGAAACTTTTTAAACTAAGATGACCATTAAAGAAACATTACAATATTTTAACACCCTCCCTTAATGGTCATCACTCTAACAACCGTACAAAAGACAATCTGTAGGTCTTTTGGTCACAAATGCATAGAAGGATGCCCAATTCTGTTCACAGATGAATAGAGAAGGCTGCCCCTTTCTCTTTCAGAATGCTCTACAAAATGAGCCTGAAACTTCTAGAAATGACCAAGATAACCAAAAACTTTCCAACCTAATATTGGGAAACAAAGGTATCACTCCTTGTAGCCAGAGGCACTGAGATCAACTTCTCAAATGGAAACCACGATTTTGAGGAAAAATTGCCAAACCCTTTTGCAGATAAGCACTACAATCCTAAACAGACTGTAGGAAACCACAAATTTTGTGGAAAAAATCGATAAAACCCTCCAATGATTTTTTTTGGAAAAAATAAAAAACCCCGAGACCAACAACACTATTCATGACATAATTTTTTTATGAGAAAAAGCGACCTAAACTAGACATGATTTTTGAGGAGAAACATTGATAAAACTACATGAAATCTGAGACATGGATTAGAAAACAAAACTTCATTTTTGAGGAAAAATGGTAAAACCCAACATAATTTTTTAAGGTGAAAAATTATTAAAACCCAAATATAATTTTTTGATGGACAAAAATTATAAAACCCTCCTAGAATTTTTTAAAATTATATAAATCCAATACTAATTTTTTAGGATAAAAATTAGAAAAAATGAAGAACTAATTTTTAGGACAAAAATTAGAAAATTGAACAATAATTTTTTTAGGATAAAAATCAGAAAACCCAAATAACGTAGAGCCACCACAAATTTGTTGACCCTAGGGCACAAAAATGTGGGAAAACTCAAGTAAAAAATGATTGTTGATTCTAACAAAAAATCTTGAAATTGTGAAGAATGTGTTAAAAATGCGAAACCCTAGGTCACAGGAAAAGATGCCAAGAAATTTTAAAAACCCTTGAACCAGGAAAATGATAGAATGAATCTTCCATCAGGAGGGTTTCAACTAAAATCCTCAGAGAAGCCACTGCCATCATGTGTCATAGTTGCAAAGAAAATAGATGCTAAAAACCCTTTGTGCGGGCCGCAAGTTGTAGGTAGCACAACAATGTTCGTGGAAAACACCCAGTAGTAGAGAAATGTTTATAAACAATGCACTAAACAATAGAAGGTCGCATGGGAGAAGCCAAAAAGACTCAGATCAGAAAGAAATCCCATGAGTAGAAACATGCAAGTCTAGGATGCAAAAAATGACACTATAAACCACAAACCTCAAACCAAAACAAACGTGAATTTTCATTGAGAAAACAAAAAAATCCCCTATGAAGCTTTCACAAAAAACCTTAGATAAGAAGTGGCTACGCATTTTTTATTAAAAAATTCACCAAATTCAAAAAACCCCATCGACCTGCTCTGATACCATTTTATGGTAAATCAATGTTATATTAAATAGAGGAGACAAAGGCTCCTTAAATAGATTTACAAAGAGGATGTTTCTAATGAAACAATCGTGAACTGAAGGTAGAAAAGGATGCTTCCTAAACTAACTAAGATGATTATTAAAGAAACATTACAATATTTTAACATGACACACACGGACATACTTAAGGATGTCATCTTTCATACCTTCCATGAGAATCTCTCATGGATCTGCCTGTAAGAGTTCTAATAATTAGGATGACTTGCCATTGGAATGTCATGAAATGTCTTTAAAATCTGATCTTCTTAGCTTCAGGTACTAACATTATTTTGTGTGGGGTAGCCAACTGAGAAAATCCTTTGACAAACCTCTTGTCGAAACCACATATCCTGAAAAAACCCTTCAACTGTGTAATATTAGCAGGTGGATGCCAATCAAGAATGGATTTGATCTTCTCCGGATCGAT
Organism: Chamaecyparis obtusa; assembly: GCA_027943335.1. Classification (NCBI taxonomy): domain Eukaryota; kingdom Viridiplantae; phylum Streptophyta; class Pinopsida; order Cupressales; family Cupressaceae; genus Chamaecyparis; species Chamaecyparis obtusa. The sequence continues at coordinate 23,532 of BSBK01008827.1, forward strand.
AATAACTCCCATGGAACTGATTATGTGTCCAAGACATAATAATTTTCTCATACCAAATTCGCACTTGGCCTCCATGGCAAACAAAGACTCACTCTCAAGGTACCCAAAACTTCATCCAAATGTCTCAAATGCTCTTCCCAAGATCTATTGAAATTCAGAATGTCATCAAAGAAGATCAGAACTAACTTATGCAATTGCTTCTTGAATATCTTGTTCATACACGATTGAAATGTAGCAAGAGCATTAGTCAAACCAAAGGGCATGACAAGGAACTCAAAATGGCCAAAGTGACATATGAAGTCAGTTTTCTTTATGTCATCTGACAATCTGTAGATAGGTTTTGTTGGTCATGCTATGTACAACTCCTATCAGAGTGGATGACCTAATAGTTTTCCATGTGTTTCTTGTGGTAATTCTTAAAACCTTTAAAAGTTAACCTTTTTATATAGTTTGTCTTTTTTGTTTATGCTTTTTGTAAAGCTTTAAGGCTGTCAAGGAGAGGCCCATGAACTGCTTGTGTATTAGTCCAATTCCGTGGATGGTCATCATGCCATGCAAGGTGCTGAATCAAAGTCTTCCTTTGTTTAATGTTCTCCTTAGTACTGAAATTTCTCTTTTGTGCGCAAGAACAAACCTGCCTTAAAAATAAGTCAGAAATATTCTTGTTGCCCTTTTTTCTTGTTGAAGTTTTCAAGTCCATGGTTTTACATAGTTGATAAGTGGTTTTGTAGTTCTGATGGAAAATATATTAACCTTAATTAGCAAAAAAAAACCAATAAAATTTATGCCTGCAAATACTGATTTATTAGCCAAAACTTAGACTCTTTGCAATCCACATCTATGAAATTTCTCAGAAGCTTAGTGCACACATACACACACACACACATATATATTTATTATTTATTGTTATTGTATTTTCCTAAGCATGTTCCTTTTGTGGCAGTTGATGTTGTTGCTTCAAAGTTTGAGCCGAAACTTGGCAGCACACTTATCAGGTACTGAATTTTGATATAATCTATGTTATCTTAACTTGTTACAAATCAATTTGCATTTCCATGCATCAATGTATATGTATTGCACGTGTATTTCTTTTTGTTTAATTAGTCAAATTTTACAACCTAAAGTCAGTTATACACTTCCTTCCACATTGCTGGAAAGCATGCCTCAAAAGTGTACATGAGAAAGGGGTTCACCATTTATGACACACACTCAGATAGACAAAAGCATGCTGTAAGAGGTTTTTCACACTTTTCTGTTGTTTGAAATTGAATAAAAAATTGTAGGCAGTTAAATATAATAGCACCGTTGGAGAATCTTGGTCATGTGAAACGGGTTCGCAAGACTTTTGTTGAAGGTAAACGATTTTTTCCTCCATTAAATTACCTTATTATTTGTATGTTGGCTAATGAAGGTTTGCACACTATTTCATTGGGGATCTTATTTAATTTTATTATATTATTTTGTTTATTGTTTATTGTTTTTTAATCTAATCCATTAAGTTCTCTCATGTCACATGGATGTTTTGTATGGAGTACATAGATAAGCTATTTGAGAAATTACTTCTAATTTTGACTAAAATGAGGTAAAGTGTAAACCGCCTAGGATTTGAACCTAGGACCTCCCCCTTGGAATCTTGGTTCACTCCACGGTTTAGGTACTTTTGCTTGACTAGTTTAATTTTTCTTGGATTGTGGATTGACTTCTGAGAGAAGTACACAAGCAAGTTATTTGAGAAGCTACTTTTAATTTTGACTTAAAACGAGGTAATATTAACTGAGCATTCATTATTGAAAAGTACAAACCAGCTACAATTTTAACCTAGGACCTCCCATCGGCAATGTGGGCCACTCTATCACTCTAAGCACCCAAAAATGCACAGCCAACATTTTTGGTCTGATGATGAGTAATGTGTTCAAATGCCCTATGGCATAATTGCAGCCATAAGATTTGGCTATGGAGATACCCGCCCAAGATCTAAAGGCCTAATGGAATTCACAACATACTTAGAAGATCAATATGACAATAATAAACCTTTTTTTTAATCAAAGAATGCAAATAGAATGTATGTACAATGTATGAGAGACCCTTTGGTTATTTAGGTAAGGTGAGACATAGGACAATAAAAGATTATGACCAATGCCTTATGCTATGATATATAATAAGTGTCATATGTGTACCCTAATTACACTTAATTAATAAGATGTGAAAGGGACCTAATAGTAGAACTTGTTAGGTAATACCCCTATTTACACCAATAGCCCCCTTAAGTGCAACTTAGGGGAAACAAAAAATATGCAAACATGCAAAGACGAGTCCTATTAGTGAACAGTTTTTTCCTTTCTTTAAATTGATCTAAAGATTTCTACTAATCATGAAAGGAAAAGGTAAAATACAACACTAACAATTGAGTTTCTTTTAAAGAAAACTCTCTGCAAATTTCCAAGGTGTAGCTACCTTGCTAGTAGATTTTCAATACAATCTTATTGAATAAAGAATGAAAATCATGTGTGCTTTTAACCATAAAACACATAAGGCAAACATTCAGTTCATCAAAACAAAAAGAATGTGCAGATTTTTAAAGAAACATTCACTTCTGACACTGTTTCAAACTTTAAATACTTAAAACTGAAACTTCTGTACTTATTCTCTCTGTTACTCTAAGCACAAAATCAACTCATATCACAGTTGAGCTTCATTTAATATAACTTATTTCCATAAGAAAACAAACTATATATGATAAACAACTGTATTTATCACTTCAAAAGCTCAAACATATATATAACACCATAAGATATTGCATATATTCTATCATATCAGTACTTAGAAAAACTTAAAGTATAGACTTTCGAAAATAGTTTCCAAAATCTCAGAGAGCCCCACCTGAAATAAGTCTTAAGTTTTTGAATATATAGCCACGCAGGGCTTTTCAAACTAACTAGATAAAACCGTCTTTTACCAGAGGTAATTGTTTTAAACAAAATAACTGTCTTAAGCATAAAGCAATAAAAACGGAACTGAGCGTAAAGCGCCTTCAAAATAGAGCCAGGGGTCTCAGGAAACTAAGGTGTCGAGGCTGCTGCTAGCTAAGCTGCCTTCCAGTCTTCAAATGCTGCAATGAATGCGGAAATCACTTGCTGATGTGGCAGACCAAGGTAGTTAATTCTCTGCTTCCACACCTCTTTTTTGACTCGAGCTACCTTCTCATTGTGCATCTCCAGGTGGTTCTGTTGAAGTAGGAGCATTGACTCTACTCGTGCGACTTTTGAAGATTCCTGTACTGTTGGCGCTTTCATCTCTCGAAGCTCATCAAACCAGGCTTTGACGCTCTTGATTACCTTATCACTTGATCTATCTGATTCCTCTTTGGCTTCGAAACATCGCTTATCTACCCAGTCCATATCATTTGAAATAATGTCTTTGATTATTCCTAATCCTTTTAGGAGATCCTTTACTTCGGAGATTCCTTGTGCTATGGCCTCATTCTTCCATTCGATGCATTCTTCTAAAACATACAGAGTCTTATCATCTAACCCTGGGACTAGCTTTTCTGCAAGAAATTTCTGCAGACCATACTCTTGAATTTCTTCCATCCACTGGAGTTCCCTTATCCAGGTAGCCTTTTCTGTTTCCCATTCGTCAATATTTGCTTCAACCTTCTTTATCAGGTTGCTGGCTTCAGTCTGAGATTGATTCAGGCAGGTTAATTGTTTGGTAGTTTCAGATTTCACATGCTCAACCCATTCTTTGAAAGTTTTGGCCATGACTTTATTCCTCTGTATCTGATCTAGAAACTTCTGGTTATCTGGAGATTTGATGTCGATAGAAGCTGACATTTCACTCAACGGGAACGGTTTCGGATGCTGGATGGCGTGAATATATTGAGCCATGCTCTTATAGCTTCCTTCATCTCTTGTTTGTCCTTTGCATCTTTCCAGACTCTGTTAGCAATTTTCTTATTTGAAACCTTGAAGAACTTCATATCGGCGGCTCTGCTATCTCTTCCCAGATCAACTTTAGATACTTGGAAATCCAGAGTAGAAACTTCCCCATCTCCTTTATCACTCACTGGTTTTGCAATCTCTGCCACCCAACGACCGGTGTTTTCATCAAAATCAATCCTAGACTCAGTCTTTGGTTTCTTAGCCTTTGGAGTCTTGCCTAGACACTTACTCACTATGTCCTCAATAGGTAAGGATAGAGGAACAATATTTCTCCTTTTAGCAACGAAATTTTCCAACCATTGTGGGGTTGCGGTGGATTTCTTTTGAGTATCATAATTGCTTAGGAGGGCCAGAGAATCCTTTGGAGAATCTTCAGTAACATCTTGCACCTGCTGACTGTCCGACATGTTAGGCAAACCAGAATTTGCAATTGGATCTTCTTGTGTGTCTGCTTCGGAAGGATCCAAATCTACCACTACATTGGGAATCACCTCTGGTTGCTTAGCTTTGCTTTTTATTTTGGAGCTCAATCGGGTGACCTGTGCGGTAGGTTTAGCTTGAAGTTGAACTTGAACCTGAACCTCAGGACTAGCTGGTTCAACTTGAGGTTCAATATTACCTGCAAGAGACTTATCAACAACTATGTTAGTTAAAACAAAAGCCTTTCTTGATGAATTTCTCTTCCTTGGTTTCACTTGCTTTTTAGAAGACTGTGAAGTAGTCTTAGGTGCCTTCTTTTCAAACAGCCAAGTTTCTGTTCTCTTGATTACACCAGCCATTCTCACTTGCAGGTCATCTTCTTCCGGTTTTGTCCAATTCTAGAATAGGCAGAGCTTCCACTTTCTCCAAAAACTGGGAATCAAGTACATCAACTTCCTCATCTTCTTCAACCCCACTTGTATCTAAATCCAATCTGAAGGTGATTATTTGTCTTAGAGTTAATCTAGACCATAGCCTCTTCCTGACTTCGAGTTCATTTGAACAGTTAGCCCAGAAGTCTTCCAATTCGGGAATGTGCATAAATGTGACATGAACATTGAGGTTCGATTTAGCAAAACCCCTGTAATCAAAATTAGCCCTGGAAGTGTAAGATTTCAACCTCAGAGCCAACAACTCACCTTCCATTGCTAAGGCGTCTTGAAAACTTTTACACCTGTAATAGCCTAGCTCAATAGGAAACAAAACACCTGAAGACTTTTTAGGACTACCAGATTTTCTCTCAACAAGGACGAGCTGCCTGCAAATCTCCATTAAACCACATTGTCCAAGCAAAGTCTGGGCAATCTTAGAGGCTCTCCATCAAAAGCCCCAACTCTAAGATAGGTGAATCTGGGAAATTGGATAAAATGGCATCCATATACATTTATTACTTGCTTGGCTTTCTCGGAGAGTCTAGTGTTATCTCTTCCCCGTAATTCAAAAACTAAATTAGCTGAAAACATATCATTAACTGTTTTGAATTCATTAGGAAACCTTTCATTTTGCAGGCATGTAAAATAATCATAAATTTTCATATTGTTAGTCCACAGTTCATGAGGAAGGCCCTCCCAATTACTACAACAGGCAAGAACATAAATGAGATAGGACGACATGTAGAAGGGAGTCAGGTTAGTCACATTCAGGAGTTCCCGGTGAAGTCTTTCTGCAATCAGGTCAGCCCAATCTATAAACTTCTCCCCTTCCAGAATCTTTTGAATAAAATAGTACATCCAATCCTCCCAATGGAAGGCGTGTGGATTTCCCTTCACTCTGTTTAAGAGAAACATGATATCTGCAATTTCCTTACGGAAATGCTCTATTGTTAGGGGTTTGGGTAACCTTGATCCTCCTTTCTTTGGTTTCGCTAACCATACTTGGGCTATCGAGGAACTATACTTTTTCTTATCTTCCTCAAACACTTGAGCCGCTTCTGCATAGGTCCAGGGTTCATAAGGCTCTTTGTCTGGGATTCTTAAAGTTGCCATCATCGTTTCCCGACTTATTTTAACTAGAACTTCTCTTGAAGAATCCTTGACACATCTATTCTTGGCATCATACCTATTGGCACATTCTAATACCAGCTCCGAGCAAACTAAGGCTGGAGGAAAAGCAGCGGCCTCCATTAACCCACTTCTTGCTAATTTCTTGGAGAAAGAACCTTCAAAGGAGTTGTTGACCCTACTACATAACTCACTTAAATTCACATTAACTAAGGAAGTATCATAGATGTCTAGGAGAGAGATCAACAAACGGGTTCTACTTTCATCTTTTGAAAGTTTGGGATGAAACAGAGGCATCTTAACTAGGAAATAAGAGAAAATTTCACAATACAGTAACGACTTGCTTCAACAAACTGAGAGCTGCAAGGAAGAAGATGACTCACTGGTTATCTGCGCACCAATTTTTCTGTGATTTTCTTACCGCCAACTTCGCTGCTCCTTTCTCCTCAAGCAAAGACAAACAAAATGCTTGATTTTCTTACCGCCAACTTCGTTGCTCCTCCTTTCTCCTCAAGCAAAGACAAACAAAATGCTTAACAATTCTTCATTTATTAACATGGCCAATAAAATCCTGGATAAATCTTCACAGGACAGTTATAATAAATATATTTATGAAGAAATGATTGATGCGACATATTAAGTCACTCCTCATTTATTTTCAGGTTAAATCGGTATGAGTTTCTCGATTCCCCAAAACATGCTCTGATTACCATACTTTTGCAATAATATCTCCTTTTTAATTGTGTCACCAACTATCACATCCACAATTTACATGCACGAACTGTCCCATTAAATTTGGTAACTCTGTACAGCAGCTTCTCATTATTGATTTGATACCTGCGTTTCTTGAAAAGGCAACTTTCCACGAGGTGAAAGAACAAAGCTGCAAAATATTCCATGTGCTGGACATTGTACTTTGAACTTGAACTTGAACTGGACAAAGTTCAAAGTTCAGGTTCGACTTCAAAAGACCGACATACTGACCAAAGAAACTGACAGACATTGACGCTGTATAACCCATAATGGCTTATGAACTTGAACTTGAACTTGACAAAGTTCAAGTTCAGCTTCAACTTCGGACTTTCATTGACCTTTAATTAGAACCGAGGGTAAGGAAAAGTCGAGGGTAACAAGTCCCAACTACTAGGCCTGATGAGGTACCTATGTGCAAAGAAATCTCTCACAAACGGAAGAAAGGAGAAGACCTAGAGGGACAAAACTCCTCCCCCCAAAAAGAGAAAAAAGAAAAGAAAAATGCTCTCATAATTTATAAGGTAAGGGTCATATGATCTCTCATATTTTCCAAGGAAAGGTTGTTTCTTGTTCCTGAATCTAAGCTGAAAATGAAGGTTCTTAAAACTTTTCATGCCACTCATATGGCTGGCCACCTTGGGATTTATAAGACATTCAAGTTGATCCATGAGAGATTCTCATGAAAGGGGATGAACGATGACATTCTCAAGTATGTTTGTGAGTGCCAAGTATGCCAACAAAACAAAAATGAGTGTATCGACCTTGTTGTCTATTACAGTCTGTACCCATTCCCAATAAAAAATGAGAAAACATCTCCATGGATTTTATTATAGGGTTTCCCAAGGTGCAAGGGAAATATTGTATTTATGTGGTAGTGGACAAATTGACTAAGTTTGCTCACTTCTATGCCATTTAAGTAGGATTTGCAGTAGTATAGGTGACATATTTGTTTTATACAAAGGTTTTTAGACTTTGTGGGACACCTAAGAACATCATCAGTACTAGGGACATCTATTTTATGGGCTTGTTTTGGGAGTAGTTGTTTTAAGTTATGTGGAACATAGTTGACTTTTAGCACTAGCTACCACCCCCAAACATATGAACAAACTGAGATTGTCAACAAATGGGTGGAAGGATACCTGCGTAACTATGTTATAGGTAGTAGAAGGTGTGGGTCAAGTGGTTTTATCTACCATATGACTATCAGGATGTCTCCTTTCATGGCAGAGTATGGTTATGAACCTCCTAGCTTCATTGATTTACTTTTTGGAGATTATAAGGCATCTAGAGCCAAAGATCTATTATAGGAGAGTTGGGATATCATGAGATATTTGAGAGATAACATCCAACATTTTCAAAATCAATAGGATATGTACGCTGATCAAAATTTAATTGAGCGTGCATTTGAGGTAGGAGACATGGTCTACTTGAGATTGTAGCCTTGCAAACAATTCACTCTCAAGAAGAGTGGGTTAGAGAAGTTGAAGCCATGCTTCTATGGACCATTTTGAGTCATCAGGAGGATTAGGGAGGTCACTTATGAGCTTGAGCTATTTGAGAGTAGCAAGGTGCATAATGTTTTTCCATGTATCATGCCTCAAAAAGGCACTTGGGCATAATGTGATTACTTCTATAGAGTTGCCTTATTTGGACGAGGAGGGCAAATTGATATTGATTCCTGAGGCAGTGATCGATTTTAGGGAGTGTACTCTTCGAAAGGGGTAGAGAGTACTTGGGGAAGCAGAAAAGCTTATTAATGTAGGATGCAACATGCTTGTGAGCAGATTTTATAGCATCTAGACTTGTGATTGTGTTGTCCTCAATTTTGACATCACAAAATTGAGGCAACCCTACGCAATTTTCTCATGGATTCGTAGGTGTATCCTCTATGTTTTAACGCATTGATAAGGTGTCATGAAAGCAGTTCGTCATCCTTGAATTATATTTTATGTATTGTTATTCATGCGTTCTTCTTGAAGGTTTCCGTCAAGTTAAATCCCCTAAATGCTTGTCAGAATGAGTTTTTCTTCTCTTACTGCAAGCACTTGATTTTGGGTAATCTTCATGTTTATTTTTCATTTTTCCCGTTCTTGTAAGTAGTTTTTAATTTTGTTTTTCCTTTGAGTCGATGCTCCTTTGAATTCCGCTCGTTTCGAGCTAACATAGACCTCCATCGGAGCTCTCCAGCTCAAGTTATAGGGTAAAAGGTGGGGTTTTACAGGGCAACTACATATTTTTATTAAAATCTTCTTAAAAGTGGACTTTTTGATGGCGATTGCACATATTAAGATTATTCTTAAATTTTAAATTGGATTTTATCATCCATTTTAAAATTTCAACTCATTCCGAGTTGATTTGATCATAGTTTTTAATGTTTTAATAAAATTAGGCTTTTTAAAGTCTATTTCTATGTTACTTTATTAAAAACTATGGTTATTAGTTTAATTTTAAATTACATGAGATGTTTTTAAGTGCAAGGTGGGTTTTTCGTTATTGATTGCATACATCCAAATGCATTAAAATCATTATAATCCATTGCCAAGTCCTCACAAGTAAATCAATGGAGTTTACATATGCGATTACATATTTTAAATAAGATTTGTTATTTAATCTATGGTAAGTGGAGAATTCAAATTCATTTACATATGCAAAGTTTAATGAATATGTGCTTTTATCTCTCAAAAGTACGTTATTATTCTGTGGTGGAGTTTTTAAACTCAAAAACATATGTTTTTTCCTCTAAAAAGACTGTTATTATGTCTTTAATAAGATTTGCTTGTTAAGTGGTGTTTTTGGACCTTTTAACATGTGTTTCTCATCTTTTAAAAACCGTCTTTTAAAATATCAATGCTAAGTGGCGATTTTTAGAGGAATAACATATGTTATTTGCCTTTCAAAACATGTTTTTCCCTAAAGTAATGCTGAGCGGCGATTTTTAATGAGATAACATGTGTTTTAAAACATATGTTATTCATTTTCAAAAGCTCGTTTTTATTCATTGCTTGCAAAGTGGTGAATTTGAGGGAGATAACATATGTTTTAACATGTTAGTCACCTCCAAAAGCCCGTTTTTAAAACGCAGCATGTAGAAGTGCGATTTCACTCTTAAAAAAACATATGTTATTGGCTTTTAAAAACCCATTTTTATGCAACCAAGTGCTGGGTGGCGATTTTGGAGAGAAAGACGTGTTTTTGCCTTCTAAAAACGCGTCTTTACTTCATCCCCATGCAAGTGGCAATTTTTAACATGAAAACACATGTTTTTGACTTCTAAAAACCCATTTTTTTGAGGCGTTTTTGGAAAAAATGAGATTTTGAGGCAATAAATCACTTGGAAAATGGTCAAAACTGAACCGTTTTTGCTCTTTTTTGGGTCGATTTTGCACTAAATTTTCCAAGGATCATTCTTGGATCATCAAAATTGCATTTTAGAAGGTGTTTTGCTCTCAAAACAGCCCATTTAGGGCACGTTTTTGCTAAAAAATGGCCCATTTTTTGCCATTTTTCTTCATCAAAATCAAATCTTTTTCTTCTAAGATGAGTTCTTGGGCATTACCTTTCATTTTCAGCTTGTTTATCACCATTTCTAAGCTATTTTTGATGCCCTAGGTGCCTTTTTTGATTGCCATTACATGTGCATTAGAAATGGTCAAAACGGTTGCTATTTCCATGCATTTAATCTCTCTTTTCTTCCCACTTGGTTGTGAATGCATGTTGATCCTCCAAAATTGAAGGAAAAAGACTAGGAAAGAGATTTATATATAGTTTTTAAATCCCATCTTTCCTAAATCCGAAAATGCCTTGGATTCATTTCAAATTTTGCCCAAGATTTGGAAAAATTTCTTCTTGGAAAAATTTCTTCTTGAGAGTTGAAGTAATTTTTCCTTAAGTTTTTCTCCATTTCTTTCCAAGTTCATGTTTTGGTTTTTGATTAACATGTAAGTTTTCATTTCTATTTTAGATTTACATGTTATGTTTGAAGTAATTTTTCCTTAAGTTTTTCTCCATTTCTTTCCAAGTTCATGTTTTGGTTTTTGATTAACATGTAAGTTTTCATTTCTATTTTAGATTTACATGTTATGTTTGTTTTAATGATCCTTTTTCTTCCGTCTACATTCTCCAAGTTGCATATGCAAGTGCTTCATCTTGTTTGTATATGCAGTCGGGATTAAAAACCCTGTTCTTGAAAGAAACTGCCAAAGAAAGAAAGTTTATTGATATGCACATGCAAATCCATTTCAAAATCCCATTTTCATGCTTACACACACTCCATCCGCGCTTGTTATATCGCTGCCATGTGACTTAAAACTCATGATGGTGGTTGCTTGCACACTTGCTTATGATGAAAACATAATAATTTATTATAAGTAGATGCTATGCTACTCATTTCCATACATGTTTCCCTTCATAATTCTCGCTGTCCACACATGCAATCACCTCCAAGAAACCCGTTTTTGGGTCTTCCTTATCATTTTTGAGCTAAAATCCATTCACCTCTTCGCTGTCCTAAAGTTTTCCAGCCATATTCCGTGTTCATAGTCTTCCAAAATCCATACTTGTGCATCCAAAAAGTGCAGTGGATCCATCACTTGAAGATATTCTTACCTTGTGGAATCTTCATGTCACAGTTACTCAGGCATATCATATTGCTATGTCAGGAGAATCTCTAGCCAACACCAGATAAGGAAGAAGAAAAGGCCCAAAGGATTGAAAGGAAGATTCATGAAAGGTCAGAACGTGAAAGACAAAAATAGAAAGAATGATCTAAGATGGTGTTGCCTTGCTATGATAACTATCCAGTTGTGCAACTAGGTTTGGATATAAATGTAAGGCATGAAGATATCATTTCAGACCTAGGGGCTTTCATTTGGAATCAAAGAGAAGACGGCACACACTATTCAGTTGCTTGGGCCATCTTGGAGGAAGAAGAGGAAGTTGGTATTGAATTTGAAAGAGAAAGACACAAACTTGAAAGGGGGCTTAGAGAAAGATTGGAACGTGAGCAAAGAGAAAGGGAAGTCCATAGGAGAGCTCAAAGGCCACCCTTAAGAGAAATTCAACTTCGAGGGAATCAAGTGAATCAAAATTAGAACACAAGCAAGATAAGAAGATTGGATCTTTCTCCCCAGAAAGGTTTGAAAGACTACAATCAGAAAGAATTCTTTCAAGGCAGAGATGGAAAGAAACAAATGTGCTTCTCAAGAGACAACCAAGGATGTAGGTTCATGTTCCAGATCAAGATGCTTTCATCAAACTAAACAATATCAACCATCATGCATCCTGTAGCAGCATGAAGACAAACGAAGGATGATGTAATAGGTGTCGTGTCTTGTCAGGGACTTAGAATATTTTCATCATGTCTTTGTAATTTGTATTTGACATATGTAATTGCATGTGATAGTATCACGTAAAAAGTTGTAACATGTAATCAAGTTGCAAGTGCATTAGGCATGCAACTTTGAAAAGTCAAAATTAGTTAGTTAGTTAGGGAATAATTCAAGGTGGTTAAGGGTTTCCTCTTTTCTCTCCTCTTTTCCTATATAAAGAAGGGAGACCATTGTAAATAATCATCTTTTGGCAAGGCAAGAAAATTCTGCGAATTTGTATTGTGCACTCTAAGACTTTGTGCTTGGATGTAAATCAAATTGCTTTCAATAAAAGAGGCAGATTGTTTTGAGACTTTTGTTGTGAGGTTTTCACACCATCACCCCAAAGAATTTGGGGACCCCCAATTTTTTAGCAAGCTTTGACAATTTTTCCTGGACCCGAGAGTTTGGGTGCCTTAGCGAGATTTTGGGCGATCTAGAGGTTTTGAAATGAAAATTTTACACCTTGGATGTTTTTGAAGTGCCTGGGGGGGTATTGCTTGTTTTCACCTTGTGCGAAACGTTGATTTTCTTAAATAGTCGATTTTGTCTCCAAGCCAAATGAAATTCGATGAGAAAATTTTATTTTAATATCTGGCGGGATAAAATTGCAAATTTTGGATTTGATTAAATTTTGAAAATTGATGAAATTGAATAACTTGAGATTTTCAAAATTTAATTGTGAAATTGGATATTTTTGGGAAAATCTTGTAAATTGTTGGTGGAGAAAAGTAGAAATTAAATAAAAATTTGATATTAAATTGCCAAATTTGAGTTTAATTGCCAAATAGAGATAATAAATCGCAAAATATAAAAAAAATTAAATTGCCAAATGGAAATTAAATTGCAAAATGATTTTTGGGTTGCAAAATAAAAAATTAAATTAAATTGCCAAGTGAGATTTTTGAAATTTTAAATGGGAAAAAGAGTAAGTGAAAATTGGAAATTATTTGAATTATTATTGGCTTGCAATTTTCAATTTTGGATTTGGTTGTCATGATTAAATGCATTAAAATCATATTTTTGGGCAAAGTGTTTGTAATTTAGAAATCTAAATTGGGCCCCTTTGTGTGTTAAATTCGATGTATTTTAAGGTCAAAGAGGTGTGAAATTCAAGGTAAGTTATTGGGTCCACAATGGGGAAGGTTTAAAGCTATATTAGAGGCCTAAATGCCTTTTTTTCAAAATTTTAATTTTTGGGCCTTTGATAATTTCGGATTTGGCTAATTTTAATCCATAATTTTGCACAATTCAATGCAAGTGGCTTTCTTAATTCAAATCTGCCCTTTCTTTAAATTAATTTAATTTTTTGGGGCCATGGCTTGGTTAATTTCAATGTTTAGGGGCCCCATATGGATTATTTTTTGGAGTGGCCCAATTTCATTTTAAAAAGGAAAATTAACATGCTATTGCACAGATTTTTGTTTTTGCAATGGGCTGGCCCAATTTTAAATTAAAATTAAATACCCAAGGCTATGTGATTTAATGCATTTAATTTGGATTATATGTTTGGCAATTTAATTGATTTTATTTTCCCTCCAATGCAGGTCGGCCCTATTTGAAGAGGCAAAAAATTAGTATAAAGGGAGGGCTTGTCTCCTCATTTTCTCATTCATTTCTCACTTGTCTCTTGGCAGCCAAGGAGGAGCTCTTGGAGTAGCAAAAGAGCAAAATTTTGCAAGGAGTGCATTTTTGGTGTTCTCTTCTTCTTCTTTGGAGGAGAATTTGTTGGTGTAGAGGAGGATCAGTTTAACTTAATTTATCTCTTCGATTGCTATCTTTTCATTGGCGTTGATTGTTTGGGTGTCGGAGATAAGTTTCATTTTGGGGGAGAAGGCTGGCTCATTAAGCGGATTTCTCGATTGTCTTCATTGGATTCTTTCCCAAAGGGAATTAATACCAAAATAGGAGACAAGGAAGATATGATGCCCAAGACCACTTTCTTCTCGAAATTGAAGTGAGTTCAAGACACTAACATCGGTACCATTGACATGATACAATTGAGAGATAGGTTGAGAGAGGCCAGTCCTCTATGGCAAAGAAGATCAGTTTAACTTATTCTCTTTAATTGTTATCTTTTCTTTAGTGTTGTTCATTTGGGTGTCGGAGATAAGTTTCAAGATTGAAAGAAGGTTGGCTCATTAAGCAGATTTCTCGATTGTCTTGATTGGATTCTTTCCCTTCTTGTTTGCATAAACCACTCCATGGCGGATGCTAGTGCAAGCAAGAACCCAAAGGGAACTAATACCAAAATAGCAGACAAGGAAGATATGATGCCCAAGACCATGTTCTTCTCAAAATTGAAGCCAGTTTGAGACACTAACATCGGTACCATTGACATGATACAATTGAGAGATAAGTTGAAAGAAGGCCAGTCCTCTATGACAATTCTACATGGGGTCCTACCTCTTCTATGTGGTTGCACGGTTGTTGGCGATGCTTTGCTAGTCGAACCAAATCCAATTTTTGGGGAGATGCATTGCACCACTATGGTTAAGGCAGATGATTATGCCAAGGGGCGAGGTTGTGGCAGTTCGAACAGTTGAAGGCATTTAGGGGTTAGCCAAAGAGGAAAACATTAGTGAAGAAGCAAGTTTCATTGCAAGTTGGAAGAGATTTGAGGATATTGCAGGAGGTATGGCTAGGGCAGGTGCCCCCAAGAACCCAAGAGTATTGAAGCAGAGGGGGGTGCATGCAATCCAAATTTGAGTAAGAAGATTATGAAGGCCATGAAGGTTAAAGAAGACAAGGATAATGAAGAAGGAAAGTGAGAAGATAGGTTGACGGGGTTAAGTTTAATTTCAAGGCGGTGGCCAAGAGCAAGGCTCTCAGATTGCAAGAAGGTTCACATCCAGGCAAGCCATCGAGGCCAAGGCAAGATTACCCCAAGTGCATGGAGACCTCATCCTTTCAAGGTCAGGACATCAAGTACAAGCAAGTTCAAGTGGTGATGAGAAAGTTTCTAAGGACAAGCTCAAGCATCCAAGGCTTCACTTCATCTCAAGGACTAAATAAATTTATAAGATAAGGTTGATGAGGTGGCAATTTCATGTGCATGCAATCAAATCATGCCAAGTGTCCTATGTTCTCATTGGTTGACAAATTATTGTAATTTTCTCATTGACCCACAAAGTTGGTGCCCTCATGTAATTGGTTGAAAGATGGTAACCCTAATTAGGGTTTGTAAGGTTTAATCTTGGCCCTTGATTTTGCCTCTTAATCTTGGCCACTCGTAATTTTGAGCCTCTATATAAGGCCATTTGTTCTCATTTGTAAAGGGAGTTATGTTGGAGAATTGTTGCCAGAATACTATCAAAATTGTTCTCTATTCATTGTTGTGGTTTGCATGGTGGATATACATGATCATTTTGGTGTATTGCATGTTTCTTCTCATCTCTCAAATTAAAGTAGATTTCATTTCAAAGTTGTTAAAGTAGGAATAGAAGTAGATGGCTAGTTGTATGGTGATGTTGGTAGATGTTTGATAAGGATCTATATACTAGGCCACTAGCATCTTAGCGGCTTGTTAAGGAGCCTTGTGTGGTAATCTAGTCTTATTCCCTTTGAATCATTGCATCTATGGAGGTAACGCCGCTGGCAAGCTTTCATTTGGTTTGATCTCCGTCCATTTGCCAATCTTTCCATTCAGTAGGAATAGAAGTAAAGTAACCAAGTAGTTTAGTAGTGAGAGTTTGGAGAAGCAAAGTTGGAAGTGATATAAATTAGAAAATCATTGAGTATACATTGCAAAGCTAGATCATCATCATAGCGAGAGTTTAACATCCCTGAATGAACAACGTAAGCCCGCTGAAGTGATTACCAGCAAATCACATTTTTATAACTGAGTTAGTATCCACAGGTGTAAGGAACCTTGGAGTATCCTCGTATACTTTTCAAGAGAGGGTTGAGTGTTTGGTACGCTGTATCAATTATTCAATTGCTATATGTTATGTAGTGGTACAAAACTCACATCAACAACTTTGTGCCAATTCACACTGTTATGTGACGACATTTTCTTGAGTTGATTGTGAGTTTTTATGCTTTGATTCAAGAGCGATTTGGATTCAATTGCGTAGACTTTTGAGCTGCTTGTTGCATTCAGAGCCAATTTGAACTTTTGAAGACTTTGTGTTGCAGAAGGACAAATTGTGATAGATAGTAGTGGCTGCAATCACTTAGAGCTGAAGACTTTGGGCTTCAGTTGTAAGTGTTTTTATTAAATTTGAGAGTATCCAGTAAGAGACTTTGTGCCTTACTGGTTATTTTGCTTGAATCCTCATGAGACAAGTGCAGGAGACTTTGGGTTCCTATTTTTGTTTCACAAAATATAAAAAGAAAGCTGCTGCCCCTGGTATTGTTCTTATGTCAACTCCAGGGTCACCAGTATTATTGTTGCAATAAGACACTTTTTGTTAAGTTAGAAAGTAGTAGTTGTATGCAAATCATTATTGAAAAAAGATGAATTGATTGAGAGAACTGCTCTTTTTGTAATTTCAGTTAAGTTCCTATTGAAGCCACCTACGGTAAGAAGGGAGCCTCCCCTATTGTTGAGAGGAGAGAGAAATCTCATGAGACGTTGCCTAAAGTTACAATTTTGTAAGGTGTAGTCTTAGCGGCTTACAAAATTTTTAGCGAACAGATTGCTTGAGGACAAGCAATTTTGGGGAAAATAATATATTTCAAAAGTTATGTTGAGAGTTTTTGAGGGAAAATAATATATTTCAAATTTGTGTTTCTCTAACTTATCCCTCCAACTCTATAAATTAGAGTTTGGGATCTCATTTCATTTTTCTGCTTGTGCACACATAAAAAATGCTGCAGGAATGAAATTGGAGAGTTCTTATGATGATTGTTGAGGATGAGAACCCTCTATAATTGATCAGGTTTTGGTGGTGTAATATCCACCCTAGTTGACTATTGCTTTCAGTTTGAGTTTTAGTGATTTTGGCTTGACGTTTGGAGATGATGAAGACTTGTTCAGTTTTCTGAGCTGAATTCAGTTTCTGGTGTGTTTTAGCTCTTTTTGGGAGTTCTGTTTGAGTTTGGTGTATTTTGAGCAATTTCTCAGTGCTGATCATATCATTTTCAGAGACAGAATCATATTTTTGCTTACACCTCTGTGTGAATTTATATCATTCTGGGTATCATGACGAACAATTTCCTACTGCTAGGCTATGAATTTTATATTTAGCATGTGGGTTTTGGGTGTGAACTGATTTTCTAGGTCCAAATTGCCTAAGTAGAGGAGGCCCAGCTTGGCCCTTGGAAAGTGGTTTTTGGCAAGGTAATTCCTGAGTTTTGAAGGCTGCAAGATTATTCCTTGGTGGCGTGTAAGATTTCTATCAGCTCTGGCTCAGTTTGAAAGGAAAAAATATAAGTCTAAAAATGCTTATGTGAATCACCCCTGTGCTTTCCTGTGCATTTGGTTTCTGTAGCAAATTTTGGAGTTTAGTTTTCTGAGTATTGAAGGCTTGGTTTGGTGGATTGAAGCCTGTGGCAGGACTAAAACTTTATGGCAGACCTGTAGCAATCTCTGTTTGAGCATTTAGTGGTAATTTTGAAGACTTTTCAGACCTATAGCAGCAAGAAAACTCCTCTTTCTGATGATGTTAAAGTTGCATTTCTTTAAACGTGTATTGTTATGAATGGATGAAACCAAAAGATCAGATTATTGCTTGTATTTCATTGGTATTGGCAACATTGTATTTCAAAACTCTTCAATAGAAAAAGACAAAATCGGGGGTATATATTACATCCGCTCCTTGTAGTCGTGACATCATATGTGAATTGTTGAGATCTTGAGATGTAGTATGAAATAGATGGTTGAGATGCAACTCTAGTTTGACTTTTGTGGCAATTGTCTAGATTCAATGAATTTGGACAAGGTCTTAGTTACGTGCCTCTACTTAATCAAATAATAATAAAATTGTTTAATTAATTATTTGAGAAGGGTGATGTGACAGGATAAATTAGATTTATTTAACTGATCTGACTAGATGGGAAAATGGATTAATTAATTTGATAAATAAATATAATTTATTTGACTTAATTCGGCAAATGGGATAGATGTGCCACAATGTGGTGTTAGGAGTTTGAATGACAAGGTGATTGCTATAGAGAATATAGTTGTTTGTGTAATGGTAATTGTATATTCAACAATGAAAATTGAGTTACAATACATAGGCAATTACATTACAATGTTTCTAATTGAAACAAGTGCAAACAAAAGTCGGAATAGAAACTACCTAAACTATTTAAGATGACCATTAAAGAAACATTACATTATTTTAATACCCTCCCTTAATGGTTATCATTTTGACTACCCTATAGAAGACACAAATGAATAGAAGGCTGCCCCCTTTAGGTCACAATTGCATAGAAGGTTGCCCCCTTCTCTTCAGAATGCTCTGCGACATGAGTCTGCTGTTGAGACCCTCCTTGATGCTACAAAACTTTTGGGAATGACCAAGATAACCAAAATCCTTCCAACTTGATGTTGGGAAACAAAATTGTTCCTCCCTGTAGCCAAAGATATCGAGAACAACTTCTGAAACTAAAACCATGATTTCAAGGAGAAAATCGCCAAACCCAAAGTGCTTCATAAAACAGCCACGATTTTGTTCAAAAAATTGCCAAAAACTTTTGCAGATGAGCACTATGACGCAAAATAGATTGCAAGAAAACAAAAATTTTGTGGAGAAAGTTGCCAAACCCTTGATGTTATTAAAATAATGTAATATTTCTTTATTGGTCATCTTAGTCGTCTTAGGTAGTTCTATTTTCGTCTTTAGTTCATGATAGTTTCTTTTAGAAACATCGTCTTTGTAAATCTGTATAAGGAGATTTTGTCTCCTTTGTTTAATATAACAAATGTGATGCTGAGATCACCCACAAAAAGCTGCTTGTTTGTTTTAGGAGAAAAATTAGAAGACCCAATAGTAACTTTTTTGAGGAAAAAATTATAAAAACCTAGAAATAGTTTTTGAGGAAAAATTATAAAAACCCATAATTTTCTTTTTGGAGGAAAAAATCATAAAACCCATGATTTAGTTTTTTGGGAAAAATCGAACAAAACCCTTTTAGAAGCAAAATTCCAATTTTTGGGAAAATTGCACAAAACCCATGAAAAACACCACATTTTTTCGGAAAAAACGTGAAAAATCCTTAGTCATTGTAGAAGAGCAGAAACTCATGAGGATTGTGCAAAACCCTAAGCACAAACTTGAGTGTGAATGCAAAGAAAATTGCGGGCAAAAAATAATCCTCCTATCCGCACTGAAAAACAGCTCTTGCAGAAAATGAATGCGGTCTATCAGAAGAAACACTGAGAAACCCTCAAAAATTGCAGATAAATAGCTTCACCATTTGCAGCAAAGAAATAATTTTTGATTTTTGTTGTAAAAAAAATCGAGCCAAAAAAACTTCTAGGATTTCCACAAACGAATTTATTATTAAAATTTTTGCCAAACTCTAAAAAACCCCATACTACTCTGATACCATGTGATGGTAATTGTATATTCAACAATGAAAATGGAGTTACAATATATAGGCAATTATAGTACGATGTTTCTAAATGAAACGAACGCAAGCAAAAGTCAGAAATATAAACTACCTAAACTAATTAAGATGGTTATTAAATAAACATTACATTATTTTAATAGTTTGGAGGTGGGGAGTTAGGATCCTTTCTAATAGTTTTTGGAGGGAATCATGAAAGCCATGGGATGAAGTCTATATTACCTTGAGTTTTTGGGACAGGGATGGCAAGGAATGGGCGGGCACATTTCAGGGACAAGGACAAGAGGGAGCCATTTTTTGAGGATGAGCATTAAAAAATAGGAAAAAAACTTGAAAAATATAGAAAACTCAAAATATTCATATGATAGGATTGACAAGGCAATCATTATATACATCATAGAACCTTAACATATAATATTAGAGTTCAACTGAGATTTTCATTTCATAGAAAGTGACAAATTCGCTTATATTTCAAAAATTAGATTTAAATGCCCAAAGGTTGCAAGTTTCAACTACAAAATGACAAGATATAGAAATATACAAGCTGTCCCTAATTAGGAGCTCCCTACACTACATCAAAATCACAGTTCGAGTCATTCCCACAATTAGAGGCTATCTCATCTTGATCCAATGGAAGTGGAACCCCAAGCAATACATCATGTCCCTCCTCATCATCCTATGTAGTCTCTTCGGGATCAACATGCGAGCATGTAGCTGGAGTCTGACAACACGTGGGAGTTATTCGGTCTTGGAGCCACAAGCCATTGTGCACAATTACTAACTTCTTCCATCATCTAGAGGTTAAGCCTATTCCTCTTGACTGATTAGATGAAGCTAAATGTAGACCGATTCATCTTTGCAATAGAGTAACTAGCAACTTGGAAAAGGAGTCAAGTGGCAAGCATCCTTAACTTTGGTGCATCCTTGACATGCCATGCCCACTATCCAATGGAGTCTATTTGAGCTAATGTAGCCATCCTTGCCTTTGTTCTACTTAATGTTGGGCTACGTAGATTCACAAAAACTAGCCATTGTGCTCTAAATTTGTGAGATTCAGTATACAAATGTTCGCAAGGGATTTCATGAAGCCTTCTTGCACCTCTACATCATTAGATGAAGGCACTCCCTAGGTCTAGTTACATAATATTTGTGATTTGGAGCATAGGTTGTCATATGAAGTGGGGTGTTCATAGCGTTCCAAGGCCGCTCCATAATGGGCCTAATGTGCTCCTCATAAAATCCGAAATTAGGGTCCTTGTTATGAATTGCATGCTTCATTTGTTCTAGCATTCTATCAAAAGTCTCATAAATCTCTACAAGGCTAGGATATTAGAATATTTACCTATTTTTAGTTTGCTATTTTAGTGTTTCTTAGTTGCTTTATTAATGGTCATTTTTCCTAGGTATTTTTAGGCTTGCTATTTTAGCTTCAGTTTGAAGCTTGAGTTAACAGTTTCTAAAACTGTCTTGTAATTGATTACTTATACTTGTGTTTTCATTAATTTAGACAAGCAATTCAATTTTCATGGTATTAGAGTAGGTTGAGGGTTTCTAAGAAGTTTGTTTTTGATCGTGTGAGAAAATTCGTGGGTGTTTTTCGTGGTAAAAATCGCAGGTTTTTTTCATGAAAATTGTGAGCTTGCGGTTATGGGAAAATCGAGGGTTTAGATGTTTTGAGAAAGGTAGTTTTTTTTCATTGTTTTGTGGCCTCATGACTTGTTCTTTGCGTTTTTTTGTAAAAACAACCGCGCACAATATTTTTCATTTTTTTGTAGTTGCGGCTCAAAGAAGTTTATTTTTCAGATTTCTGGGTGACTTCATATCTGAGCGTGAAGAGTTTTGTCAGATTTCTGGGCATTTTTTGGCAAAAAAACTTGGAAAAATTGCGGGTGTACAGATACAGAAGCATGAAAAAATCATGACACAACTCTAACTTGCAACTAGGGTTTGTGCCGAATTGTGTCTTTTTCAAACTCATCTAGGGTTTCTGGTTTTGGTAGCATGGCTAGGGTTTGACTTTTTTATAAAATAAAAAAATTAGGACTTTTTCTGGACAGTTCAAAGTCTAGGGTTTTGTCGCTAATATTTTTGCAACCTAGGGCTTACAAAGATATTTTTGGATATTTAGCATGTTCAGTTACATTCTGCCTTGGAATTTGTGCCTATGTTTGTAATACATTGGGACATGTGCCTCGGGTCTTGTGCAACCGGATTTTCATCAATCTTTGTCTCTTTTTTTTTACCTTGTCCCTCATCTAGCATGATAGATGGTGTCTTTGACCAACATTATGTTGGAGGGTAGTCAGAGGTTCAACGACGACAACTACAACACCTAGAATGAACTAGGATAAATTTGATGAGCACAACTGAGAAGCCGTGATACTTATCAAACTTTCTGTTATTGATGATCAACTCCCTTAGGTGTTGTCTGGAAAAATAGCTAAAGAGACGTGGAAACTCTTGAAGGATCTTCAAGAAATGTCCAACAAGAGTCGAGCTTTCTTTTTGAAGAATATGTTGTTTTCTATCATGATGGATGGGAAGATGTCTCTTTAGGCACATCTTATGAAGATCAAGGACATCTGTGACCAGCTGGAGGCTATTGGCCACAAGATGGAGGAAGAAGATATGATCGTGATCACGTTGAAAAACTTGCCCCGATCCTGAGCATTTCATTGAGATGCTCAATCTCACTTCTATTAGTGCTGATCTGAAGTTTCCTAATCTAAACAACAAGCTTTTGCAGTAGGATAGATGGAAGCAATAGGTTGGAAATAATGCTAGTCCATCACAACCAATGCTCCATTGAATAGGTGGCCTTCACAACCAAAGCCTCAGATAAGAATAAAGCTAAACGGTTGTAAACCTCAGTCATTCCACCATAATGGACAAGGTCAACCTTAGGAGTCCTCCAAGAAGAAAAGTATCCAGTGCAACTATTGTCACTAATTTGGCCATATGAAGAAAAATTGCAAGAAACGGTTGGTGTCCAAGCAGTCTAAATAGGGAGGGTCTCAACAGAAGGTGCATGTTGCTACACATTTTGATCAGGAGTTTGTGCTCATTTGATCATGAGAAATCGTCTATTTGGTACATTTACTCTGGTTGCACTTGACATTTCACATTTGTGGGGATTGGTTCATAGAGTTTAGGCCTTTCATAGATTCATTGATCTTTGGAGGAGGCGAGGAGTATATTGTTGTTCGAAAGGGCAACGTTCAAATTTCATTTGGCGGAAGAGACTTGATATTTTTCAATGTATACTTTGCCCCAGATATGGAGCTCAATCTGTTGTCAGTCAGTCAGTTAGATTATGCTTCATTCTCTTGCTAAATGTTGTCTTTAGTTTGCACAAATGTAACATTGTTGACAGGGAGTCTCGTACTATAGTCGTTGTTGGTCTTGAGGATCATGGTCTTTATAGACTTGTTGAAATAGGCGATTCTTAGGAGCAGGACATGGCAACCAAAAGTACTTCCATCAACAATCTTTGGCATTAGCATTATGGGCATAGTTACAGGACTTTGCGAGTCCTGGTAGGACTCTACGAGTCTAGAGGTGAAACCATGAAAACCGGTCAAATTGACCCTGGCCTTGGACTCGGCCGAGTCAGACCGAGTTTGCATTGACTTGTCGAGTTAGCTAGACTCAGTTGACTTGGTGAGTCCCGAGCTCAGGACTCGGCTAGAGGTAGCAAGACATAAAATGAAAAAAACACACTTTTTTAACCCATCTTGTTTGACTTTTTTGGGTTTATAGCTTTCCTCAAACACAAGAAAACAACATTATTTCATTTGCAAACACATGGAAGAGGGAAAAGTGATTAGAGAAAAATATTAGGGTTTTAGAGAATAGACTAGCATATTGACTGGCTCTCAGATATTGATTGTGGATTGTTTGTGCAAGTTAGTAGCTTGCATTCACGCATTGAGAGGAGTTAAAAGAAGCATTTGGAGGAGGCCTCTACAAATTTCAAGTGGATTTCTTCATTTTTGGAGCAAATTTGAAGAGGTGAGTTACATGAAGATTTGGAATGGGTTGATCAAGTGGATCGAGAGGTAGAGGTAGTAGCGATGGAAGAGGAGGTCAGAGCGTGAGGAGGCCTATTGGAGGACATTGAGACTGAGAGTGATGAATCTGAGGATGATGAGGATGAGGATGTGGATATAACTGAAGCTGAGCCTTAGACACAGGCAAAGATCATGGTTATAGAATCTTCCAGGACCTATCTTAGGCGTAGACATAGGAAGGTTGTAGTGTCGACTGGTCACTGATATAGGCTACTCTACGCCATAGTCTTCTAGGATCTAGCCTTTATTTTGATATATGTTTTGAACTTTCAATTCCATAAATTTCATATTCCATGAATATTGTACAATGTAGACATTTGACATTGACACTTTATATTTCTAATGTGTTATTTAGTTTAACTTATTTCCTTCAAAAATTCACATTTATACTTATGTGATCAATGTAAACTTGTGTATGTGTGCAAAGTAGCTTCTGTTTATCTCAATTATAGTGTCTTTAATGTTATTTAATTAAATCATGCATGAAAAAAGTTTTAAATCCTTAACAATCTTTGAATTTTTTGGGTCTTTCAATTTGTCGAGTCCTTGCCAGGTTTTTGCCGAGTATGAACGCCGAGTCCAAGTCTAAGTTAAAAATCAGCTTTCCGAGTCCGTGGCGAGTCCGAGTCTTGTAACAGTGGTTATGGGCACTTGAATATTCATTATCTCTTTGTTAGTTTGGGAGGGGTTGGTTGTTGGAATACCTGAGATTTAGACTTAGAATCATGGAGTTGTAGAGCTTATCAGGCTAGAAAGAAGCATTGGACCTCGTTTTAAGGTGGTGACACTTGGAGGGCACCAAGGTCTTGCGGTTGGTTAATGCAAATATTTATCAACTCACGAACACTCTATTAGTCACTGGGTGCAGGAATTTTTGTTATTTAGTGATGATTTCAACAAAAAAATGTGGGTGTATTTTCTTAAGCATAAACTAGAGGTGTTCAACATGTTTCAGGAGTTGAAAGTCTTAGTGGAAAAAGAGTCTAGTTGTCTGATTGTCACTATTTGATTCGACAATGGCAAGGAATTTTATTCTTCTGTTTTCTTCAACTTCTGTGCATCACATGACATTAAGCATCAATTTACCACACCTTACACCCCTTAGTAGAACGGTGTTGTTGAGTGCAGGATTTGGACCTCGTTTTAAGATGGTGATACTTGGAAGGCATCCTGAAAAATGAAAAATGCTGAGAGGGGGAGGGGGTGAATCAGTATTTTAAAAACCTTAAAGAAAAATTGGAAAGTACACTCAAAGATGGAGACATGACAGATATTTTTCTCACGTGGAAAACCCAAAACGGGTTAAAAAACCACGGCTTCACTATTGAAAAGGGCTACAACCCTTTACATTAAAAGCTACAACTCTTCAAGGACGCATTACAAGGCAGGCTTGAACCTGTCTTCCAAAAAGGCTACAACCTTTTTGTTAAGGTTTTAGGATCATTGCAAATGTAATAGCACTATCTCATTGTATGTGTTTTCCAAATGCAACAATCTCTTGCATTTATATTGAGAATGAGCCAAGAAGAGACATGTCCCTTCATGAGACATGTCTATTCATTAATATGTAATTAATATAATGACAATTACGATTATATATATATATATATATACATCCATACACACACACACACACACACATATCTCGAGTATTATATTAATTTCTCTAATATTTACATAATAATAATATATATATATATATATAAAATTAAGTATATATATACATCTCATATATACTAAATATATATATACATATCTTCACTAGTATTGACTCAGTGTTTATTCGACTGAAGTTACAAAACATCAACACTCCCTCTTAGCTAGGGAGGATAAATCAATCCAATGTCAACACTTAAGACACTTGACAACATCAATCATATGATGTAAGAAATAAAGGCATCATCCTCAAGATGTAATCAATAGAAACATAGTCTCAATATGTGGATTGCCTCCATCGGTGATTCTATCCACAAGTTCTCAGGTGGATTGCCTCCATCGGTGGTTCTATCCACAAGCTCTT
This sequence comes from Chamaecyparis obtusa, assembly GCA_027943335.1. Classification (NCBI taxonomy): domain Eukaryota; kingdom Viridiplantae; phylum Streptophyta; class Pinopsida; order Cupressales; family Cupressaceae; genus Chamaecyparis; species Chamaecyparis obtusa. The sequence goes on from BSBK01008827.1 coordinate 49,179, forward strand.
GAGTATTGGCCTATTAGAATGTCTAACACATGATTTTCACCAAATACTCTGAGTATTGGCCTATCAGAACATCAACATATGATATTCACCAAGTACTCAATAAGGTATTGGCCTGCAGAATATCAACACATGATATTCACCAAATACCTATCATATATCTATACAAACAACTCATAGACCGTCAATGACATCTAACACTTAGTTGTTGATTTACAAGATATATCTATGCAAACAACTTATAGACCGTTAATTTAATGACATCTAACTCTTAGTTGTTGCTTTACAAGATGTATCTATACAAGCAACTTATAGACCATCAATTTAATGACATCTAACACTTAGTTGTTGCTTTACAAGATATATTTATGCAAACAACTCATAGACTGTCAACTTAATGACATTTAACACTTAGTTGTTGCATTAATTCATCATGATCTGTTTCAACATTATAAATAATGTATATCATGATTTAAGTTATTGTAAGATCGTCACCTTCCAATAACTTCTGCAAATACAAGTGATAATTATTTGGAAGTCGTCACTTCCTCATGATTTACACAGGGGGAAGGCCCATTAAAAAAATTCATGATTCATTATTATAATAATCAATTATATCAAGTTTACCTCAGAAGTGTTTCACCTTCAATAGTGAACTCCCTCTCAATCAATATGATCAAGATTGTCACAAGTTGACTGAATCATCTGCTCCCTCTGAAGCTCAAGTTTATCAACTTCTTGATCTCTTTTGAAATGTCGGACTCCCTTTGCATCTAGTCTCAATCATCAATTCATTTGCAAGCATCAAGTTCTTTCTCCCTTGAATGCAATTATCTTGTACTCCTGTCCTGAAGGTATGTTAGAGAGAGGTTACAAATAGCTCACTAAACTATCTCGACCGGAAATACCAATGATAGAAGCATACAAGATTTTACTAACCAATAGTATAGCATGAATTACTAACTCAAAAATTATGTGCATTAATAAAACATGAAATACCTATCTTTTATAAATTTCAAGTATTTCATTTTGTAACATGAGCCCATATAGAAAATATCATGCAAATTCATAGAATGATGTCATCGTTCTCAAATATTACTAAAATTCTTCACATGAACTATATTTAATATCCAAAGGTTCTATACACTATCACAACCTTCAATCTTATTAGATCTCCCTTCAAGTGGTTAGGCTTTTAAAGAAGGAACCTTGCTCTTTTATAGATTTTTGCATAGACCCGTACACATTGGGTCATAACTTTTGAACCAGACACTTTCTTTCCAATCGCTTCTGTGAGATTCTTCTAAATTTGTTTTTCACAAACATATCTGAAATTTAGCAAAATCCAACGGTGCATTTGAGAGATATGGTCCTCGTACCGAGACTGTATTTTCTGAGACAGTCACACATTCACCATCAATAAACTACTCTCTTACATTTGCAACTTGGCTTTGATACCATGTTAAGGTTTTAGGATCATTGCAAATGTAATAGCACTATGTGATTGTATATGTTTTCCAAATGCAACAATCTCTTGCATTTATATTGAGAATGAGCCAAGAAGAGACATGTCCCTTCATGAGACATGTCTATTCATTAATATGTAATTAATATAATGACAATTATGATTATATATATATATATATATACACACACACACACACACACATATATAATATCTCTTTAGTATTATATTAATTTCTGTAATATTTACATAATAATAATATTTATATATATATATATTTAAGTATATATATACATCTCATATATGCTAAATATATATATACATATCTTCACTAGTATTGACTCATAGTGTTTATTCGACTGAAGCTACAAAACATCAACACTTTTCTCTGATAATGAACTTAACTGAATCAAAACAAAAATTAACTCTGAGTCTTTACAGTAGACATAAAGACATCTGAACCAAGATAAGCAATTGGAGTGGATCCTTGTGACAAGGTTCGTTCTGAAGCTCTTTCAACAATAACATGTAATGACCCTTACTATAAAGGCCACTAAAAACCACTAATACTGAACTGAGAAAATTCGTCAAATAGTTGGCATGCACTGAATACACTGCTGAAAGAAAAATACTGAATATAGGAAATTATTTTGCAATATATGAGTTCGCTGTCCCAAAATTTCAGAATAATAGATAGCAACCAAATACCATCTAAAACACTATCAATGATGTAGGAAATTGCTCAAAACCATATGCCATTCATATATCAACAATTTGCAACAATGCCATACATTTTTCAGTCAATGATATGATCATCAAACCCTAGGTTTGCAATATAGATAGACTGAAAATTACAATGCCCTTTCACTTGCAAAATCCTAGCCTTCCTTTGTTACCAATAATGCCAAATGGCAAACAAAGACAAGTACGATGTAAAATAGTAAAGTGCTGAAGCTATATTTTGTACTCAGCTGAAAACATACATTTCTCAGAAAATATGCCAAATGCCAAATGAGAAATGAGGAACCTGATTGTAGATGGCTGCAATAATTTTTCGGACTGCTTTTTCGAACTGCTTTTTCGGACTGCTTTTTCGGATCTGCTTTTTCGGACAGCTTTTTCGGATCTGCTTTTTCGGATTGCTTTTTCGAATCTGCTTTTTCGGATCTGCTTTTTCGGACTGCTTTTTTCCTTTTGCAACCAAAACTCAAACCCTCAAGTAAATTTGAGGATTCCAAATAAGCTCAACTTGAAATGGCTGAATACCACTTCCAAATTTGCAACCCTTCAGTAGATATTTCACTACCTCAGTTATGCCAATCTAGGGGAGTGATTCGTTCCCAAAGATCGAATAATATTTGCAGATCACAAGGCTACAAATTGCTTCACAATGAAGAAGTAGAAGAAATCCCAAATCCAAGCATGAAGAAATGAAGCCCCAAGTCCTCTATTTATTCTTTTCCTTGAGAAGTTGCTAGAACTTCTAGAAACATCCAATTATAATGTACTTTATAATAAAATATCATTATAATAATAAAGTACATTTCTCAACTCAAAATTATAACAATGTAGGCCCAAATGTCTCATAACTGAATGTAGGCCCAACTACGACTGAACATAGGCTCAAGACTGAACGTAGGCTCTACTACAACTCGATGTAGGCTCAAACTGGATGTAGGCTCACTCTGGATGTAGGCTCCACTACAACTGCATGTAGGCCCAAACTGGATGTAGGCTCTACCGAATGTAGGCTCTGTCAGCAATATGCAATCAAATGATCAACATAATGACCCTCTCTCCAAACCATTTGCCTACGAGAGTCGATGATAGGCAAATCCGTCATGCCAAACGATGTCAGCCAAAATGGGGACATGACATAACAAACAATGGCTCCTCCAAAAATACATACTACACACAACTATATCCAAGAGATTGCTTTCCCTTTTTAAAAATACTCTGATCTGTATATTCTGTGATGTATCAAAAATTAGCCTTATTTCTGAAGACTCAAAAATAACTACTTTTTCAAACTGAACACACCCGTCGCAGATTTTCATCAATATTAAGCTATTTTCAACTCCATATGTATCGGCTTGCCAATTTTTCAATTTTAACCCCACGATGCCTCCTTTCAATACGCTCTACTCCCAAAACATGCCTCACGCTTGATATGCACTACATTCCCTTATTTTTAGAACCGCTACCAGTCCTTGTATTTGTTTCAACGTTCTTCTAATCATATTTTTGGAAGTGAGCTGCAGTTGTTGAACACATACATGTGTAATTGTGTTTTAACACCAGTCACCTACACATTCGCGAGTTCATTGCATTTTATTTACTGACATCGCCGGTTTTTCATATTTCTAAAAACTACACACGCACCGTGTTTTTTAATAAAGCAGTTGATGTGTTTTTTTTCACAAACTTCGAATTGCGTTTTTGTATTAGGAAGATGCCTCATACACCCAGCTTACTGGATGACTCATTGTAGGATGCCTCATACACCCATCTTATTGGACGGCTCATTGTCTGTTAGTATTAATAGTCATTATTTATCTGTGCGACTGGACGTTTCCTTATCGACACAAAACGCTTGTGTTCATCTGCAAATCTCAGGAAGCCAATACGCACCTTCAAATCACTGCAACTTGCGTTATTTTTCAAAAGAATGGACTACTTCCTATCTCTTATTCCACATGAAACAAAATGCCTCCCCTTTTTTAAAATGGAATTGACATGCTCTTCCGGTGTTCAATCATTGTCGACACTTAGTGCGCACAGAAAGAAGAATCTTTGAAAACATTGTGGTCATCACATACGTTACACCTGTTATGTCTTAAAAAAAAAACGACTTAGTTTTATGTCTTCTTTTATTTACCCATTGCAAATGACACAGATTTTCAATCACGACAAGTGTCACCATTTTGGTTGCTTGCGCGCCAGCTGCATACATGTAAAGAAAAGGTTTTTGATAAACGTATCATTCTTTTTTCACTGCTGAAGAATAGTTGCTTATTTATTTTCATCCACTCACTCTAGATTTTCATCCCCACACAAAGTCATATGTCAATATCATTGAAATGCCTTGTTAGTAAGAATAAAAACACATAGAAAACGACATTTTATATCATTCGTATTGACATACAAGTGTCAAACAATTGCTGCAAGAGAGATCAAACTATGTGGTAGAAGGCAGGATCAAACATATGTAGGAGTAGAGACACCTGGAGCTCGATAAACACATCGTGACAACCAAAAATCAAATGACAAAAACGCAACAATCTCTCCCTTTTTGTCATTGATGGCAATATCCAGCAAGCACGAAGAAGAACAAACCAACTCCCCCTGAAACTTTGAATTAACTCCCCCTGAAGATCTACTCCCCCTTTGACATCAATGAACATGAAACTGAGATGCAAATGCAGTCCATAAGATATAACAGTGAAGTGCATCTGCTGAAAGACGAACCTTTCATTGAGGTGGAAAAACACCAAGCTTGCTTTGAAGATACTCAAAGCGATCTCGGGGTAAAGGTTTAGTAAACACATCAGCAACTTGTTCCTTTGTGACGCAGTCAAGGATGGTGGATCCAGTTAAGAATAGTCCAAACCTTGCAGCCAACAATCAACACAGCGGAATACTCAACAACAATACAACAAAATAATTGTTTAACTCTGATTTTCATTAACATGCCCGGTTGTAAGGCCTTCCGGGTTATGGCCAATTACAATCAGAAACAATTCTGCAAGATCACAGGATGCAATACAACACTAGCTAGTTCAGTTCTGAACACTATCAACAACTGATGGAAACCCTAAGGCAGATCTAAGTTTGAGCTCGCAAGCCTCCAAACAATCTCCTTGTCTCCAAGTGTGCAAACCACTAGCTCTGCAACTACAAACTATCAGATAACAATCTGATCTGCAAGATCATGCAAGATCTTTTCCACAACTTTGCCAACTCCATCTTTCAGAACCTCAAATCTGATTCGCTAAGTCTTCCAAGTCATGAACTTCTACTTTGCATCTCCCCTTAAACATCTACCCCAAACATCCTATAAATACTAATCATCAGCCACAAGTCGGCTGGATGAAACCATTAACTCCCCCCAACAATTATTAAATGTAATATAAGTCGGCTCCAAAATAGCCTTACAAACTTTTAATACAACATGTCGGCCTGTAACAACAGCTACCAACAATAAATGCACCAAGTCGGCCCAACAAATCACACAGAAGTCCAGTTGGTAAACCAGAACTACCGAGCGACAGTGAAATAACCGAGTATGCCAGGCATTGCCGAACACCAGTGTCGACCGAGCATCGCAGGCATCGCCGAGTAACACTTTCACCAAGCGCCAGAGATTACTGAGTTCCTTCAGTGACAGAGCTTCCTTCAATGACCGAGACCGTTGGTCAAGGCTGCAATCGAGTAACACTGGCCAAATAACACACCTCCCATGCAGATTCACCGAGTACCCTAGAATGCCCCTGCATCACTTTGAACGAGCATAGTTCAGCTTGATAGTATTGTTAGCAACTTGCTCCTTCAGATAATGATATTTAATTGAAATGTGCTTGGTGCGGGAGTGCATCATTGGATTTCTCGAGATATCTATAAGAATACAAATAGGATTAGTGAATTCAAGCTTATAATCACATAAGGTGTTCTTCATCCAAATTACCTGAGTGCAACAAGAAACTGCTGCAATATATTTAGCTTCAACAGTGGATGTGAAGTGCAAGACTATTTCTTGCTTAGCTAGGATACTAAGCAGCCACCTAAAAAGAAAGCACACCCACTAGTGCTTTTCTTATCATCCACGGAGCCACCCCAATCTGCATCTGTATAAGCTATAAGAGAAAAATTATAACTTTTTGGAAACCAAAGACCAAAATCAACAGTGCCTTTCAAATACTTAAAAATTCTCTTAACAGCTTGAACATGTGTTTGCTTTGGAGATGCTTGAAATCTAGCAACATAGCCAACAACCTGCATAATATCTGGCCTAGTGGCTGTAACAAACAACAAACTTCCTACCATAGGTCTATAAAAAGTTTGATCAACAGAGGGAGATACATCATCCTTAGTTTACATCCGATTTCCATAGGAGTGCTAACCGGATTGCAATCTTCCATTTTGAATCTCTTAGGCAACTCTCTAACATACTTAGCTTGGGAAATAAAAACACCTTCAGAAGATTGACTAATTTGCAGCCCAAAAAAGTAGGTTAATTCGCCCATCATAGACATTTCGAATTCATGTTTCATACAATCAGAAAATGTCTTGGACATTTTGACATTGTCACTACCAAAAATCAGATCATCAACATAAACCACAACAATGAGAATGCTATTACCTTCCTCTTTGACATATAAATTGCTATCAACATAACCCTTTTTGAAGCCCTGCTGCTGCAAGTAACTGTCCAGCGTGTCATACCAAGCTCTAGGAGCTTGTTTGAGTTCATAAAGAGCCTTTTTCAGCTTGCAAACATAGTCCAAATTATAGTAATAAAACCTTCCGGTTGTTCAACATAAATTTTTTCAACCAAATCCCCATTTAAGAAGGCAGATTTGACATCCATTTGAAAGACTTTAAAACTTTTAAAGGAGGCAAAGGCTAGAAAAATTCTGATTGCTTCTAATCTTGCAACTAGTGCAAAGGTTTCACTAAAATCAACACCTTCAATTTGAGAATATCCCTTGCAAACTAAACAAGCCTTGTTTCTAATTATCTTACCATCTTCATTTACCTTATTCTGGAATACCCATTTAGTACCTATCAAATTTTTGTTAATGGTTTTTGGCACAAGCTCCCAAGTATTGCTCTTCTTAATTTGTTCTAACTCTTCTTTCATAGCAGCCACCCAATGCTCATCTACTGTTGTCTCTTCAAAACATTTAGGTTCAATCATAGAAATGAGTGAGAAGTCATCATCCTCAAAATAATTAACATTTTGCTTAGCATGCCTAGTTCTTCTTTCAGCTATAACTTGATCAATAGGATGATTCTTTTGAATAAATTTTGAAGGAGTTTTGAAGGTAGAAGCATCATGAGCACCTTGAGAATCATACCCGGAATTAACATGTGAGTTTTCAACATCATTTGAAGTAGAGAATATCTTCATGAGAAGATTGAGTTTTACCTTTGTCATTTTCATCACTTTTGCTAGCTGTTACAACTTGAATATGAGGAGAAGAAGGTACAATAGTGCTGGTTTGAGTTTTTTCTTATTCAAAGCTGTCCACATGCTCATCAAGCTCATTAGTAACCTCATGTATTTTAACATTAACACTCTCTACCAATTTATGTAGCCTCTTATTATAGCATTTGAACGCTTTACTTTTAGATGAGTAGCCAAGAAAGATTCCCTCATCAGATCTATAATCAAATTTGCCCAAATTATCTTCATCCCTCCTAATATAACATGGACTTCCAAAAATTTTAAAGTACTCAACAGTAGCTGGTTTACCTTTCCAAAGTTCATATGGTGTCTTGTTGAATTTTGACCTCAACAATGTTCTATTCTGAATATAGACTGCTATGTGGACAACTCTCCAAAAAATGTCTTTCACTTTTCTTTCATTCATCAAGCAACGAGCCATTTCTTGGACTGTTCTGTTTTTCCTTTCCACAAAACCATTTTGTTGTGGTGTTCTAGGGGCTGAAACCTATTTCTTGATTCCATGTTGCTCACAAAACTTAACAAAATCATTTGAGGTAAATTCTCCCCCATTATCAGAACGCAAGCATTTGATTTTCACATCCATTTCATTCTCAACCAAGTTCTTAAAAATCTTAAACTTATCCAAAGCCTCTGATTTTTTTTTTAGAAAAGTAACCCAAGTCATGCAAGAAAAATCATCAATAAGAAGCATAAAGTATTTTTCACCTTGAAGGCTTGCTGTCCTAGTTGGTCCACAAAGATCCGTGTGAACTAACTCAAGTGGCCTACTGTTGAAGTGATCTTTTGGTTTGAAGGAAGCTCTGGTTTGTTTTCCCTCTTGACAATTTTTACAAACAACATCAGCTGGTTTCTCTATCTTTGGCATATCTTTTACAGCTTCCTTTTTATTGATTTTGATGAGATTATAAAAATTTACATGCCCAAAATGCTTATGCCAAAGCTAAGCATCCTCCACCTTGCTCAAACAACAAGTCTCGTCATTGGAGTCATCAAGAATATAAAAATTATTTGTTGCTCTAGTTGCTTTAGCTATGACATCATTTCCCTTTTTGATAGTGCAAGAATTTGAGTTAAAGCTAAGATCATACCCTTGATCACACAGTTGACTAACACTTAGGAGATTATGTTTTAATCCTTCAACATAGAGAACATTCTCAACAAGGGTTTCATCATTATTAATCAAGAGAGTGCCTATACCAACAACCTTTGCAGAAGAACTACCTACAAATCTAACCTTTCCACCTTTCATTTTCTTGAGAGTATGAAACTTACTTAAATCACGTGTCATATGTCTTGAGTAGCCACTGTTAACATACCAAATGTCCTCACTGCTGGCAAGAAGAGCTGTTTGAACAACAAGAGCTTTTAGAGGTGTTTCTTGAACTTTTCTTCTCCAAACTTTGGTCATCTTTGTCCTTCTTTTTGGTTCAACATTGTAGAGCAAATCTGCACTATAGCTGTTGCAAAATCTAGAGGTATGGCCAAACTTGTTACAGCTGTAACAGATCAAATTATACTTCCCAAAGGCATTCTGAAAATAATTCTTTAGGGGAGCAACTCTACAATTTGCAACTTTATGTCCAAAGTAGTTGCATGTAAAACATTAGCCATAGAAAAAAGGTTTGTTTACCTTGTTGAATGCAGGCTGACTATTTTCTTGTGGTGAAGAGTTTGGTTCAAGTTGCATGCCAACTCCTCTTTTGTCTTTGGTGGGTCTTTGAGAACTAAGAACATCATCCAAGGATACATTACCACTCTTGAAGGACACTTCTTCACTGGAAAGCATAGAAGTTTTACCTATGTTTCTAAGTGTAACAATTTCAGCTTCTAACTTGGCAATATTTTTTTCTTTTTGTTGAATCTGATTTTCCAGATTCTCACGAATTTTCTTAGCTTCCTCATTCAAGATTTTAGACTCAACAAGTTGAGTTTCAGCCTCTTTGAGAGATGTTGCAATCTTTAACTTTTCAACACTCTCAACTTGCAGAAGATCCACAAGACTTTGATTCTTCTTTTTCAGCTTCTTAATCTCAGCTAGAGCTGCAATCAATTCAAGTTCAAGATCCACTTCATCTTCTACTTCATCATTTTTTTCGGAACTCAAATCATCAATAGCCATGAACATAATTTCGTTTATTCGAGAATCACTTTCGTTGCTTGAAGAATCATCGCTGCCATCTTTTGAAAACAACACCTTTTTGCCCTTTTCAAATTTCCAATTTTTCTTGGCAAATCTCCTAGTTTTCCGGAATTTGAAATCTTTTTCATCATGACTGTCATCTTCTTTATCAAACGGACACTTTGAGGCAAAGTGACCGAGTTTCCCACAGTTGAAGCACTTCGAACTAGATTTTCCTTTACTTTTGTTAAGACCATTTTTCAGCCTTCTAATAAGGTATGCAATTTCCTCATTGGAGTCCTCATTCGAGCTATCATTGTGATTATTTTCTTTGTCCTTGCTCCTTTTAGAAACCTTGAAGGCAGATTCATTTTTGGAAGGCCCTTCAACGGTAGTTCTCATCTCATAGGCAGTCAAAATACCATTCAATTTGTCAACTATTAGAATGTCCAAATCTGACATTTCTTCAACCACAGAAACTTAAGCATCAAGCCTCATGGGAAGAGAGTGAAGAATTTTCTGAACCACGGTTTTCTCTTCAACATTTTCTCCCGGACCTTTTAAAGCATTGACAACTTCATCAACACGAAGAAAGTAAGCAACAATGTTTTCATCTTCCTTCATGCGAAGACTTTCAAAGACAGCCCGGTGAGTTTAAACTTTTGCCTTCCTAACTTTGTCATCACCATGATAGGCATTATGCAGGTTATCGCAAACTTCTTTTGTGGTAGTACAGTGCATGACCTTTACAAATTCAGCTTCAGTTAGACCACACAGAATGACATTCATGGCCTTGGCATTATTCTTGAACTCCTTTTTTCTATCAGCATTCGTAGGAGGTTTAGAAGGAATAGTGTAACCATTGACAAGACTGAGATAGACATCACAGCCTAAGGACATGATGTAGGTCTTCATGCAAACACTCCAAAAGGCATAGTTGTTTCCATCAAAAAAGGTGCACGATTCGTAGCAAGACTTTCTAAGGCACTCATGATAGGCACAAGAATCAAACTCTCAAGTTTTTAAGCAAGGGAAGAGAGAGACCTGCTCTGATACCAATGGAAAAATAAAAAATGTTGAGAGGGGGAGGGGGTGCATCAGTATTTTAAAAACCTTAAAGAAAAACTGGAAAGCACACTCAAAGATGGAGACATGACACCGATATTTTTCTCACGTGGAAAACCCAAGACGGGTTAAAAAACCACGGCTTCACTATTGAAAAGGGCTACAACCCTTTACATTAAGAGCTACAACTCTTCAAGGACACATTACAAGTCAGGCTTCAACCTGTCTTCCGAAAAGGCTACAACCTTTTCTCTGATAATGAACTTAACTGAATCAAATAAAAAATTAACTCTGAGTCTTTATAGTAGACATAAAGACATCTGAACCAAGATAAGCAATTGGAGTGGATCCTTGTGACAAGGTTCGGTCTGAAGCTCTTTCAACAATAACAAACAATGGCTCCTCCAAAAACAAGTACTACACATGACTATATCCAAGAGATTGCTTTCCCTTTTTAAAAATACTCTAAACTATATATTCTGTGATGTATCAAAACTTAACTACTTTTTCAAACTGAACACACCTGCCACAAATTTTCACCAATATTAACCTCTTTTCAACTCCATATGTATCAGCTTGCCAATTTTTTAGTTTTAACCCCACGATGCCTTCTTTCAATACGCACTGCTACCAAAACATGCCTCACGCTCGATATGCACTACATTCCCTTATTTTTAGAACCACTACCAGTCTTTGTATTTGTTTCAATGTTCTTCTAATCATATTTTTGGAAGTGAGTTGCAGTTGTTGAACGCATACATGTGTAATTGTGTTTTAACACCAGTCACCTACACATTCACGAGTTCACTGCATTTTATTTATTGACATCGTCAGTTTTTCATATTTCTAAAAACTGCACACGCACCGTGTTTTTTAATAAAGCAGTCGATGTATTTTTTTCTCACAAACTTCAAATCGCGTTTTTGTCTTAGGAAGACGCTTCATACACCCAGCTTACTGGATGACTCATTAGAGGACGCCTCATACACCCAACTTATTGGACGGCTCATTGTCTGTCAGTATTAACAGTCATTATTTATCTGTGCGACTGGACGTTTCCTTATCGACACAAAACGCTTGTGTTCATCCGCAAATCTTAGGAAGCCAATACGCACCTTCAAATCACTGCAGCCTTCGTTATTTTTCAAAAGAATGGACTGCTTCCTCTCTCTTATACGACATGAAACAAAATGCCTCCTCTTTTTTAAAACGACATTGACATGCTCTTTTGGTGTTCAATCTAAAACAAGATGGAAGAATTGTTTTATGTATATTGAAAAAATTTACAAATGAGCGAAGCTCATATATACAAAACTGAATATACAAAATTAGCAACTATCTAAAAAGGCCGCAGTGAGCATTAAGAAAACAATAATATTAGAAATATTCTAATACCCTCCCATAATGCTCAACCTATCAGTAACACCAATAGCTTCCCTGAATTTGACAAATTTATCAGAACCAAGCGACTTGGTGAAGATATCAGCAGACTGCTCTAAAGTAGGAACATACAACAACTAAATAGATTTTGTCTTCAACCAGCTGACGAATGTAATGACAATGTGTTTCGACATGCTTGGTTCGTTCATGGAAGACCGGATTCTTTGCCAGTTTGAGAACTCCCTGATTATCACAGAATATAGGAGTCGGTCCTGATCGAGGTACATGCATATCTGCAAGCATCCGCCAAAGCCAAACTGCCTCACAAGCTGCCTTAACTGCTCCCTGATACTCTGCTTCAGTTGAAGACAGAGCCACCGCCTGTTGCTTCTTACTAGTCCATGTCACAGCAACAGATCCTAAGTTAAACACATATCCGGCGGTAGACTTACGATCATCAACAGAGCCGGCCCAATCTGAATCTGTGTAGCCACATAGTGTAGAATCAGACTTCTGAGTGTATAGAAGACCATAATCAAGAGTACCACTCACATAGCACAGGACACGCTTTGCAGCTGTCCAATGATTAGTCTTGGGTGCTGTCATAAAGCGGGAGACATAGCTTACATCAAAACTGATGTCAGGTCTAGTGGCAGTAAGAAAAATGAGACTACCCACTAGTTGTCTAAACAAGGATTCATCTACAATAGGTGAATCAGACTGAGCGGATAATTTGAGCCCGGGTTCCATAGGAGTGACAGCAGGTTTGCAATCCTGCATTTTGAACCTGTCCAGAAGACTTCTAGCATACTTGGACTGAGAAAGAAAGATACTGTGTTCAGTCTGCCAAACCTCAATTCCGAGACAATAGTGCAAGAGTCCCAAATCTGTCATATCAAAAGTGCTGCACAAATCCTGTTTGATCTCCGTGATCAAATGCGTGGAACTTCCCGTGATGATCAAATCATCCACATAAACAACGATAAACAAGACATCATCACCTACATGTTTGATATATAGGTTTGAGTCCGATGAACTCCTCTGAAAACCATGGTCGGTTAAATATTTATCAATTTTCATGTACCAAGCTCGAGGAGCTTGTTTCAGACCATAGAGAGCTTTGACAAGTTTACAGACTTTGTGTTCCTGACTAGCAACTTTAAATCCAGAAGGTTGCGTCATGTAGACCTCTTCCTGTAAGTCACCATTCAAAAAAGCACTCTTGACATCCATCTGATGAACTTTCCAACCAAACTGAGCTGCTAGAGCAAGAACAAGCCGTATGGTACTCATTTTAGTTGTAGGAGCAAAAGTCTCCTCGTAGTCAATACCTTCCCTTTGTGAGAACCCTCGAGCAACAAGATGAGCCTTATACTTGTCTAAGGTGCCATCAGCTTTATATTTTACCTTGTATACCCATTTGCAGCTAACGGGCTTCTTCCCTGCAGGATGATTAGAAAGAACCCAAGTTTGATTTTTCTGAATACTCTAAAGTTCAGCTTCCATAGCCTGTTCCCATTCAGGAATATCTTTAGCCTCGGAATAAGTCTGGGGCTCATAAACACTATGAATGTTAGCCATAAGAGCAAAATTAACTATTTGTTTGCTCTTATTTCGAGAAACTCTACCTTCGATGAGCTCATCATCCCTTAGATCACTAATAGTTTTAACCCACCATTTGGGTCAGAGAGTAGAAGAGTTGACCTCTAGAGGAGCCGGAGGAGCTGGAGATTCAGGAGCAACAGCGGGAGGAGGATCATTCTCAGGAGCCTCAACAGGATCAACATCAGGTGTCCCAGGGCAAGCATTATTTGTATCATTCTTCCCATCAGGTGGTGCTAAAGGAAGGGGAACACTGTGAGGCTGTTCCTCAGAACATTGCTCAGAAGAGGACAGAAACGGTCCTCGAGTTTCATCAAAAACAACATCATGACTAAAGATAAGATGATCAGTGTCGATATCTATCAACCTGTAGGCCTTATGGTTGTCACTGTACCCTGTCATCATGAGTCTCTGAGTCTTGGAGTCTAATTTGGAATGTTTAGCATCAGGAATCCAGACATAGGAAAGAGAGCCAAAAATCTTCAGGTGGCTGATCTTGGGCTTACGACCAGATCACAATTCTTCGGGAGTTTTGGTCTTGACAGCCTGAGTAGGGGAACGATTCAGAAGGTAAACAGCAGTAAACACTGCTTCTGCCCAATACTTATTAGGGACACTCCTGTGTTGTAACATAGAACGAGCCATCTCAACAATCGTACGATTGCGACGCTCAACAACACTATTTTGCTGAGGAGTGTAAGGTGTGGTGAATTGGCGCTTTATGCCATGTTCAGCACAAAAACCAGAGAATGCATGAGAACAAAATTCCCCCCCATTATCTGTTCTAAGAGAAATGATACTACAGCCAGACTCGTTTTCAACCAACAACTTAAAATTCTGGAATGTACTAAGTGGATCTGATTTTTGTTTAAGAAAGTACACCCACATTTTTCTACTAAAATCATCAACAATAAGCAAAAAATATGTGCAACCAGTAACTGAAGATGTATTCATAGGACCACAAATATCAGCATGAAGTAATTGAAGTACCTGAGATGCACGCCAAGAATCTCCCTCTGTGGAGGGAGTCCGATGTTGTTTACCAGCTTGACAGGCGTCACATACTCCAAGATGTTTTGTCTGAATTAGAGGGAGCCCAGAAACAAGTTCCTCTCGAGATAGCTGAGAGAGATACTGGATGTTGAGATGTCCATATCTCTGATGCCACAAAGTGCTGAGAGATAAAGCACGAGCTGCCATAGCTATTTCAGGAGAATCACCAGTGTAAGTAAGCCGATATAGGCCATGATCCTCTAGACCAGTAACAACAGTAAGACGAGTCTCTCGATCAATAATGGAGCATTTTTGGGAACTGAATACCACATCCAACTGAGGAGAATTTTTCATGATTTGACTCACAGAGAGCAGATTTAGAGCCATGCCAGGAACATAGTATACATTGAGAAAGATGAGCTGACACCCACCAGATTGTATCTGAACATTTCCTCGGCCAATAATTTTGAACTCCTCTTCTCCGCCAAACACAACTGAATCGCTGTATGGATAGAAATCCGTAAACCAGTCACGCCGATGGGAGAAATGACGTGAAGCACCAGAATCGATATACCAAGCAGATGATTGGGCTAAATCGGAAGGGCTTTTAGCCATAAAGGTGTAGAACACAGATTCCTTTGTCTCAGAATGTTCAGCAACATTGGCCTGCTGATTGGACCCTCCCAGCTTCTTCTGTTCGGAAGCAAGTCGCTGACGACAATCTTTCTTCATGTCTCCGTACTTACGGCAGTAATGACACTGAACACTCTTCTGCTGAAAACTACCTGAGGATTGATGTGAACTACCCTGTGGAGATGACTGAGATGGCTTAAACTTAGCTGCAAAGGCTTGTTCTGACGAGGGTGAGGAGGCACGGTTGCCAAACTGCTGCTTCCAGCGATCCTGCTGTAGGAGTTTGGTGCATAACTCTGGGAATTTCAGATCAACATTAGTTGAGGTAATGTTGAGAGTCTCTATGAAATGCTCATAAGAGGTGGGCAAGCTTTTCAAGGTAATAACAACCATATCTTCTTCCTCCATTTTCCGACCGATGGCGTCAAGCTGATCACGAATGTCCTTAATCTTCATGAGATGTTCCTGTAAGGACATACGTTCATCCATCATAATGGAAAACAATTGATTCTTCAGAAAGAACGCTCGACTCTTGTCGGATGTTTCATGCAGCTCCTTTAAATATTTCCAGATGTCTGCAGCCGACTTGCCAGAGGTAATCTGAGGTAGCTGATCATCTGTGACGGAGAGCTTGAGAAGCATAACAGCTTCTCGATTCTGATCATCAAATTTATCCTGTTCTGTTGTAACGGAGGTCCCACCAGGCGTGCTAGTGGGGGCAGGACGAGTTTCTGTGCCTAGAACAAGCGCATCCAAACGACGATACTCGAAGATGGTTAACATTCGCTACTTCCAAGTGTTGTAATTGCTGCCATTAAACCGTTGACTGTTTTCCAGCATCAGGTTGGTCAAGGATGCCATTTGCACAAAGTTCGAGGCAAATTTTAGACTGACCCAGAAAAAAATGACAAGTACCCAGAAGAGTAGACGAAAAACCCAAAAGGAATCTGTAGTCACAATGCAAATCCGCTGGCCCGAAAATTGAGGCATGAAAAACGAGGTACCCAAAAAATTCTGACGAAGACCCAGATGAGGTCTCGAAAAACCCACCACAAATATGAAATCCAAGGCAAATTCCGAGTTCAAAAATTAGGGTTTTCGAAGAAAACCCTAATCAGCGGCAAAGGAAGGACACGATTTTTTTTTTTTTTTGCAGAACAAAATATGGCGGTTAAGACCAAAAGAGGCGCGGTTAATATTCAGACAACCAAAAACGTGAATTTGGTTGCAAAAGATAGAGCACAGGAGCACAGGTCGTGATGTGAATGCCGTGAATGAGGCCGCGGTTGCAGAAGTCTTTAGCCGTGAATGAAGTCGCTGTTTGGTTGCAGAAGCTTGGAGCACAGGTCGCGAATGTCGTGAGGACTGGAGCGACGTGAATGCTGTGAAGCTTGGACGCGATGGCTTCAACAGAAGCTTGGACGCGGGCGGAAGACTAGAACCGAAAAAAAAAACCAGGTCGCAGAGAGTCGATATTGATTGGATAACTTCGAAAGACGAAGTTATAATATCTTAGCTCTTGAAAATGAAACAAATAGGCTCTGATACCATAAAACAAGATGGAAGAATTGTTTTATGTATATTGAAAAAATTTACAAATGAGCGAAGCTCATATATACAAAACTGAATATACAAAATTAGCAACTATCTAAAAAGGCCGCAGTGAGCATTAAGAAAACAATAATATTAGAAATATTCTAATACAATCATTGTCGACACTTAGTGCGCACAGAAAGAAGAATCTTTGAAAACATTGTGATCATCTCATACGTTACACCTGTTATGTCTTAAAAAAAAAACGACTTAGTTTTATGTCTTCTTTTATTTACCCATTGCAAATGACACAAATTTTCAATCACAACAAGTGTCACCATTTTGGTTGCTTGCGCGCCAGCTGCATACATGTAAAGAAAACGTTTTTGATAAACATATCATTCCTTTTTCACCGCTGAAGAATAGTTGCTTATTTATTTTCATCGACTCACTCCAAATTTTCATCCCCATATAAAGTCATATGTCAATATCATTGAAATGCCATGTCAGGAAGAATAACAACACATAGAAAATGACAGTTTATATCATTCATATTGACATACAGCGGTCAAACAAATGCTACAATAGAGATCAAACTATGCGGTAGAAGACAGGATCAAACATATGCAGGAGTAGAGACACCTGGAGCTTGATAAACACATCGTGACAACCAAAAATCAAATGACAAAAACATAACACATCCAAGGTCTTGCAGTTGGTTAATGTAGATATTTATCAACTCATGAACACTGTATTAGTCATTGGGTGCAGGTATTTTCTGTTAATTAGTGACGATTTCAGTAGAAAAATGTGGGTGTATTTTCTTAAGCATAAATCAGAGGTGTTCAACATGTTTCAGAAGTTTAGAACCTTAGTGGAAAAAGAGTCTAGTTGTCAGATTGTCACTCTTTGATCTGAGAATGGCGAGGAATTTTGTTCTTCTAATTTCTCCAACATTTGCGCATCACATGGCATTAAGCATCAACTTACCACACCTTACACCCCTTAGCATAATGACGTTGTTCAACATAGGAACCGTATAGTCACATAGATGGCTCGATTTATGTTGGAGCATAAAAATGTTCCAAAGAAGTTTTGGATGGAAGAAGTCTATACTACAGTTCATCTTCTGAATTGGTCTCCCACAAAAGGCGTTAAGAAGATGACCCCAAAGGAAGCTTGGTCTAGGTGGAAACCCAAAATTAGTCATTTGAAGGTTTTTGGCTCTATAACTTATGTTTTGATTCTAGATGCCTGGTGGACCAAATTGGATTCCAAGACTCAGAAATTGATGTTCACAGGCTACATTGATAATCATAAGGCTTATTGGCTGATTGATGTTGACATTGATCGTCTCATAGTTAGCTAAGAAGCGGTGATTGATGAAGATCAAAGGCCATTTCATATTTCTTTTGTTTTGAGCCATTAGGATGAGCCTCCCAAGGCTATAGATTTGGGTGTTCGATTTCCATTCGGCTCGCATAATAGGAGGGATTCAAATGACTCTATAGTTGTGGAGTCTCCCAGGCATGACATTGCGCCACCCAACATTCCTCATGACATTTAGGATCCGCATCTAGAGATCCTAGGTGATGTTGTTCATCCTGTAGTGGATCTTGGCTCTACTCTTCAGCTCAAGTGGTGGGCCAAGACAATTAGTGATCTTCTTGATGATGAACTTATTGAGGGTAGATTAGCTAGTAATAAGAGCAAATAGTGTGACACAATCAACTTTGTTCTTATGATAAGCATTCATAGTGTTTATGAGCATCAGACACATTCAGAGGCTAAAGGTATACCCAAGTGGGAACATGCTATGGCAATTGAACATCAGAGTCTCCTGAAAAATAACACTTGGGTCCTATAAGATCTTCTACCAGGGAAGAAGCCCATTGGCTGCAAATGGGTGTATAAAGTCAAGCATAAGGTTGATGGAACTCTTGATAAATACAAGGCTTGATTAGTAGCTAAAAGGTTTTCATAGAAGGAGGGCATCGACTATGAGGAGACATTTCTTCCCACAACCAAAATGAGCACCATTCGGCTTGTCCTTGCTCTTTCAGCTCAGTCCATAAAATATCCCCAACCGAATATTTTCCCCCAAATTCTCCCAAGTAATTTTCAGAAATATAAATAGTTAAACTCATGCAAAAGATTTCAGAATAACCTGCAGAATATGAGAAAATTCCCAGATTGCATTTAATATTTAGCAGTACAATAACATAATCCAGTCTTAAATACAGAAACTAGGTTGGATACTAAGAAATGAACCTGAAATGCAATGTGAATTCCGTCGCAAATCCACCTCAAGTGATGAATTGGGTTTCCGCCCAATCCACCGAGGAAGCCTGAAGGTTTCCGTCCTTAGGTTTTTGAATAGAAAGCTGATAGCTTCCCAAGTCTCTCCAAGAGAAATTAGAAATCAAAACATATCCAAGCATGCAAAAATGAATCTATCCTTCTTTTAATCCCCAATGTAGTGACTCTTCAGTTCCCCTTTTCTGTCTTTTGTCATCTTCATTTTTGGTCACCTTTTTCCCCTTTTTAATATTAAAATGACTTTTTAATAATTTGCATTCAGCTCCAAATAAGTCACTTTTAATATTTTATGAATTTGGCTTGTAATTTTCTAATGTCCCAAAAGGGGACATTACAGTCCTCCTTCCTTGAGATTGCTTGTCCTCAAGCAATCATGAACTTGTAAACCAATACCAGGATCCCATATCAATCTGCAAGCTGCTCTATAACTCGTTCTGGAATCTCTGAGATGAAGACATGTCACACTGTGAGGCCAAATGTTAGGATGCAACTTATCCATCAATAAGATCCTTGGATCCCAAGTCAGTTTGAAAAACACTACTTCATCTATCTGCTGCGTCACTCTGAAAGTAACAACACCAAGCCTCAAGCTGAGAGGCAACTTGTCATGATCCAGAAGAAGCAAAGTACTCATCCTGTCAACACTTGGATCCCAAATCAATCTATCCATCCGATCCTGGGAGTAGAAATAGGTGTTTATCATTCTTTCATCTCCCTGTAGCAGCCATCTGAATAAGTATTTCACCCCAAAGATGCCAAAAACATCTCCAATATGTGTGAAGATCAACTCATTAGGCCACCCAATGTCGCTACATAAAAGATATGTTAGCATTGAAAATGATGTTGGGGGTGTCACCGTGCCTCTGTACTTGAAGGATAACCATCTAATAAGGAATGTACTTCAAGAAGAAGTGTCTCCACAAATCTGCCTTCAACTCAATAACTCTGGTAGACCAAACCAAATTTGAAAATGCACTAGAAGACTAAGCAGGGCAGCCACTAATAACTGAAGCATGGATGAAGAAGAAATCACCAACCAATATATTAACAGCTGCCATATCATAAAAGCTTAGTGGCAAATCTCCAGATGAACTGTAGAAGCCTTCATTACGCATTAAGGACAATTCTGAAATTTCTGATTCACTACAATTGTCTTCAATCAAATCAATACCTTCACTATGGGAATGATCATCACATGAAATTTCAGAACTAGTATCACTTGGTTTATCCTCATCTTCATGCGGAAAGATTGTTTCCTTGTGATATTGAGAAGGCATATAACTGCTATTGTAAAAATCAGAATTCTTATGGTTTCCCTTTGTCATATCTTCATCCCTCACAAACACAAGTTCTTCTAACCTTGAAAGACCTGTGATCCTCTTAGTCTCTTGGCTAAAACTACCTTGAAATCTGCCCACGAAGTCTGTTATGGAGACTATCTCATTGCTGCAAATTGGAGCATCATATACACATTGTTCATCAAAATTCTTGAGTCTTTTTTCTTGCTGGTCCTTTTGATCTTCATGAGCATAATGTGTCTCGTTTGAATAGGAAAATGTGGAAATGCTATGCTTACTTTCTATTTCACAAATGGTGTTGATTCCTTCAACAATTTCTATGATCTCTTTGGTTTTAGAATTAAGACCATCTTCCTTGTGAGTGGCTGCCCTAGAAATCTGATTTTCAGCCTGGTATAATGAGTAATGTCTCATACTCAGTTGAAGACAAAGCTCATCTACCTCCTTCTCTTTATCATCTGCATAATTGATGGCCATATCTCTATCTTTGAGTAAATTCAAATAATCTGATTTCACCTTTACCAATGCCCTTTTAAGTGTGGTATGCACTATTAATTCCACTCACTATCCCTTTTTCCTTTTCCTCAATTTGAACTTCCCACAGAGTTTCTTCAATGCTTTTATGGGTATTGTCAAAATGTACTAAGGCTGCAACAACCATGTCATCTGAGATTTTTAGCTTATCCTCCAAATTACATGCTCCAAATTCCTCATCTAGAAAGAAAATTTCTGATTGGTCATTCAAATCAGCCCCTTTTGTGTCATCATCATGGTCTAGCTCATGTATACAATTTTGAACAGCCCCTAGGTCGGAAGAAATTTCATTATCTGCTTCACTATTTTCTGAGTTTCCCTCCATCTCAAAATGCATGGCC
Source organism: Chamaecyparis obtusa (assembly GCA_027943335.1). Lineage (NCBI taxonomy): Eukaryota > Viridiplantae > Streptophyta > Pinopsida > Cupressales > Cupressaceae > Chamaecyparis > Chamaecyparis obtusa. Next base: position 70,648 of record BSBK01008827.1, read on the forward strand.
TCATCTCCTATTATGTCATCATTGTCAAATGGTTCATCAGCATGGGAGAATTCATTTTCTTCCTTGGGAACATCAAAATGCTTGTCAATGACAACCTCCAAGTCACCAAATAAGAGGCTTGTATATCCTTTACCATTAACCGTAGCTGGTTCCACCTCTTTGCAAGTTTGAGTATCATTATGTTGGAGCCACTCTGTTGGATTCTTATCTTCTTCAATGCTGATCTGAACTTCTTGGGCTGACCCTTCTTCCTTGTTGTTCCTACACATGTGATCAAGTGACCAATTATGCTGGCATGAGAAACAAAGTTGCTATTTTCTCATTTGGTTCTTGCTCATTTTTGGGGATCCTGCAACCTGTATGCCCATTGATATTAGCTCACTTTCAGTCATGTGATCCTTGAACCTTTCAATTTTATGCTCAATCAATTCCTCGGCGAGCTCATAAGCCATAGGTGAGATCTTATGTTCTCTCCAAATTGCCAACAAATCTGATAATAATTGTTTACATATGTCATCATCCTCATCTAAGATTAATGCCATGATAGTTTTAATGCATGCTCTCACATTGTATGGATGACGCTTCCTGAATTCCCTAAAGAAACATTGAAACATTTGTAGAATCATTCTCTCACAACTGAGATCCAACATGATAATAAAAATTCTGGCTTTTGCCATAAGTTCCAAGGTCTTAGCCCTCTTGCCAAAGGTAGGGCTTTTGACATCATGAAATCCACATAGGTTGTTCACGATTAGTTGTAGAACCTTCTTCAAGATGTTATCAATATAAGGTGCAACAAGAGCTGTTATTCTGATACTTTCACTAAGACAAGAAGCAACCGTTAGTCTCACATCTTCACACAGATGCTCCATTAACCTGTGCTGGACTAAGGCAACCATTGAGGGCTGCAAAGCCCAATTCAACAATCTCCAATCAGACTGGTCCATTTTAGATAAACATGAATCCAATTCCTCCAATTTAGAAAGAAGTCCTTTCATAGATTTCACGGACTCTAATTGCAAACCCATTAAATAGAGCCCATTCCTGATTCCTTCTTTCTGCAAATCTCTTAGCTGTTCACCATTAAATGTCTCATTAAATTCACTTGAGAACACCTTTCTTTTAAGATTCTCCATTGTCTTTAATCTGAATTCTACTCAATCTAAAGCACACCTTGTTCATGTATAAATTTTTGCACTACTTTTGCTAAAATCTGTTATAACAGCTTCAAAAGACTGAAACTTTATGATTTTCAGAATGACCACTGTAAGATGTTGCCCTTGGCCTGTCCCAAAAATTACATCACAAATCCCACATACATCACATAGGAATTTTGTCAAACTGTTATGTGGAAGTCTCGTATTTAGAAATTGTCACTATCTTTGCCAAATAATTGTGTCAAACACTTTGCATGTTACTATGAGTAACTCTTTGTTATCTGGATTGAAGGGGACTCCTAGAATATCCACCTGCGAGGAAGATTATGGTCAGTTCTGAATCCTGACTACAGAATCATCTGATGTGCCATCCCATATCACCTTTGCTATGGTCTGCTGCAACACCGGGTCATTTAGACTTGTTGATTGGTAATAATAAGAACTGATTGCTTTACAGAAGCTTCAATCGGATAGTAATTTATATTGCAAGAACTCTGCTTGTTGTATGACCTCTGTCTGTGTTTAACATGGTATCCATAATGGCCTTGTTTATGTTGCAATGGTGCAAACTTCCCACTGTTTCTATCACAAGCTGTCTCTTATCTAAGATTTCCATAGGGTATAGCTCACTGCCATAACAATATTACAAATCGCCGAACAACTTTATGTTTCTTTGCCACTAGGATATCATTCTGCTCTCTAGTAGAATTTCTTAACTATGGGCCCCCATTATACCCTCTGTCGCTAGTATCTCCACATTGTTCTGTGCTGCTAACATGACAATTCTGTTTCAGCGAAGATTCAGAACTACTCCTTATGATCCTGCTATCAATGGTACATGATCTGGATGATACACTAATGAATCTGTGGACCCTTACCTAGCTGGATATGTGTATTCCCTTTCCTTCACCACTTTTTACTCCTTCAGTTTACTGGATAATGTTAATGCTCAGACCCTGTTATTACTGCAAGTCTTCATCAATTCCGTTTCCAGCCAGTCTTCAAAAAATTGCATATACAAACCAAGGATTAGCTTGTTCGGAGCTGTTTTATTTGTCTTCCCATGAATAAAAAATACTAGTTGAAGTTGGCTAACAAATTTACTGATAACTCTCAGGTATGAAAAGTTCGACAGTGTTTAACTTCTCCTTAATGTGGCCAGTGATTTGCCACGGAAATTCTTCTGGAAACTCACTATACCTTTCGATGTGATTCCTTTTTTCCCTTCAATGGTTCCCACAACAACTCACAAGTGTCGTTCAACTGTTGACTGTCTTCCACCAACTTAGTAGACGGTGTACACGTAACAGTTCCTGGCAACTCAAATAAAAAGATAAATCTTTCACAAGTAACGTCAAGCTCAATAACTGGCTTTGACCAGAACCAAGTGTTGATATATTTATCCCAGACACCCTGTAACCTTCGGCACAGTAATAATCTAGGAACTGTCATCTTCTATAACGTCCAACTTGAAGACTTATCAACAGCTTTGACAACGTCTGCAATGTTTTTTGAACTTCCACCTTGAATAAATAGCCAATGATATAATCGCTCCTCTTTCTCAGCAGAAACTGACGTTTTAGCCTTTAATATTTGGCATCGGTTCCTTTAATCTTTTCACTCCTTTGCCTGTCATTCACCAAACTATTCAGTGCCCCATACAACACACTCAAAAGATTTTCACGGTAAACAAAAAATGGTGCGTATGCATTCACGATAAAATCCAATAAGCTATGATTCACAAGGTATCCTGGAAACTCCCGACGGTTTCCAATCCAGATTTTTATTAAAGTAATGATAACAATTCCAAAATGTTAGAAAGGATTTCCTTTAGTTACCATGCATGAGTAAGGGCCTGAATCTTTATTTGTATTTTGATCCAAGATTGCATAGATTGCAAAGCACTAGCTGCTTGCTTCCTTACTTCATGTCTCTGAACAAGTACCTTAAGTCTTATCATGCCTTTTAAACTTCTTAAAGATTTCCTAGCCAAATATGCACAAAATTTGGATTGGATACAAATGGCAGCCTTCTCCACTTTCAACGGTCCATATTTATCAAACCTATCTTTATAAACTATGGTTTTATCTTGAGAAATCGGATTCTTTCATTGCCAGAATTTAGATTTATCAGAAAGTGCAGTTTACTCCTGAAGCTTCAATACACAAACTCTCATTCCTAATATCGCCCAATAAGAGAGAGAGCGGCCAAATATAAGGATGCAATGATATTGTCTTAAGCGAATAATTCACCAATATAAAAAATCATCCAAAATTATTATCGTCTCCACGAATAACTTTAGCTCAATAAAAACGTTGACTTAATAATTATTGACGTTAATATTCAAAATAGCCAAACTAACCAATCAGTAGACCATGGATATTCGGAAATATTGAGCTTTCAGATTGCAATCACTTCAATCTCTAGTTTTAACTCAGAAGCAAAATACTTATCCCATGTAGAGAGGAATTATATTATTATTATCATTTTTTTTGCAAATAAATATTCAAAACCTTCCTTGATGCCATTAATTTTTGTGACTTCAGCATACCCAACCCATATTTGTCTCTGATAAAACTTTTCTCTATCTGATAAAACTTCACTGGCTGACAGCTCTAATACCACTGAAATATCCCCAACTGGATATTTTCTCCCAAATTCTCCCTAGTAATTTTCAGAAATATAAATAGATTAACTCATGCAAAAGATTTCAGAATAACCAGCAGAATACGAGAAAATTCCCAGATAATATATACTCAGAAATGCTATTGCATTTAATATTCAGTAGTACAATAACATAATCCAATCTTAAATACAGAAACTACAGCCAGATTGGATAATAAGAAATGAACCTGAAACGCAGTGTGAATTCCATCGCGAATCCACCTAAAGTGATGAACTCGGTTTCCGTCCAATCCACCGAGGAAACCTGAAGGTTTTTGTTCTCAAGTTTCTGAATAGAAAGCTGATAGCTTCCCAAATCTCTCCAAGAGAAATAAAAAATCAAAACATATCCAAGCATTCCAAAATGAATCTAGCTTTTTGTTATACCTAACCAGTTACTGAGCGCGGGGGGGTGGGGGGGTAAATCAGTAAATACTATTTCTATCTTCAATTAAACCTTGTATAAAGATTCTTGTAGAATAAACAAAATGTAAATAGCCATTCACAAACAGAAATAGAAATACTTAGATCAACACATCATATATACGTGGAAACCCTCGGTTAGAAGGAAAAAACCACGGTGAGACAGAGCTCACAACTTCACTACTGCAGTAAGAAAGATGCCCTATTAAGAGTTTACAAAGCACTTGCAAGAGTGCTACCCGGTAAAGGGATTTGGTAGAAGATCGGTTAAGATCTTGACTCTGTTAGGAGTCACCTTGTTAAAGGACTTTAAACACTAATTAAGATGTTACCTGGTTAAAGGATTTATAGAAAGATCCTATTAGGGTTCACCCCGATAGAGGGATTTGAATATGCTTTAACAGTATAAAAGCAATGATCTTAATTGACACTCTGTCTGATTAGATCTTACCTGTTGACCTTTCTGCTCTGCTTGGCTGTTGATCCTTTCTACCTTTCACCTCTGTGACCGTAGCTTCTCTCAGAAGATATCTCTCTCCTGCTCTGTATATTCAACAACTTATCTTTTGTACCCTATGACTTGTATTTATAAGAAATTAATCTTAATAAAAACTTGCCTCGTAGTACTGCCAAGCTGTAAACTCAACCATAAATCATGTAGCAAAAAAGCTATGCGAGATGATCTTGAGTTTACCTTGAAACATCCGTGTAGAAATAAAACTAATTCCTGTTAAAAAGCTAACTCCAGTTCTAAATGGTGGATGCTCCGTATAATCCGGTTTTAACTCAGACAACTCCGCATAATCCGGTGCAGATTTTTATGCAGTCGACCGGTACCACTCTTGTACCCGGTTGTTCATACATCCCTGTTTGTACTATAAGACCAGTTGTAGACACTCTGTTTGGGCTACCGGTACATATACTCTGTCATGTCTAACCGGTGCCTATTAAGAACTATGAATGGTCTATCGGTTTACTGGTGGGATTGATGTTTGCCTTAAACTTATCCAATGACAACTTAAATATGCTAACAATCTTCCCCTTCGGCATTGGTGGCAAAACATCACTCTCTTATCACAGTTCATTCCTTGTCCTGTAGACTTCCCTTGTGTCTGTGCTGTAGCTGAATCTGCCCTGTATTCTGACCTCCTCTTTCCGATTTTCTTCTTAATATTATCTTCCCCTTTTTGCCTCCAAAGAACAAAGGGTTTACATCCGTAATTTCGCAAAGATATCTTTGTAGATGTTCTTTCCTGCTGGAAGAAAAGTATTCCACTAACCGGTGACATGCTCTAGATTTTTCTGTGCTGCTTGCAGCGATACAATTAAGTTCTCCATGTCCTCTACAATCTTGTAGTCCAGTTCACTGATTAGATTTTCTGCTTCTGTTGCAGTTTGTTGCATTAAATCAAATGCTGGGGCCAGAAATAATTGAAATCCAATAAGATCTTGGATTCTCTTAGTCCTCTCTTCTGATGCCTTTCTCAAAATGAGAGCTAGGCTTGTCATTTTCCTGTTGAAATTTGTTGCTGATGTGTCCTTTATATAGAACTGGGAAGACAAAACTCTTATGTCTTCAGAAGTCTTAGATGAACTTCTCTGTGATATCTTGCACAAAAGTGTCAAAATTTGAAGTCCTGGTCATTAGACTTCCTGCAACCTGTAACTGTTGCTGGAGTACCCTTATGTTGGTAGATACTGTTACTTTTATCTCTTCAACCTGTTTGTGGAGAATTTCTATTCTCTTCTTCTCATAGTGATCAATGGCAATTGTCTCCGGATCGGTGATGTCTTCTCCTATTGTTTATGCCAAAATCTCCAATTGATCAATGACAAGTTCATCTACATCTATGTTCGCATCTGGTACAAAGTTGTACAGGATGTTCTTTACACTTGTGAGGACCATGTCCTGTTTCCTCTTTGTCAGCTCCTTTAATTGCCTAGTTGACATTTTGCTTATGTCAACCACAGTCTCGCTAGCCTTGCTCTTCTTGGCTTCTGTGTCTGCTGCAAAGGATAACTTCCTCTTGGATGAGGACGAGTTGGGAACATCTACCTGTTCCTTTTGCCTTGGCTCTTGTACTGGTTGTTCTTGCTCAAGATGTGCAGGTAACTCTTGTTCCTGTTCATTTTGTTGTTCTTGTTTTTCTTCATTACCTGGTTTTACCATCTCTTCCGGTATTCTTACCTCTTCTAGTGGTCTTTCTTCCTCTTTCTGTACTTCCCCTTTTGGTCGTGCTTCTTCCTGTTGCAATTGTTCTTCAGGTGGGGCTTCTTGTTTTGGTGGTGGCTCTGTGTGCTGCTCCTCATTTGTATATAGCTCACCCATAGCAATGTCTTCTTCACCTGATGTGGTGTTGTTAGTAGTCATCTTGACCGATGACTCTCCCGGTATTTGTTCACTTGGTGTGAACTGTTCCTTAGGAACTTCTTGTTCACCAGTTGTAGGTTCTTCACGAGCAGTGAATTGAACCAGTGGTTCTTGTTTTGTCCTAGGTTCTTCCTGTGGACCTGTTTCCTTTAGAGCACTAAAATCATATTGTTGCTAGAAATCTAGAGTTTCTTGATAGACTTCCTTCTCATAACCATTTATTATCTTGGCAACCCTATTTCTAGTATCCAAATTCATTGATGCTTCCTCTATTAGAAGTTTGATAGTTTCTTCACTGAGACCAGGTCTGACCTGTGATAATGTCTCCTTAGCAATTCTAGTGTTGGAGCCTAGACCGGTTCTCCATTTTGTCATTAGTCTTGTATTTAGTTCAAGGGGAAACTTAGACCTGTAGTCTCTTGGAGTTCTGTTGTAATCCAAGAAGGTTTCCAACAGAGCCACTATTATTACTTGTTTATCTTCCTCTCCTAACACACTATACCATTTAGCCGCATTGGCCACTTCTCCAAAATCCATTACTTCATCTACAATATCATTAACAGTCATAGTGCGAGCCTTACCTTTTTTTGGAGAAACAAGAATGGTTGGTGGAGCCAGATCGCCACCTTTGTCGTCAGTGATATCGACGATGACCGATTTAGTCGATGCTGATGCTTTGACTTGAGCCTCAGCTCCCAGAATTCCTTTTCCCCTACTGTAATCTATGACCGGTGGCACGGTGTTCTTTTGGCTTGCTTCTTTTGCCTGTTGTTGGGTTTGAAGAAGTCTTGTCCATGTTGCCACACCTTCATCATGAACCTTGTCAACTTCTCCAATAAGTATTTGACTTATCCTTCTCATCAAGAAGTTTTGCTTGTGTAGTTCTGCTTGCTGAGTTGCCTCGTCCAGAGTTAAGTGATTCTGAACTACAAACAGGGCCTTAATCCTTAGCTCCTTTTCTCTTTCCATTGAAGCTTTCCATCTTGCTTCAAGAATTTCTTGGAGATCATCAGGGATGATCTTGTGAAGTTCGGTAGGAGTAAGATTGAATTTATGAATGCAATAGACTACTGCTTCTTCTATTTTCCTCATCTTCTTCTGTGGCAAGACTATATCATCTTCCAACTGATGCCATAACCCTTCCACAAATTCATCGATTGTGGGTTTTCTTCCTCTCGGTGGATCCTCCTTCGCCGGTTTAGCAGATTTCCTCTTGCAGACTAGAGGAGTTGGGTCTTCAGTTTCTTTCCCTGGAGCGTTGGGTGCTGGTTGTGCTCTCTTCTTTTGAGCTTTGGGTTGTTCTGCTGCCGGTTTCTTCTTAGGTGTAGGGGTCCTTTTGACATACACATTCTTTATTGGTGCCTTTTTCTTCAGATTCTCCTGAATTTCTTCAAAGGTCCCAAACTGGTAAGCCGACAAGTCCAGATCTCAATCTTGCAGGGCATTTGCATATGCCTTGGCTGTCTTTGCAGAGATTTCATACCCTACTTCTGGAGCATACCCGGTTTGCGGTTCCACTACTTGTATGATGCAGTGATCGGTGGAGACTAGGAAGCACACATCATCTTTGTAGGAGTCAACAATAGTTGACGGCACCCTTTCGTTGGCGTGCGTTCTTAGCTAGAATGCCTCAAAGTAGTCAGTCATGACTTGACTGAACTTGTTTCCCAGTTGGTTTGCCATATCACTAATCTGTATCATGACTGGTCGATCGGTTCCCCAAGTCACCTTGCCTATTCCCAGAAAGAAGTTGGAATAGTAAAAGAAAAGGCATACCAGTAGGGTTCCATATTTCAAGAACTTTTTCTTTACGATACTGAGCTTCTTTAGATTCTCAAAAATCTGTCCTCAAAGCATTGTGCCGAGATCATGCTGCGCATTGTCGTGCATGATTCGATGAGCAACGTGAATGGCTCCTCCCAACACACTATTCAAATTGCTGGATTGATAGATTTTGTAACCTATCACTGTTGATGCAAACCGAACTCCTTCATCTTCAATGTCGTTGATGATCATTAGCCGACTATCAAATTTCAATTTCGTCAATTTGGCGACCACGACATTGGAAATTGTTCCAAGGGTGAGGGGTTCCCCTTTGTCGCTGTACCCGGTCACTCTGTGCAAGTCCTCCTTGGTGATTGGAGTGCATGTTCCCTTCGTAAGCTAGAAACCAAGTTCATGCACATGACTGAGAACCAGTCGTATCCAATCCAGTCGAAACACGGTTGGATAGCAGACTCCATTAATCAACCCAAAGGATACAAGCTTCGCGTATTTGTCTTGAAGTTTTTCGTCTGTGCACAGCGAGAGGTACTCGCTTTGGATGAAAGTTTCACCCATTTCTTCTTGTTTCGCATGAATGAAAGTGGTGACATCTTTAGTCATCAAAACTCCATCAGGCACGGATGATAGTGCACCAGACATGTCGTTTTCCCTGTTCTAAACTGCCATGATGTCGTAAACAAGTCGGTCGAACTGATTTCCTTGAATCAACTTAGCGACAGATGATGATGATGCCATTGTTATCAACCGGTTTACATAGAAAGTTGCTTGATTGGTCTTACAGAAATATCTTACCTAACCTTTCTTTCCTTTTTCGCCAACCAGTATTCAGGCCTTTACTTGTTTGAGCAAACCTCGATTGATCAACACTTACCTGTCCGGTTATACTTCCTGACTGAGTGAGTTTGTTACTCACCAGTCCTACTGGGAACAGTAGATGGGCTACCGGTTCCCTCTAAGCCTTTTAGGCTCAGTTTGCTGAAGAGATATCACCATCAACAGACGATGATCTTCCCTCCGTCTTCTCTTCAGCAGAGCTCTTTGATTCCTTCTTGAACCAAATCTTCTTGATTTCTTTCTCGGTCTCTTTTCCCTTGTCCTTTTGACTGGGAGACAAGGTCTTCATCACCAGTTTGACCGATCCTCTCCTTTTGTTCGCTGACCGGTTCCTACAATCTTTGGCCAGATGTCCAACTTTATTGCAGGTGTAACAGACTGTCCCGGTTGCCTTCCATGGATTTACCCTTTTCTTGTTAGGTGAATTACACCAGGAGTCATTGTGGCTATGCATGCCACAGTTAGCACAATTGGTTGCGCTCCAATTCTTATTCCTCTTTGGGAATATCGGTCTCGGTGGGGACCTAAGTGCCATTGTTTTGGATTTGCATTCATCAGCCTTGTGTCCAAACTTGTTACATGCATAGCAATAGCCTTTGAAGCTTCCCCTGCTTCCATTGGACACTTGTGGGGCGAGACCAACATTCAGTGGTCTTGTGGCCATGCTTCTAACCATTTTTGCAGTAACTATTAGTTGGCTTCACCGTTGCATTTCTGCAGTCACTTGTTCTATGTCCCGGTTTGCCACAGTGATTGCAAGAAGTATTGAAGGTCTTTTTACCTTTTTGTTCTACTGGTTTCTTCTTTTCCTTTTTGCTTTTCTTGGCTCTAGATGACTCACCGATTTCCTTGGTGCTTTGACCGGTGAACCCAAGTCCTGTGGGATCTTTGTGCTTTCTTTGAGCTTTTAGTTGCTCATCAAGCTTTACTGAGCTTTCATTGTATCTTCTGAGGGTTTCATTTCTTTCTTCAAGTGCTTTCATCTGTTCCTTCAGTTGATATAGCTCAATTGCCAGCCTCTTGCATGCATCATCTTTATCATGCCAGTTCTTTTGCACGTTGGCATTTTCTTGAGTGACTATTTGCATGTCTTCTTGAAGTTACAGAACAACAAGATCACTTTCTCTTACTGCTTCTTCTGCCAGATTTCTTGCTCTCTCAGAGGCTGTAAGTGATTTCACTGCAGTGTTTCTTTCATCTTCAACTTTCCTCTTTTTCTCAATTAATTCAGTCATCCTTAAGGCATTATCTTCCTGCTCTCTCTTTAGGTTGGAGATCTGATCAGTTAGGATTTGGTTCTTTTGCATAAGCTTAGAGACTGCCTCCTCAGCTTCATTCGATCCACTTTTCCGAGAGAGCTCTTCAATCGTTTCATTGCTCTCGCTTAACTGTAGAGCCAACTCCTTTCTTTTAGCGAGGGATCTTCTCAGCCTATTCTCTAGACAGGCAATGATGTCATTGGCTTCCTCAAGCTGCTTCTGATACCTGTAACCCTCCATGATCTTTTTCTCAAGCGGTTAAGCTTTATAACTTTGAGAACCTAGCGCTCTGATACCAATTGTTATACCTAACTGGTTACTGAGAGGGGGGGGTGAATCAGTAAATACTATTTCTATCTTCAATTAAACCTTGTATAAAGATTCTTGCAGAATAAACAGAATGTAAATAACCATTCACAAACAGAAATAGAAATACTTAGATCAACACATCATATATACGTAGAAACCCTCGGTTAGAAGAAAAAAACCACGGTGAGACAGAGCTCACAACTTCACTACTGCAGTAATAAAAGCGCCCTATTAAGAGCTTACAAAGCACTTGCAAGAGTGCTACCTGGTAAAAGGATTTGGTAGAAGATCAGTTAAGATCTTGACTCTACTAGGAGTCACCTTGTTAAAGGACTTTAAACACCGATTAAGATGTTAGCCGGTTAAAGGATTTATACAAAGAACCTATTAGGGTTCACCTTGATAGAGGGATTTGAATATGCTTTAACAGTATAAAAGCAATGATATTAATTGACACTCTCTGTCTGATTAGGTCATACTTGTTGACCTTTTTGCTCTGCCTGGCTGTTGATCCTTTCTACCTTTCACCTCTGTGACCGTAGCTTCTCTCAGAAGATATCTCTCTCCTGCTCTGTATATTCAACAACTTATCTTTTGTACCCTATGATTGTATTTATAAGAAATTAATCTTAATAAAAACTTAACTCATAGTACTGCCAAGTTGTAAACTCAACCATAAATCATGCAGCAAAAAAGCTTTGTGAGATGATCTTGAGTTTACTTTGAAACATCCGCGTAGAAATAAAACTAACTCCTGTTAAAAAGCTAACTCTAGTTCTAAATGGTGGATGCTTTGTATAATCCAGTTTTAACTTAGACAGCTCCGCATAATCCGGTGTGGATTTTTAGTTAGTCGACCGGTACCACTCTTGTACCCAGTTGTCCATGCATCCCTGTTCGTGCTATAAGACCGGTTGTAGACACTCTGTTCGGGCTACCGGTACATATACTCTGTCATGTCTAACCGGTGCCTATTAAGAACTATGAATGGTCTATCGGTTTACTGGTGGGATTGATGTTTGCCTTAAACTTATCCAATGACAACTTAAATATGCTAACACTTTCTTCTTTTAATGCCCAATGTACTGACTCTTCAGTTCCCCCTTTCTGTCTTTCGTCTTCCTCTTTGGTCACCTTTTTCCCCTTTTTAATATTAAAATGACTTTTAAATAATTTGCATTCAGCTCCAAATAAGTCACTTTTAATATTTTATGAATTTGGCTTGTAATTTTCTAATGTCCCAAAAAGGGGACATTACAGTCCATTAGATGGATGTCGAGAGTGCTTTCTTCAATGGTGATTTGTAGGAAGAAGTCTATTTGACCTAGCTTCTAGGTTTCAAGATTGCCGGTAAAGAATACCAAGTATGCAAATTTGTGAAAGCACTCTATGGCCTCAAATGAGAACCATTCTATTTGTCCTTGCTCTTTTAGCTCAGTCCATCAAATGGATGTTGAGAGTGCTTTCCTGAATGGTGATTTGCAGGAAGAAGTCTATTTGACATAGCCTCTAGGTTTCAAGATTGCCGGTAAAGAACACCAGGTATGAAAATTGGTGAAAACACTCTATGACCTCAAAGAAGCTCTTTGAGCATGCTACATCAAGATTGATAAGTATTTGGTTGATCAAAACTTTCAGCGGAGTCCTTCTGATCTTAATCTGTATGTCAAGCATGCTAGTAGTGAGATGTTTCTTCTTGTCATCTATGTTGATGATTTGATCATTACTAGTAGTGTAGCTCATTTGGTTGAGTGGGTCAAATAGAGTTTGTGCCAAACTTTTGATATAATAGATTTAGGACTTCTCCATTATTGTCTCGGTGTAGAGTTTGGACAGATATATGGCAACATATTCATTTCTCAATCAAAGTATGCCAACAATCTGTTGGATGCGTTTCAGATGCATAATTGGAAACCAACATCTACACCTATGGAGAAAGGGCTAAAACTATTAGCCAAATCAGATTCATTGGTGGTGGATGAATCAGTGCTCAGGTAAGTAGTGGGCAACCTCATCTATCTCACTGCCAGTAGACTTGACATCAGCTATGCTGTGAGCTACATCTCTCACTTCATGACAACCCCAAAAGCTGAACATTGGATTGCAATGAAGCGTGTGTTGAGATATGTGAAGGGCACTCTTGATTTTGGCATTCTGTACAACAAAAGAAAAGATCCTAGGCTTGTTGGTTTTAGAGACTTAGATTGAGCAGGTTGTGTTGATGATAGAAAGTCTACTTCTGGGTATGTTTTCAGTTTGGGCACAGGTGTAGTCACATGGACCAGCAAGAAGTACCAGACAGTAGCTCTCTCCTTGATCGAAGTAGAATATCGAGGAACTGTTAAGGCAGCTTGTGAGGTAGTTTGGCTACAAAGGATGGTTGTTGAGATGTACATGTCACAAGTAGGATCCTCTTCGTTGTTCTGTGGTACTCAAGGGGTCCTGAAACTTGCCAAAAATCCAATCTTCCATAAACATAGCAAGCATGTTGACCTTCGTTGTCATTTCATTGGCAAGCTTTTCGAAGATGGATCAGTGATGTAGTATGTTTCCACGGACGACCAGATTGTAGATATCCTCACCAAGTCTCTTAGTTCGGAAAAGTTTGTCAAGTTTAAGGGGCAACTTGGTGTAGTTGATAGAATGACCATTAAGAGAGGGTATTAAAATATTTACCAATTTTAAGTTTGTTATTTTTAGTGTTTCGTAGTGTAACATGGGTCCTAGGGGATGGGGGGACGGCAGGACAAGGGGGTCCAATTTGGGGACAACGGGGAGGGGGTGCTATATATACTATATACTATACATATAGTACTTGAAATGCTAGTTATGAAAAGATGTATATGTTTATAACCGTATAAGAAGTAAAATAGTAAATACTAAATAGCAAACTTGCAAATGCCAACTACTAAATACTTCAACAATGAGCAATGGAACATTGCATATCGAATTAGAAATTAGAAATTAGAATACTAAAATTATAAAATTGTCGAAACAGCGAATGAAAATTTCTATTATATCAAAATATCTGTATCGTAAAGATGATTACAATGAGTAGCATGATAATATGATATCAAAACAAGTACAAAATGTGAAAATGTAGTGAAGGGAGGCCTCTAATCATCCCTCTAGTTAAACTTCTCATCACTAGAATTGTTGAACATCTGCCTGTCCCTCGCTGTCCCCCCGCGTTCCCCGTCGTTCTAGTGACTTTTGCGCATCCCCCCGCATCTCGGTGGCAACTTGGTGGCAAGCGATGGTGGTGGGTGGACGTACTTGACCTAGGTTCCGAGGGGGGGCACACGTCCCCGTGTTACACTGTGTTTCTTAGTTGCTTTATTAATGGTCATGTTCATAGGTATTTTTAGGCTTGTTATTTTAGCTTCAGTTAACAATTTCTAAAACCATCTACGTGGGGACGCCATGTCCCTCTCCCGAGGATGTCCTCAACTTGAGTTCCGGGGGGGGGGGACGCGTCCCCGTGTTACATTGTGTTTCTTAGTTGCTTTACTAATGGTCATGTTTGCCGGTAACTTTAGGCTTGCTATTTTTAGCTTTAGTTAACGGTTTCTAAAACCATCTTGTGATTGGTTATTTATACTTTGTGTTTTCATGAATTTAGACAAGCAACTTTGTTTTCATAGGAGATTTAGTATCAACATATGTTATGACCTGCACAATAGGTGAGATGGAGCAAATATTTCTGCAAAGAATGAAAATAATTTAGTATATTTACAAGTTAGAAACTTAGAAATTTAGAAACAATAAAAAATAAAAAATCAGCAATTTATTAGTTATTAGTAAAAAAGAAAAGAAGCTAAAATCAACAATGTATTAAAATTTATAAAAGAACAATATCTTACCTCAATGTGGATCATCAATCATCCATGCGGGATTTTTGTTTGACACTTTTGCTTTAAGTTGTGTTTGTGTTTGGCCATTTAGTCCGCTCTAAATTAACCACCATTGATCACTCAATCTCTTTTGTTAAATAATATGAGATCAGAAGATAAGATATAAACTGAATATATGTAGTAGATTGCAATTGCCTTGGTGATTGATTGAATCTACATATTTGAATATCTATATATATTAAACTAGCAAGAAGTGATGTGACTGTTCATAATGAAATGACGTGACTGTTCATAATAATAATTATCGGTTTGAACACACTGCATTAGTTGTTTTAGTATACAGTTACTATCGTGACTGTTATGTATTAATAGTCACGATAGTATTGTGACTGTTAATACATAACAGTCACAATACTCCCGATAATTTGTCCGCCACTGTGCAAAGACAATACTAAGACAACCGATATTCAATAGTAATAAGTCTACACATCAACCCTTTAATGTGTAAGACTGCGGTATTTAAAAGAACAGGGTTAATACTTGATCGGTACAAATTGATATGTTACTGAATTTATTTTAAGCTGATACCAATTGGTATGAGATTAATATATTTTATCAGCTATATAATATATATTGTATTGATATAAATAAGAAGATCATTATTATTATATATATCAATATGCATGTAAATTAATATTATTTCAATTGTTTTATCTGCATAACAATAATATCAATTCAATGATGTTTAATTCAATATTATAAATATGTATATTAATATAATAATAATATCCATCATTATATATATTAATATATTGCATATAATATTATGATCATTTTATCTGATCGAAGCTATAAACATCAACATCTTTGACAAAATAAAGCAGCTCACATATCTAGCATCCACAAGGTTGAGGAATTCCTTCCTTGAAAAGCCCTAAACAAAGCAAATGATGTGTGATGATTGCAAATAAACATATGAATGTCTCTAGCTGGTGACATTACCTCTTTCACCCAATCCATTTTCATATTAAAATGATATTGTCATATTTAGCATAAAATGGTCATTTAATTCATTTAGTTAGTTTTTAGTAACTTTCTATTTTGTAAGTTTTTTAGTATCTTTCTATTTTGTCTTTAGTTCTTGATCATTTCCATTATGGAAAGATTTTTTGTAATCTCTTATTTAAGGAGTATTCCTCTCCTTTGTAATTAATCGATTACATCAACCATTTCATGGTGTTAGAGCATAGGTTCATTTTTGGCAATTTTTTTAACAAACAAATTGAGGTCTCTAGCTAGAAACTTTGAGGAAATTTTCAGAATTTTTTTGCCCAATTTTTTTAAAACAAAGTCATGGGGTTTGTCTGTAGAAGTGAGGCTTTTTGATTGATTGAAGTTTTTGATCGGTTTTTCAAATAAAATTGAGGGTTTCTTTCTTGGCCTTTTTAAAAAAAATTCATTACCATACAACAAAATCACACTGTTTTTATTATGGTTCGTGGTTGCAGCCTGCACATCTCTAAAAAAAATCGAACCGGTTTCCTAAAGAAGATTGTGCCAATTTTTTGGCATTTACTTGACCGCAATTGAGTTTTGGCCTGTGATGCGACTGGTTTTTGTGTCTTTCCACGATGGCCTAAGAATTTTCCACATCACATCGGCATCGCAAATATTCTTGAATTGCGGCTAGAGTGCATATGGAAGCTTCTTTTCTCAGCACTGTGACTGTTCATTTTGGCTAGGGTTTCATGTGATCAGATGGAGCTGTTTTTGACATGATTTTCTTTGGAAAAATTGTGGTTAGAGGGATGACCTAGGGCTTCTATTCAAATCTCAGACTTGGGTTTTCTTTTTTTGTGTGTAGTTTTTGATGTTTTCAAATAAAAATGTGGGCTTTTTAAGAGCGCCTATGTAATGTCCCCCACTTAGCCAGTCTGGATATATGTTGTCGTTAGCCCGTTCTTTCATGGTCCCGAGGGCTAACCAGGACTTCAAAAGGGATCCTGAGGTTATTTGGCCTAGTCAAATTTAATTACAAGCCAAATGGAGTTCGTTTTTTGGGTTTTGGGGAGGATTTACTATTTTTAGTAAGCCAACAGGAGATGCAGTGCCTTGGATTTTCAGTGACAGGATGTGATGCGTTTTGTTGAGCTCTTTCCGATGAGCTATCATATGTGGGATTCCGAGTTCATTTGGTATATTATTTTAATGTTTCAAGTTATAACGATAAAGTGACTATTTAATTTAAATATTATAATGTTTCATAAAGTCACTTTATAAAAATCAAGTTCCCCCCTTTAAAGGACATACATGGGCATTCGTAAGGGAAAAAGGTAACATTAAAGCTCATGTTTTATCCCACATTGGCGAGACGGAAGCGTAGAACTAGTAAGGAAGGATTAAAAGAGAGAGGATAGCTCTCATTTGGCATGCTTGAAGATTGAATGAAATTGGGGAAACTGTGGAGATTATTTCTCTTTGGGCTTGGAGGACGCAAACCCTCTACGCTTTCAATCTTGACGCCATTGAAATATATGGTCTTGAGATTTTATATTGTAGTTGCAAGATACTGTAGCAAGTTCCTGTAGCAGCGACACTGTAGCAGCGCGGTACTGTAGCAAGTTCCTGTAGCAGCGTGAGTACTGTAGCAGCGGGTTACTGTAGCAACAAGTTCCTGTACCAGTCCGAATCACTGTAGCGCGGTACTGTAGCAGCGGGTTACTGTAGCAACAAGTTCCTGTAGCAGTCTGAATTACTGTAGCGCGATACTATAGCAGCCCGGAAACATTGTAGCTGTGAGTTACTGTAGCAATTTTCAGAACTATTAACACTGTTGTAGCTGCAATGGGTATGGACCATCATTGAACTCTATAGTTGATATAATGTGTTGAGTTTAATAAGATATGTTAGATATGGTAGTTGTAATTTCCTAATAATCTGAAACAAGAAATAAATGAACGGTCATTGTTATTAGCTGCATATGGTTTCATGTTGCCTTCTACTGATATCTCATACGAAATACAACAATCTTGAGGACTATTAAACAACATCAATTTGGAAAAACATAAGGACAGTTGCAGGCCAACTGTTTGACAAAATGACAGGAAGAAACAGATTCTAGAATTACAGAACTAGGTAGCATATTACAGTGGTATCAGAGCTTATCTTTCCTGCCATCCTGTTGGGTTTAGTATAAATTAAATATGACATGACAGATTGGAGTGTTCAACCATTGCCACATCACTACGACACAAGAAGAAACAGAGCATTATTGAATACTAACCGAGAGAATATCTTACCGGGAGGAAGTAGTGACTCAGACGAACCGAGTGTTACAGGTGAACAGGCTGTAGAGACTATGGGGGATAGGAATGTTAGGGATCCTGGTGAGGAGCGATTCCTGCAGTTATTGGATACATTGACTCAGGGACAGCGATTAGCAGAGCAGAGAGCACAGGAACAGAGTCAGAGGTTGGAGCTTATGATGCAAATGATGGCTCGTCAAATGGGGTTGAATGCTAACGTGGGTGTAGGAAATAATCAGAATGGTAATAATCAGAATGGTAACAATCAGAATGGGAATAATCAGGATGGGACCTATAATGGAGGTGAACAAGTTGGGAACAATTTCGGTCATGCACCCCAGCAAGCTAGGACAATGAGTTCGAGGCCCATGATTCCCACATTTCCTAGAGCCCCAGAGCAGCCCGTACCAGAGCCCCAAATCACTGATATACAGGACCAGTTGAGGAGAGATTGGGAAGCCGGAGATCCAGATTTTACTGCTGCAATTACCTTTAGGGAGTATATGGATGTGCGGATGAAACATATGCCACGTGGACATGACAGGAACCAGAGCTATGAGCTATGGAAGAAAGTAGGGAAACTTCAATTACCATATTATGATGGCTCGGGGAAGTCTACAGCAAGAGCTTGGGTTCAAAAGCTTGACACATACTTTCAATTAAACCCTATGCCTGAGGAAGAAGCTATTAAGTACGCAACAATTCATCTGGATGGGTTAGCACACGAGTGGTGGCATCATGGTATGGTCACTATGGGTCATGCACACATTACCTCATATGTGGAGTTTACAGAGAGACTGATTGAACGTTTTGATAGGAAGGATCCAGAACTCCATTTCAAGGAGTTAGCTCAGCTTAAACAGTGGGGATCATTGGAAACATACATTTCAGAGTTTCAGAAACTCGCAGTGTTAGTAACAGATGTATCTGAACGGAGGATACTAGTTCTATTTATGGATGGGTTAGCTGATCCGTTGAGAGGATGGATTAAAGCTCTCAACCCTCCCACTTTGCAGGAAGCCATTAAGAAGGCTCGTGACATGGATTCCTCTTCAGCTTCTAAGAATAAATTCCAGGCGAAGAGTTTCCCTTCGAGGAAAGATAAGGACAGGAAACCTTTTCATAGAGAGGCTCAGCCACCTAAGGAGGAAAGTAAGAGGTTGGACAATGAGACACTTAATGATCTCAGGAAGAAGAAGCTTTGTTTTCATTGCAGGGAGCCTTGGGATTTGTCACATAAGTGTCCACTGAAGGCAAAAGCTAAGCAGATGGAATACTTTTCAGCGGAAGAGTCAGTGGATGGAGATTCAGAGCAGTCATCAGAATCAGATGGGGATGATGATAATTCTTCACATGAGGAAGCACGCAGTGATAGCACGATAGCTCAGTTGTCCAGTATACAGGAGGCCGTCACTTTCAGAGTTAGGGGGACTTTGGACGGACAGAGATTTGTGGCACTCATTGATACAGGGGCAACACATAACTTCATTGATGAGAAGTTTGTGTCACGCAGAGGGCTACATACAGAGGAGCATAGGGGATTTAAGGTGATGGTTGCCGATGGCTTCAAGATTGACTGTACCAAGAAAATCTCCAACTTGCAGCTTCGTTTGGGAGATTATGACATGACAGGAGATTTCTTTGTGGTCAACATTGGTGATCAGGATATGGTGCTTGGGATGAACTGGATGAAGTCTTTGGAGGAGTTTACATTTAACCTTCAGAAAATGGAGATGAGGTTTGAGGCAAATGGTAAGAAGATAGTGCTCAGAGGATTGTCAGATGGGAAGCTTAGAGTGGTGTCACTCAAGCGGATGCAGAGTTTATTTAGACATAATCAGGTACAGTGGGCAGCAGAGTTTAGAGAAATGCCTGAGACGACAGAGCAGCATAAACAGGAGTACCCGCCTGATGTACAAAAAATAATAACCAAACATACTAAGGTGTTTGGTGAGATACCTCCAGGGAGACCCCGGGATAGAGGAATCGAGCATGTTATTGAGT
This sequence comes from Chamaecyparis obtusa, assembly GCA_027943335.1. Classification (NCBI taxonomy): domain Eukaryota; kingdom Viridiplantae; phylum Streptophyta; class Pinopsida; order Cupressales; family Cupressaceae; genus Chamaecyparis; species Chamaecyparis obtusa. The sequence goes on from BSBK01008827.1 coordinate 90,613, forward strand.
TAGAGGAAGGGGCTAAGCCAGTTATCATCACACCTTACCGCCATCCAAAAAGATATAAGGATGAGATAGAAAAGGCAATCAAGGAGTTGATTGACATGGGGCACATACAGCCAAGCAAGAGTCCTTTCGCTTCTTCAGTAGTATTGGTGAAGAAGAAGGATGGTACAATGAGGATGTGCATAGATTATAGGGAGCTGAACAAGAAAACAATCAAGAACCGATACCCTATCCCGCGCATTGATGAGCTTATTGATGAATTGCACGGTGCATGCTACTTCTCGAAGATTGATTTGAGATCCGGCTACCATCAGATATGGGTTAGAGAGGAGGATGTGGAGAAGACAGCTTTTAGATGCCATTACGGTCATTTTGAGTTCTTAGTCATGCCCTTTGGGTTGACTAATGCCCCCGCCACTTTCCAATCTTGTATGAACGGAGTGTTCAGAGATTAGTTGAGGAAGTTTGTGTTGATATTTTTTGATGATATACTGATATACAGCAGTACTTGGGAGGAACATTTGGAGCATATTGATACAGTGCTCAGTATTTTAGAGAGGGAGTCATTATATGCCAAGATGAGTAAATGCGAGTTCGGGATGACAGAGTTGCTCTATCTAGGGCATATTATTAGTGCAGGAGGTGTTCGGGTTGACCCAGATAAGATTAGGGCCATTATGGATTGGCCACCGCCAAGGAACACTTCATAGCTCAAGGGATTTCTCGGGCTTTGTGGGTTCTACCGCAGATTTGTGAAAGGATTTTCACAGACAGCAGCACCACTTACAGACTTGACACGGAGAGACAGTTTTCAATGGTCAGAGAGGGCTCAGGATTGTTTTGATAGGTTCAAGGAGCTGATGAGTACATGTCCCGTTTTGGCCATTCCAGATTTCACCAGACCTTTTGAGCTGCAGTGTGATGCCTCGAGAGAAGGCATAGGAGCTGTCCTCATGCAGGAAAAACATCCCATTGCATATGAGAGCAGGAAATTACAAGGTGTTGAGAGAACCTACAGCATCTATGACAAAGAAATGTTAGCAATCATGCACACGCTAGCTAAGTTCAGGCAATACTTAGCGGGAAGTCGATTCACAGTTAAAACAGATCATAACAGCTTGAAACATTTCCTTGGACAAAAGGATCTTAATGACAGGCAACAAAAATGGGTGAGTAAGTTACAGGCCTATGATTTTGACAGTCTATGTCAAAGGGAAGAAAAATATTGTCGCAGATGCTTTATCCAGGAGGCCTCATTTGCTTGCTGTTGGGATAGTCATGGATGATTGGAGAGAGATGATCTTGGCAGAATATGCTAAGGATAGTTGGGCATCTAGTGTTATTGAGGGGGTTACTCAGGATAGCCGATATACTGTTGTAAATGATCTGATCATTTACAAGGAAAGGATTTATTTGGTACCTGGGTTTGCTATGAAGCAGAAGATTTTGAGAGCATTTCATGATTCACCATTGGCAGGACATCCGGGATTCTTTAAGACATATCGGCAGGTGAGAGAGCGCTTCACTTGGAAAGGGCTCAAATCAGAGGTGCTACAGTTTGTTAGGGAGTGCCCAGTGTGTCAGCGGAACAAACAGGAACATTCCTTTCCGGGTGGTTTACTACAGCCCCTACCCATACCAGAGAAGAAGTGGGATAGCATTTCCATGGATTTTATCACAGGGCTCCCAAAGGCACAGGGTCGGGATTGTATCTTTGTTGTGGTAGACAGATTGACGAAATTGGCACATTTCTTTGCAATTTCATCTACTTATTCCGCAGCACAGACAGCAGAGCTATTCTTTCGAGAGGTATTTAGACTACATGGGATACCACAGAGCATAGTCAGTGACAGAGATAGCAGATTTATGAGCCACTTTTGGCAGGAGTTGTTCAGGTTGTGTGGAACAGAGCTTACTCCGAGTACCAGTTACCACCCCCAAACCGATGGGCAAACAGAGATAGTGAACAAATGGGTTGAGGGGTACCTTCGAAACTACATTGCAGGACAACAGAGGGCTTGGGTGAAGTGGCTACATCTAGGGGAGTATTGCTACAATACTTCTTTCCATATGTCTATTCAAATGTCCCCTTTCATGGCATTGTACGGGTATGATGCTCCTAATTTCTTGGATTTGTTATTTGGGGACAGTAGGGTACCTAAGGCCAAGGATCTTTTGCAGGAGTGTCAGGACATTATGCGATCCTTGAAGGAAAATTTGCAAAAGGCACAAAATCAGCAGAAGCAATATGCTGATCAACACAGGGTTGAGAGGTCTTTTGAGGTGGGAGACATGGTGTACCTCATGTTACAGCCGTATAGACAGTCCTCTCTCAAGAGGAGTGGAGCAGAGAAATTGAAACCACGCTACTATGGACCATTCAGAGTAATCAGGAGAGTGGGCGAGGTAGCTTATGAGTTGGAGCTGCCTGCAGACAGTAAAGTACATAACATGTTCCATGTGTCACGCCTTAAGAAGGCATTGGGGCACAATGTGGTGCCTTCAGTAGTATTGCCACCTCTCGATGATGAGGGGAAGCTTATCTTGGTTCCTGAAGCTATACTTGACACCAAGGAGAGGGTGCTTCGCAAGAGGACTATCAGGGAGTACCTAGTGAAGTGGAGGAACCTACCAGTTGAGGATGCAACATGGGAGGCAGAGTAGATTCTTCAGCATCCTGAGTTGAGATTGCTTGAGGACAAGCAATTTCAAGAGGGGCGGACTGTAATGTCCCCCACTTAGCCAGTTTGGATATATGTTGTCGTTAGCCCGTTCTTTCATGGTCCCGAGGGCTAACCAGGACTTCAAAAGGGATCCTGAGGTTATTTGGCCTAGTCAAATTTAATTACAAGCCAAATGGAGTTCGTTTTTTGGGTTTTGGGGAGGATTTACTATTTTTAGTAAGCCAACAGGAGATGCAGTGCCTTGGATTTTCAGTGAGAGGATGTGATGCATTTTGTTGAGCTCTTTCCGATGAGCTATCATATGTGGGATTCCGAGTTCATTTGGTATATTATTTTAATGTTTCAAGTTATAACGATAAAGTGACTATTTAATTTAAATATTATAATGTTTCATAAAGTCACTTTATAAAAATCAAGTTCCCCCCTTTAAAGGACATACATGGGCATTCGTAATGGAAAAAGGTAACATTAAAGCTCATGTTTTATCCCACATTGGCGAGACGGAAGCGTAGAACTAGTAAGGAAGGATTAAAAGAGAGAGGATAGCTCTCATTTGGCATGCTTGAAGATTGAATGAAATTGGGGAAACTGTGGAGATTATTTCTCTTTGGGCTTGGAGGACTCAAACCCTCTACGCTTTCAATCTTGACGCCATTGAAAGATATGGTCTTGAGATTTTATATTGTAGTTGCAAGATACTGTAGCAAGTTCCTGTAGCAGCGACACTGTAGCAGCGCGGTACTGTAGCAAGTTCCTGTAGCAGCGCGGTACTGTAGCAGTCCGAATCACTGTAGCGCGGTACTGTAGCAGCGGGTTACTGTAGCAACAAGTTCCTGTAGCAGTCTGAATTACTGTAGCGCGATACTATAGCAGCCCGGAAACATTGTAGCTGTGAGTTACTGTAGCAATTTTCAGAACTATTAACACTGTTGTAGCTGCAATGGGTATGGACCATCATTGAACTCTATAGTTGATATAATGTGTTGAGTTTAATAAGATATGTTAGATATGGTAGTTGTAATTTCCTAATAATCTGAAACAAGAAATAAATGAACGGTCATTGTTATTAGCTGCATATGGTTTCATGTTGCCTTCTACTGATATCTCATACGAAATACAACAATCTTGAGGACTATTAAACAATATCAATTTGGAAAAACATAAGAAGGACAGTTGCAGGCCAACTGTTTGACAAAATGACAGGAAGAACAGATTCTAGAATTACAGAACTAGGCAGCATATTACAGCCTAGGGTTTTGGGCTGCATTTCTTAGAGCCACAGCTAGAGTAGTGTTTTTCAAAGTCTTGCCTAGGGTTTCTAGGGTGAATAGAGTTTTTGCAAAAAAAAGGTTGAGTTTTTGTAGTATTTTTTTTTTTCAAAATCATGGGTGTTGCTATTTTTCTCCAAAACAATGGAGGGTTTTTGAGTTTTTGTTGAAATTCGTGGACTTTTAGAACTGTGATGGGTTAGAGCATTTTTTTTCAGAAAATCATGGTTATTCAAAGTTTTTGCACAATTTTTTTAAAATATTGTGGGTTTCAAAATTTTTATTCCAATTTTTAATCAGCAAAAATATATTTTTGAAGCTGGATTTTATTTCATTTCAATGTCTTGGGATAGCAGTAGGCATGGCTTCATTACCCAATATCATGTTGGAAGGCAGTTAGACGTTCTAACCATGTCCTCGAGTCCAGACAAATTTGAAAAACTTGAGGACAAATTTGGTGTTGTTTGTAGAATGACCATTAAGGGAGGGTATTATAGTAATATTTTTATATTTAGCTAAATGGTTATTTAAGTCATTTAGTTAGTTTTTAGTAGCTTTCTATTTTGTAAGTCATTTAGTTGGTTTTTAGCATCTTTCTATTTTGTCTTTAGTTCTCTATTGTTTCTGTTATGGAAAGGTCTTTTGCAATCTCTTATTTAAGGAGTATTCCTCTCCTTTATAATTAATGGATTATCTCAATCATTTCATTTCCAACGTCTTTCAATGCGCCTAACACATGAACACAACACGGGGTCCAAAAAATGTGCTTGTAGACACAACCCATTATCAATCCAGCTAATTTGCATACATGAGCTAAATCAGTTACCACTTGCACAACATTAGAGGATCCAACCTCTTGAATGACATCCTTCAATATCTTGAATTCAAAGCTTGGATCCTTTGTCTTCCCCGAATAATCAATAGCTCTATAAAAATAAGAGTCTATGTGACAATGACATTGATGAGTGACTGATGTCTAATATTGGTCCATCTATCCATAATGGTAGGGCAACCATCCCTCATCCAAACTTGTCTCATTTCCTCCATCATTATATTCACCTTGTTAATGAGGGATGTGTGTAACTTATCTCTAGGGGGAACATATGAAGGAACGATATAAGTGCGTCTTTGAGCTTTTTAAAAAAAATAAAAATGGAGAGCATGCCATAGGAAATGGTATGGCATTAGCATAATTTTTGTTTGGCAGCAAAACTATCATATACATCTCGTGATTGCATGTGAAACATGCTTGCAAAACTAGTGGACCTTTTCTTTCCTCTTTGACTCTCAGGTTTAATAATAGCAGAAACATCAACACTATACAATAACACACTAGGATGCTAAGACTCCAATGGTGCTTCTTTTCTTTGGCTTCACTCTCCATGTGCAATGTAGTCACCTTGACCTTTTGAGCTAATGTTATGGTTTTACAAAATCTGACCCCTTGACAAGGGATGCCTACAAGATGGCAGTAAACTCTTGTGTAGCTGCCCTTTATTTCTCCTTGCAAATATGACACAACCATACTCTACCACTCCCAAATTTTTTTCTTGACATCTGTGACTATTGCAAATTGTAGAAGTTTTGTTTGTAGTGTTCGACCGCCCGTCGGGGATAGGGGGATGGGGGGACCTCGGGTTGGGCTTTCGGGAAGAAAGGGCCTAAGTTTGGGGACGGCAACAGGGGCAATGTTGTATATACTATATACTATAAATATAATATTTGAAATGCTAGTTATGAAAAGATGTATAAGAGGTTGAGGAGAAAAATTGCAAATACTAAATATAGATACTTGAACATTGAACAATGAACATTGAATATCAATAGAATATTAGAATATTGAATAAAATTTCAATTTGACAAATGAAATTGTTGAATCAGGAAATGGAAGATTTCTATTATATCTAAAACATCATAAAGATGATTACAATGAGTAGCAGGATATCAAAACAAGTACAAAATGTCAAAATGTAGTGAAGGGAGGCCTCTAATCATCCCTCAAGGCAAACTACTCATCACTGGAACTTAGTAAAGTGGGTATAAAAACATCAACTTGATTTGATACAATTCCCCCCTCAATTTTTTATTTTGTTTTTATATTTGAAAGTGGGGTCGGGGGGTTGAAGCACCTAGTGGGGTCAAGGGGCAATGCCCCCTGCGGCGTCTGAGGGCAGTGCCCAAGGCACCGCCAATCACATTTTCTCTCTTGCATGGCCTTTGGATTCTCATTTTTTGAAGCATTTTTCCCCCAAATTTGACGTGTGGCATTTGGGTGGTGGTGGCGTCTAGTGTATGAACCCTGCTAGTTCTAACTGCTGAAAACTCAAATTTTAGGTGTTTGACATTCCATCAAACAGTTGTCATGCAATATTTGAATTCTGATATTCTGAATGTGCATACAATAGTTTATTTGTATTTGAATGTTTTTGCAATTACTTAGGATATAACAATGCATGAAATAATTTTTTGCTTTCCAAATCCAAATAGAAGTATCCCTTTTTATTTAATAAGAAATCTGATTGCATACAACAACAATTATTGGAATTTGAGAAACAAAATTAAGGAGCAATTCTGAAAACTTGGAATGTGATCATAGCTCTTGTAATTCGATCCCAAATAAATCACAACTTTCATACAACGCAAATTTCCCACTTGGTGTCAAATCTGGAATGAATGAACAACTCTTAGTTATCATGCAATTACTGCTGTAGGCTTGGCGTCAATTGCTGGAAGGCTCATGTGGGCTGCATATGCTGAAGTGGCTGCCTTTTAGAACCCCTGATTTCTCTTCTAAAGGCAGCGTTTATTAATGCTGTCTACCAATTAATCCTTCCAACTTAATCTGATAAAAAACATATTCAACCCCTCCAATTTCGATACCATTAAACACAATCATGGCCTTTGTATGAAGCCATAGCTAGCAGCAAAAATCAGTGGATCTTCCACCACCTTTAATTGCAAAACAAACCTTGGAAGAATTCCTTTCTCCAATGGTTGAAGTTGAAACCTTGGTTTCTTCTTCTCATAAACTTCACCAATTTCAAAAGACATATTTAACACGTTGAAAAAGATCTCATTTAAGTCTTTTATAACTTTTGTGGGAGAACAAACACACATTTCCAGCCAATGTGGGATAAAGGGGACATTACATCTAGGTGGCGCTTGGGTGATTGTGGGGGGACGCCTTGTCCTTGTCTCGAGAACGCAGGGGTCCAAGGACCAGGATGCGTCCCCGTGTAACAATATTTCTTGTGTTAAATGGCCCCTTTGTAAAATCTAAGATTCTTTCAAGAGGCTAGAAGGGCTTTGAAATGAATTGTTTGAAACACTCATACGCAAGAAACTTCCACCACCACCATGACATGCTTGTTCAATTTTAATTTCTTGCTTCTCACTACCCTCATTTCCTGCTAGTGCTCATTGTTTTAATTATTTTTGGTTGAAAATGTGAATTGATAGCTGCAAATGAAAACATACACTACAAACAAGGGGAAAAAACCTTCCAAAGTATTTGAAATTTTTGACAAAAAACAAAAGAAAAATGCGAAAGGATTTGTAAAAATAAACAATAGAATAATGAACTTACCTCTAATGATGGAGACTTAACCTTCTTTTGCCTTTTGCTCACTCTTTCCTTCTTTCACTTGCTTTCTCACAGTTGTGCTTTTCTTCTTTTCTCCCTTGACACTTTGACAAATGACACAAATAATCTTATTTTTTGTTTTGGATGTTATAATGCTTTCTTTTGTTTTAGGTATTGTGCAAAGGGGGTGGGCCCCCACACCCCTTGATTTTTTAATATTTATGCTTTTTTGGATTGCACCTTTCCTTGGCTGGGCTGTAGGATATGGCCAGCTGTCTCTGGGATGGTCGAGGGACGTCTAGGCATCTCCTAATAGTTTCGGGGACATCTAGTGGTCTCTTCCCATTTCCTAACATTTCTGAGTTTTCAAATGTCCTTGGGACATTTCTTTGTATCAACGAGATTTTGGGAACAGTGGGGGGCGTTTCCGACCCATCTTGTACTATTGGAACATTTATGGGCTTCAACAAGATTTTGGGGATGGTGGGAACATTACCAACCCCTCTTCTTCTCCCCAAGAAGAATCCAATAAAAATGATCTTTTTATTAATGCCGGGCTTTAATTTTTTTTGCCTTTATTGCACCCATCCTTGTGTATTTCTAGGACATTTTCGTTGAAACTCTTGATAAGAGACAATGGGGGGATGGTTTTGAGACATCCCCAAGTCCTTGGAACATCCTTGCTTTTATGATGTGTCTAGTTGTATTTTGCTTTGGTCTTTCATTTGGTTATGCTGTTGTTGTACTTTGATCAATAACCTTATTTGGTTCTGATATGTAAAACTATTGGTTATTTTTAGGTAAGTTTGAACTTTCCATTATTCTTTGTGTTGCTGGAGATCAGTTGGTTGACCTAGAAAAGGACCTACCTCAGAATGTGATTAAACTGACAAAGACATACCAGTTGGTACCATTTATGGCAAGAGTGAGTTCCATGTTATTCAATATTCTTTTCTATAATTACATTTCACTTTGTATATAACACTGAATTGGGCGAATTAAGAGCTTTGTCTATGGAAGCTTCATTGTCAATGACACAATATTCTATGTGGATTAGTTGAGAATATTTTTTGTCCTGCAAAATTCAATTATTGGTAATCATATCAGCCTTATAGGTTGCATCCATTAAGTCTATCTTTATATATTAATGCTGATATGCCTCATCTCTGGCATCCATAGACATGCGAATGGAGTTTATATTTTATGTTATATCTATTAGTTTCTTTTATATACAAGTTTGGTTATCCCTCATTCAATATCTTTAGTCAGCTTTGTTGGTATTTGATCTCTTTTAATCTATAGCTTCCATGTACATTGCTGTTGTAGAACAAAAGGAAAACAAATAATCATAGTTCATTTACATTGTACATGAATGTCTGATTTCCTGTAGTCTAGGAATCCTTAGTTTGCTGTTTTGTCTCAGGCAGCTCAATCTTGATTTTCTTTTTATTTTTTCTGTAAACAAATCTGCATGGAACATGGTGCAAATTGATTTTTGTTGCGCACTTCTGCATTTATGGAAAGCTTTCTTTGTCATTTTTATTGTCCCAGTTCTTAAGTGACTTTGCATACACGTAGTGTTCTGACATACTGTCTTTCAAGATGGTTGTATGCAAAAAAAGGTTTAAATGTGTTCTAATCTTCTACATTTGAGCATTTCTCGTACTTCTTGGGAATGTTTTTTTACTAGCATTTTTTATTGCAAGATTATAAATCCAAGGCATACTCCAGGGATCATTAAACTCATAAACATGGAATAATTACATTTGGGGACACAATTCAAACCCTTCAATTCTTTTGAAAGAAGCCCAGCTACATAATCAAATTATAAAATTCAAAGTATATAAGAAAATCTAGTCATCTAATCATACATAAATTATCTAAGTCACATAAACAGAATAATAGGAGACAAAGTCATGCACCTTGAGTACCACAAGGAAAACCCTTCAGGATCACTGTAGTATAATTTTGCATTGTACTCATATCTCATAAACAATGAAGTACAAGACAATGCACACATTCAAAAAATTCTGAATCATTGTGACACCACATGAATGTACATAACAATTATATCAAATGATCACCATCTTCCTGTTGTGAGGTTTTCACACCATTGCCCCTTTGCAAATGGGAAACCCCTCTTTTCACTTTAGCAGCTAGTAGTTTAGTAGTCTTAGTGGTAGTATAGCAACATTTCGAGGTCTTAGCAACATGTCAAGGTCCTAGAGTGGTCTTAGGTGCAAGTCAAGGTCTAGGAGAGGATGAGAGATTTTCAATTGCAATTTGAGTTAGCAACACTTAGTCAATTTCCTCATTAAGTGGGAGTCTTACAACTCATGACAAAAGTGTAAAATGGTATGCAAGTGTAATGTCCCCATTTTTCAGTCTCTTGAGATTAGCTTAGTTTGACAACCTTCGCAAGCTAATTAGGTGATCAGAGGGGGTCAGTCGGCAGAGGCCATAGTTGGATTTCATTCTGGAGGTTATGGTTGTCAAGTTTGCTCTTCGTTTGGGACAAATTGGATGACTTACTATTTATAGTAAGTGGTATTCTGGGCATAGCTTGGTTTAGCAGGGTGCCTGCACAGTGTCATCAGGTGTTGCAGGATCATTTGTCAGGGATCTCCAGTTTGAGGGACTTACTATTTATAGTAAGTCTATTTTTGGCAGATGGCTATTTCTTGCAGGGCAGTTTGAGCTTGGGGCTCTGTTGTCAGAAATTAGTTTGTTGTAGTCAGATGGATTCAGTGGCTTCATATTTTAATTGTCGTTATTAATTTAAGTTATTTTAATTTAATAACTTTATGACTTTATAACTTCTAATGTTATAAAATGATGTTGTGTTGAAGAAGCCACTTAAGTGAAAAAAGTAAAGTTGAATCTATTTCAAAAAGCTTATATATTCAACTTGAAAAGGCACTTTACTCATTCATTGTTCATTTGATAAATTTTATGAAGTTTCTTGGAGGTGAGAAAATGGCTAGGGTTTGAGGACTGATTCCTCTCTGTGGCAATTTGAATCATCACTGATTGATGATGAATTTTGCAAATTGAATTCTGAAATTTCGTTCTGAATTTGTGGATATCATTCTTGGTGCTGAAGTATACCAAGCATGAATTGTTTTAAGCAAATTACATCAGCCTGCGAATTATCATACTCTAGAATTCGAAATTCTTCATCTATCAATTTCTTGAGAGGCTGGATTATTTGTATAGGCTATCGAATTTGATAGCAAGTGTAGCGTTTGAAATTCTGGGTGGCTGCGTTTTGATTTCTATTGCCGTGTATTATTTGTGAGGCCACGCAAATACATAGAGGGGCTGCTGCGTTACCTTTTTGGAGGTATTGAAGGTGACTTTGGAGTCATCTCTTCTTTGCCAGGAGCTGCGTTAATTATTGAGCAGCTGTTTAGAGCTGCGTTTAGATATTGGAGGCTGGAAATAATTACTAGAGGGTGCATGACTTATTCCAGTCCTTGAGAAATTTTACAGGTTGCTGCCTTTCCAATTAAGAGGTGACTCTTCTATTTTGGAGTTGATAATTTAAAGTGTTGCTTTAAAATTAATGTTTGTATTGATTTAAAATTGTGAAGATTAAGGTTTAGCAATAAGAATTATTAATTGTTGATGTCCAATATGAAATTGTTTCAAGTGAAAGTTTATGAAATAGAAAATAAATATTTTTTGAAATCATTTGGAAATTGTCAATTCACTTGAGATAAGTTAATTAAATACAAAGAGCCAGCCAGGCTCTTTACAACAAGGCAAACATGTGACAATTGTTTGAAGTTGAAGGTTGTCTTTGACCTTAATTAGATTATCATGAAATTATAACCCTCAAGCAGCCTACATGTAGATTGAAATCAAAAGAATGATGGTGCCAATCGGACGATGAAGTGAAAATATTGAAACCAATGAAAATCTGAGCAGAGAAAATCCATTGGAAAAAGGGGAAAATTGACTCGCAAACATGAGAACTCAAGTAGCTAGAAGGAGAAATTGAGCTGCAAAACCTACATTTTGAACAAACAAGTGAAAGATGGTGTTTTGAGAACAAACACTTTTTGACCCTTGGCTGAGCCCAAGTGAGGTCAGAATTCTGACCTCCTTGCTCAATGACCCCAAGTGAGGTTGAAATTCTGACCTCCTTGGGGCTCCATCAGCCCAACAACCTCCTTATTTCCGCCAGCTCTTGGGGACTATGACATAATGCAACTGATGACATCAGATGTCCACATGGTAAAAGAGCAAGATGAGAATAATTTGTGGACAAGCATGAACTTGGAGATGTAAATATTTTGAGACAACTTGTGGTCTGATCTGCAATATTTCGGGAAGCAAGCTGATGAGCAGCTTCAAGTTTTCGAGATAAAACATTGCATTAGCACAAACACGGGACATTTCCAACACTTGAAGCCCCACAACACTACATCTTCCGCTCCAAGCTTGTTCATATTGATCAAGCCCCACGGGTGGACAATTTCTGCCCCACCTTTTAGAAAAGCGCAAGACTAGTGCAATTTCTGATCAGACCATGAAGGAGCCCCATAACACTACGTTCTCCGCACAAGTACTTGGAGTGCTTGCCCAAAAGAATTGAAATATCTGAAAATGTAACATAGCATGGAGCCCAACTCAATGACATTCTCCAATTTGCACTATGGTATGGAGCCCAACACAAGGACAATCTCCGCTCCAATATTTGTAATATGAACCCCAAGCCATGTCAATCTCTGCTTGAAGACATGTGGTCTGAGCCCAAGGATTATGTGAATCCCACTAGCACATGGAGCCCGAGAGCACAACAATTTCCGCCCAAGGCAAAATGATCCTAAACGCAAGAGCCCAACAAGATGAGAAATTCTGAAAATCATGAGCCCCACAACTAGACAAATTCCGCTCCAAGTCAAGAAGTTGAGCCCAAGACATGGGCAAAATCCAAAATGTATGGTAGCCCAAGGACATTGCAATTCCTGCCTTCAGCCAATTGCAATTAAAATTTGTTGAAAAGATACCTAATTGTTAGTTCTAACCAGTTACTGAGAGGGGGGGGGGGGGGGATGAATCGGTAAACACATTTTCTACTTCTATTTAACCTTATGTTTATATTCTTGCAGAATTAAAAGAACATAATCAATCACTCACAAACAAAAATAGAAATAGTCAGATCAACACAACATATGTACGTGGAAACCCTCGGTTAGAAGGAAAAAACCACGGTGAGACATAACTCACAACTTCACTACTGTAGTATTGAAGGTGCCTTGTTAAGAGCTTACAAAGCACTTGTAAGAGTGCTACCCGGTAAAGGGATTTGGTAGAAGCCCTGTTAGGATCTTGACTCTGTTAGGAGTCGCCTTGCAAAAGGACTTTCAACACCAATTAAGATGTTACCCGGTTAAGGGATTTATACAACGAATCTGTTAGGGTTCACCCTGATAGAGGGATTTGAATATGCTTAACAATATAAAAGAAATGATCTGTAATGACACTTTCTATCTGATTAGATCATACCTGTTACCCTTTCCTCTACTCGGCTGTTGAACCTTTCTTTGCCTTTCACCTCTCGTGATTGTAGCTCTTCTCAGAAGATATCTCTCTCCTGCTCTGTATATTCAACAACATCTTGTGTATGCTATTTCTTGTATTTATAAGACATTACTCGTATTAAAATACTTTCTCATAGTTCTGCCAAGCTGTAAACTCACCCATAAATCATGCATGCGAAAAGCTTGCAAAATGTTCTTGAGTTTACCTTGAAACATCCGCGTAGAAATAAAGCTAACTCTAGTTAAAAAGATAACTCTAGTTCCAACTGTGAATGCTCCATGTAATCTGGTTTTAACTAAGAAAGTTCCGCATAATCCGGTTCGGATTAAAATGCAGTCGACCGGTATCAAACTTATACCCGGTTGGTCATACATCCTCAGTATGTCTTATAAGACCGGTTGTTAACACTCTGTTTGGTCTACTGGTACATATTAAGGAGTATAATTAGTCTATCGGTTCAAGTGGGATTGATGTTTGCTTTTAACTTAACCAATGACAACTTAAATATGTCAACAATCTTCCCCTTTGGCATTGGTGGCAAAAGATCACCTTACATTCCTTTTCGTGTAGACTTCCCCTATGCTGTCTGTTATCTTACATTTGATCTTTTCTTCCTTTGTATCTACTTTCCAGTATGCTGATCTCCTTCCATCTTGTATTCTAATCTTACCTTCCTGATCTTCTTCCAGTCCGTCTTGATGATCTTCTTCCAGTTCTGATCTTCTTCCCCTTTTTGCCTCCATAGGACAAAGGGTTTATATCTATAACTTTGTGGAAATATCCTTGTAAATTTTCTTCGCTGATTGAAGAAAAGGATTCCATTGACTAGTGACATGTTTCAGATTTTTCTGTGCTGCTTGCAATGATACAATTATGTTTTCCATGTCTTCTACAGTTTTGTAGTCCGGTTCCTTGATTAGGTTGTCTGCCTCGGTTGCAGTCTTCTGCATGAGATCAAATGTGGGGGCAAGAAATAATTGGAGTCCAATGAGATCTTGGATTCTCTTAGTTCTTTCTTCAGATGCCTTTCTCAGAATGAGAGCAACACTTGTCATTTCCCTGCTAAATTCTGTTGCAGATGTGTTCTTTACATCAAATTTTGATGAAAGAACCCTTATTTCTTCTGAAGTTTTAGATGTCTTTTCTGTGATATCCTGAACAAAATTTTCAATATTTGAAGTCCTTATGATTAGACTTCCTGCATCTTGCATCTGTTGATGGAGTGCTATTGTATTTGTAGATATAGTTGTCTTCAACTCTTCAACCTATTTGTGTAGAATTTCTACCCTTTTCTTTTCGTAGTGATCAATGGCTATTGTCTCTGGATCGGTGACATCTTCTCCAATAGCTTGTGCCAATATCTCCAATTGATCAATAACAGGTTCGTCTTCATCAAGATCTGCATCTGGTACAAAGTTGTACAGGATGTTCCTTACACTAGTGAGGACCATGTCCTGTTTCCTCTTTGTGAGCTCTTTCAGTTGTCTAGTTGACATCTTGCTTATAAGTCAATCACAGTGTCGCTAACTTTGCTTTTCTTGGCTTCAGATTCGGTTGCAAAGGTTAGCTTTCGCTTTGATGAAGATGAGCTGGGAATGTCTACTTGTTCCTTTTGCTTTGGTTCCTGTACTGGTTATTCTTCTACAGGCTTTTCCTGTTTAGTATGTACAGGTAACTCTTGTCCTGTGTGTTCTGTTGTTCTTGATTTTCTTCCCCTCTAGGTTGTACGTCTTCTTCCGGTAGGACCTCTTCGTCCATATGGATCTCTTCTTCTGGTCGTGCTTCATCTTTTGGATGAGCTTCTTCTTCCAGATTAACTTCTTCTTGCTATTGTACTTGTTCTTCCGGTGGAGCTTCCTCTATCTGCTACTCCTCAGCTGCCTGTTGCTTGTCCACAGTGATCTCTTCCTCATTTGTCCCTTTATTAGTAGTCATCTTGACCGATGACTCTCCTAGTACTTGTTCTCCCAAATTTAGATGTTCACTAGTTGTGAACATTTCTATTGGAACTTCTTGCTCACCGGTTTGTTAATGAGCAGTGAATTGAACCGGTGGTTCCCGTACTGTCTCAGGTTCTTCCTGTGGACCTCTTGCTTTCAGAGCACTGAAGTCATATTGTTGCCAGAACTCAAGTGTCTTTAGATAGAGTTCCTTTTCATATCCGTTAATTATCTTAGAGACTCTGTTGTTTGTGTCCAAATTCATTGCCACATCTTCCATTAGAAGTTTAGTTGTATCTTCATTGAGATCTGATTTTACTTGGGCCAATGTTTCCTTTGCTATCTTATTGTTGGTTGCCAGACCGGTTCTCCATTTTGCCATAATTCTTTGGTTTAGCTCTGGAGGAAATTTAGCCCTATAGTCTCTAGGACTTATGTTGAAATCCAAGAAGGTTTCCAACATAGCAACTTCTATCTTTTGCTTATCTTCCTCTCCTAACACACTGAACCATTTGGCTGCATTGGCTACTTCGCCAAAGTCCATGACTTCATCTACAATTTCATCTACGGTTAGTGTACGAGCCTTACCTTTTATTGGTGACACCAGTATGGTTGGTGGAGTAAGATCACCTGATTTGTCATCGGTGATGTCTATAATGACTAGTCCGATAGGAGTCTTCTCTTTTACCGGTGCATCAACTCCTAGTACCCTTTTCCTTTTCCAGTGTCAATTACCGGTGGTATTGATGTCTTTTGGCACTCTTCTGCTTGGTGTTGTTGCTGAAGAAGTTTTGTCCATGTAGCAACTCCTTTATCATGCACCTTGTCAACTTCTCCAGTCAGCACTTGACTGATTCTTCTTTTGATCTTGAAATTCTGTTTGTGCATATCAGCTTGTTGGGTTGCTTTGTCCAGAGTTAGATGATTTTGGACTTCAAGTAGAGCCCTTATTCTAAGCTCTCTTTCTTTTTCTATGAAGCTTTCTATCTTGCTTCAAGAATTTTCTGGAGATCATTAGGTACAATCTTATGAAGTTCAGTAGGAGTTAGATTGAACTTATGAATACAATGAACCACAACTTTTTCTATTCTTCTCCTATCTTCTTCGTTAGCTAGTTCATATCTCCTTTCGATTGATCCCATACCACCTGTTTCCTTCATACCTTTTACAAATTCATCAATTGTAGGTTTCCTTCCTCTTGGTTCATCCTCCTTCACCGGTTTCGCAGATTTCCTTTTTCAAAGAAGAGGGGTTGTGTCTTCAGTCTCTGTTTCTTCTGTTTCTTCCCCTTGAGCGCTGGGCGCTTGTTGTGCTCTTCTCCTTTGAACTTTGGGTTCATCTATTGCCAGTTTCTTGTTCGGTGTGGGAGACCTCTTTACATATACCTTTTTAGGTTCTTTAGCCGATGACTTTTTCTTTAGATTCTCCTTAATTTCTTCAAAAGTCCCAAATCGGTAGGTTGACAGATCCCGATCACTTTCTTGTAAGGCATCTGCATATGCCTTGGCTGTCTTTGCAGATATCTCATACCCCAGTTCTGGTGCATATTTGGTTCTAGGTTCCACTGCTTGGATTATACAGTGATCGGTGCTTACAAGAAAACACACCTCATCCTTGTAGAGATCAACAATAGTAGAGGGAATCCTCTCCCTCACATGCATTCTAAGTTGGAATGCCTCAAAATAATCGTTCATGACTTTACTAAACTGGTTTCCCAGTTTGTTGGCAATATCACTTATCTGAATCATTATTGGTCTATCGGTTTCCCATGTTACTTTCCCTATTCTCGGAAAGAACTTCTGATAATAAAAGAATAGACATACCAGTAGGGTTCCATATTTTAAGAACTTCTTCACAAGACCAAGCTTCTTTAAATTTTCAAAAATCTGCCCTCAAAGCATGGCGCAAATGTCATACCGCATGTTGTCATACATGATCCGGTGTGCGGCGTGAATGGCTCCTCTCGGCACACTGTTGAGATTGCTTGATTGATAAATTTTATACCCTATCACCGCAGACGCAAACCGAGCTCCCTCATCTTCAATATCATTTACAGTCATTAGCCGATTGTCAGACTTTGATTTTGTTAACCTTGCGACAACAACGTTCGCAATGGTTTTGAGGGTAAGAGCTTCCCCTTGGTTGCTATACCTAGTCACACTTCATAGATCCTCCTTGGTGATTGGTTGGCATGCGCCTTTTGCTAGCCAGAAACTTGGTTCGTGTACTCGACTTAGAACTAGTCTTATCCAATCCGGTCGAAACACGGTTGGATAATAGACTCCATTGATTAACCCTAAAGATACTAGCTTCGCATATTTGTCCTGAAGCTTTCCGTCTTGGCACAGCGAGAGGTACTTGCTCTAGATGAAGGTTTCACCCAGCTCTTCTTGCTTAGCGTGAATAAACGCTGTAGCATCTTCGGTCATTAGAACTCCATCAGGCACTGATGATAGTGCACCTGACATGTCATTTTCCTTGTTCTGTACTGCCATGATGTCGTAAGCGGGTTGGTCAAATTGATTTCCTTGGATCAGCTTGAGGACAGAAGATGATGATGATGCCATCGCTATTGACCGGTTTACATAGAGCATCACTTGATCAGTCTTACAAAATTAAGTTATCAATGACCGTGAATCAAAGCACGAGAATATTACTCAAACATAAGAATTCATAAATCACAATTCGCAAACTAAAGTGAAATGAGTAATCCTCCTTCCTTTATATAGAATTAGGGTGTAACGGTAATTACCAAACGGTAACTATTTGTTAACGGCTATAGCATTAATTACCTTACCTAATCTTTCCTTCGACAACCGGTTTTCAAATATTTACTTGTTGATCAAACATCGGTTGAAATGACGACACGTACCTGTCCGGTTCATATGATAGACCGATAACCTCTTCCAATTTTACTTACTGACTGTGTGAGTTAATTGCTCACCAGTCCTACTGAGAACAGTAAACGGACTACCGGTTCCCTCTAATCCTTTTGGGCTCAGTTTGCTGAAAAGATATCATCATCAGCAGATGATGATCTTCCTTCTGTCTTCTCCTCAGCAGGGCTCTTTGATTCCTTCTCGAACCAAATCTTCTTGACTTCTTTCTCGGTCTTTTTTCCCTTTTTGTCCTTTTGATTGGGAGACAAGGTCTTATTCACCGGTTTGACCGATCCTCTTTTCTTGTTCATTGGCATGTTTCTGCATTCCTTGGTCAGATGCCCAATCTTGTTACAGTTGTAACAAGTCATCCTGGTTCCTCTCCATGGATTGATTCTTCTACTCCTATCCATGTGTGAGTTTGATCCAAAGTTATTATGACCTTTTGGCCCGTTTGTAGCACGATTGGATGCTTTTTGATATGTGTTCCTGTTATGGAATACTGGTCTTGGTGGGGATTTGAATGCCATTGTCTTGGACCCGCATTCATCGGTTTTGTGTCCAAATTTATTGCATGCATAGCAATGTCCTTTGAAGCTTCCCCTGCTTCCACTAGACACACGGTTGGTACATGACCTACATTCAAAGGTCCTGTGGCCATACTTGCAATAGTTGTTATGAGCAAAAAAATTTACCGGTGCATTTCTGCTGTTGTTTGTTTTATGCCCTAGTTTACCACAATGATTGCAAGAGATTTTGAAGGTCTTCTTACTTTTTACTTCTGCCGGTTTCTTCTTTTCCTTCTTCTCTTGCTTGTCTCCAGAGGACTCACCGATTTCATTACTGTTGTGACCGGTGTACCCAAGTCCTATGAGATCTTTGTGCTTTCTTTGAGCCCTCAGTTGCTTATCAAGCTTTACTGAGCTTTCATTGTATCTTCTTAATGTCTCATTTCTTTCTTCAAGAACTTTCATTTGTTTCTTAAGTTGATACAATTCAATAGCCAGCCTTTTGCATGCATCATCTTTATCATGCCAATTTTTGTGCATGTTTGCATTTTCTTGTGTTATGATCTGCATGTCTTCTTGAAGTTGTAAAACCACAAGATCACTTTCCCTGACTACGTCTTTTGCCAAATTTCTTGCTCTTTCAGAGGCTGCCAGTGATTTCAAGGCACTGTTCCTTTCATCTTCAACTATCCTCTTTTCCTCAATGATTTCAGTCATTCTTCGAGCATTGCCTTCCTGCTCTCTTTTTCAGGTTGGAGATCTGATCGGTTATAATTTGATTCTTCTCCATGAGCTCAGAGACTGCCTCCTCTGCTTCATCAGATCCACTTTGTCCAAAGAGCTCTTCAATTGTTTCATTGCTCTCACTCAGTTGTAGAGCTGGCTCTTTTCCTTTTGCTAAGGAACTTCTTAGCCTATTCTCAAGAGAGACAATGATGTCATTGGCTTCCTCAAGTTGTTTCTGATATTTGTAACCCTCCATGATCTTTCCTCAAGCAGTTAAGCTTTATATATTTGAGGACCTTAGCTCTGATACCAATTGTTAGTTCTAACCGGTTACTGAGAAGGGGGGGGGGGGTGAATCAGCAAACACAATTTCTACTTCTGTTTAACTTTATATTTATATTCTTGTAGAATTAAAAGAACATAATCAATCACTCATAAATAGAAATAGAAATACTTAGATCAACACAACATATGTACGTGGAAACCCTCGGTTAAAAGGAAAAAACCATGGTGAGACATAACTCACAACTTCACTACTGCAGTATTGAAGGTGCCCTGTTAAGAGCTTACAAAGCACTTGTAAGAGTACTGCCCGGTAAAGGGATTTGGTAGAAGACCTGTTAGGATCTTGACTTTGTTAGGAGTCTCCTTGCAAAAGGACTTTCAACACCAATTAAGATGTTACCCGGTTAAGAGATTTATACAACGAACCTGTTAGGGTTCACCCTAATAGAGGGATTTGAATACGCTTAACAATATAAAAGCAATGATCTGTAATGACACTTTCTATTTGATTAGATGATACCTGTTACCTTTTCCTCTGCTCGGCTGTTGAACCTTTCTTTGCCTTTCACCTCTCGTGACTGTAGCTCTTCTCAGAAGATATCTCTCTCCTGCTCTGTATATTCAACAACAACATCTTGTGTATGCTATTTCTTGTATTTATAAGACATTACTCGTATTAAAATACTTTCTCATAGTTCCGCCAAGCTGTAAACTCACCCATAAATCATGCATGCGAAAAGCTTGCAAAATGATCTTGAGTTTACCTTGGAACATCCACATAGAAATAAAGCTAACTTTAGTTAAAAAGCTAACTCCAGTTCCAACTGTGAATGCTCCGTATAATCCGGTTTTAACTGAGACAGCTCCGCATAATCCGGTTCAGATTAACATGCAATTAACTGGTATCATGCAGTCGACCGGTATCAAACTTATACCCGGTTGGTCATACATCCTTGGTATGTCTTATAAGACTGGTTGTTAACACTCTGTTTGGTTTACCGGTACATATTAAGGAGTATAATTAGTCTACCGGTTTAAGTGGGATTGATGTTTGCTTTTAACTTAACTAATGACAACTTAAATATGTCAACATGATGAAGAAGAACTGATAATTGATTAGCTAGAAATTCTGGCACGGACAATTGGAGAGGAAGTAATTGATCCTGAAGCAGTAGCTATAGAGCATTGTAAAACAAAAAGAACCAATATCCTGCTTGAACATATTGTTTTTGTTAAGCTACCGTGTCTTCCAACACTGGGGAACTGAAGAAACTGGTTCTGGAAGCGGGAAATATAATAACAAAACATCCAATTTGAAAGGTTTTGTCAAGGATGTCACAGAAAGAACCGATTGAACCACAAAAGAGCTGAAATAGACAACAACGTTCTTCAATTCTCTGACTCTTCAGCAGTAGAGTACAGTCGTCAGCTCACTAGTTTAGCCATCACACTGAGAAAAGCATCCGAGGAGCATACCAAGAGAATTCAAGATCTCATTGGCTTTCAGTTGTTCATAGCTGCCAGTTTTGATATGATGCGGAAGGCAGCCAAAAAAGTTGATACACTTCTAAATGAGCCAGATTGCAAAACGATCAAGGACATGGAGAACTACATTATTTATCTACAAGCAATGAAATACACCTTTGGCCGAGTCATATCTGCATGGAAACCCTTCCTTGTTTCAGCCAAGAAAATCTACAAGGATATTTTTAACTGGTTTCAATTCTAAGATTTCACATCCTTTGTCCCTTGGAGGCAAAAAGTGGAAGATTGTATTTTGGTCAATATAGACATAGGGGTAGCCGATGCACAGGGGAAGTATTGGCAGTATATACCAATTGACAGGGTGATACATGCCAGGGGAAGTATTATGATAAAAACTTTGTGTATATACTCTTTTGCAAGTTTTGATATGTTTTGTCACCAATGCTAAAGGGGAAGATTGTTGGCATTATGCATAGTTGTCATCATTGGCAAACATCAAACACATCGGTCATAATGTTAGAGCAGCAGTGGTGACTCTCCTCATCTCACCATCCAGAAAAGCCCTTCGTTATCCCTCGAAGTATCCCCTGACTCCTCATAGCCGCTGATGTCACCCTCCTCACCATATGTTTCCAACTCCGTCTTTGACACAACTACGTGGCGCTTGCACTTCTTACTAGATTGAACATTGCCGTTGACTCCTAATGTGTCTAAATGCATCCAATAAAAGATAGGTGGTTGGGAGGGGTGCACTGTTGGCATTATGCATAGTTGTCATCATTGACAAACATCAAACACACCGGTCATAATGTTAGAGCAGCAGTGGTGAACCGGTAGTTGTCACAGTTGACAAACATCAAACTTGCTGTGTAACCAGTGTAAATGAACCGGTTACATAAAGGGAACCCGGTCATGACGATATTGGTCTTGTCTAACCGGTCTAGTAGAGAACTAAAGAAGGTAGATGACTCAACCGGCTACACACTGGTTTCCTTGCAATAGTATTAGACCTATTGGTCTGTGCTTTTATGATTTCCAACTGTCTCGTATATCCGATCCGGTTTTAACAAGATACGTTTGACAACTGGAGTTTTGCATACAAGCTTTTTGGCATGTGTTCTAGAACAACGACGTTTTGGAGGACTTGTAGCTTGGTGTCACAATTCGAATTTGAATTGTGAGGATCATTATATATATGGGTCATCGTGCATAAGTTTAGTGTGGTTGGAGCAATCAAGTGCGCATAGATAAAGTAGAATAGCAGAGCAGAAGAGTAGAGTCTTCTGAAAAGGGATACAATCACCAAGAGTGAACGAAAGAGATTGAATAGCCAAGCTGAGCAAGGAATAGAACAGGTATGATCTGAATGACAGATTAGGTGTCTACAAAAGATCATCTTTCTTATTGTTTGAAGTTTGTGAAAATCCCTTTATCAGGGTGAACCCTAACAGGTTCCTTTGTATAAATCCTTTAAGCGGGTGACATCTTGATTGATGTTCTTAAGTCCTTTGGCGAGGGGACTCTTGATAGGGTTAAGATCTTGTAAGAACCCCAAATCGGTCCTTAATTGTTGTAGATCATCTCAATTTGTTGTTTGAAAGTTTATATTTTTTTGAATTTTCAAGAGTTTTAGAAATAAAAAGCAAATATGCAATAATCTGAAATTTTGAAACCTATTCAATTAACTGTTGCAACTTCTATTTATTTTCCAAATGAAATACAAAAGGAAATCAAGACAATCCTTTATTGGAAAATGATTAACAAAGGCAACTACAAAATGCATGAAAAAAACCTAGGAGAATACACCAGTTGCTGCAGGAACTTATTTATTTCAACTCTACAATGTTGTGGCTGTAAATTTGAAAGACGATAATGGTTGCAACTTATTCCTCCATAAAGCTGCAATTAAATACTATCTTCTTCTTCCTGCTGCTGAAACTAATACTGTTGAAGCACAAATAGAGTCTCTGGATGAAACTCTCTGAAATTCCAAATTCACTGGATATTTCACCAGCTCAAATGGATACACACAGAAGAACTACGTTCTTCAATGGCAAAGTTGAAACCCTTCTCAGAGCTCGAAATCACAATAATCAATTTGCAAAATAACAATGGATAGCTCATTCTTCATTTCCCAAGCAAATATAGGCCTCCAAAACCCTAATAAAAAATCCTCTTCAAGGCTGCGATTTTATTTAATGAAATAATATTAAATAAAATCATTAACATTTAATTGAATTAAACTTAGGGAAAGCTTTTAATAATTCACCTCCAAAATAAAATACTCAATTGGCCCCATTCCATATGTTATAAACCCATCACTTAAGTGATTTAAATATAAAATCAATTTAACTTTATATTAAATCCTTTGCCATTTAATTAAAATATATAACCACTGAAAACTGAATAACTCCCTTAAAAATGAGAATTTGGCTTAACCGTCTGGAACTAGAGTTGGTCTAATAATTTCCCATGTGATCAAATAATATTTCTAAAAATAGCAGGGGTCCATCTCTATGGCTCAAAAATAAACCCAAATATAGAAACCTTTGCTAAAAATAGAAAAATCCATATAACTGAGCCAAAAACAATCACTTAAGCCAACTGAAAACACTGAAATTTGCCACTACTGAACCATCTGAAAACCATACCTTCACTGTGCTTGAAAAGACCCCCTATCCATGCCTACTAGCCTACGAGGATCCACTGATAGGCTAATCACTTACTAGCATGATGTCGCTAGCTAGAAGGGGACATCACAGTCCGCCCTTCCTGAAATTGTTTGTCCTCAAGCAATCTCTACTGCAATGTAACTCCACTCCACCAGAGGTCCAAAAGATGAACTGCATCATGTCCCATACATCTCGAACCAACTCTTGTATTACCAACATAAACACAACTGCGCAAGGACAATCATCATGCCAACTATCCAACTCCTGTACACATGAATAGTGCATCAAAATCAAAACATGTTCAAGAAGGCCAAGGATGAACCAGTATACTCTCCACACACTGAACATGCTGCAATGCTCAACTGTAAACCCTGTTTGAAATCCAGATCCACCCAAAGAATCCCAAACTCTACACTCAATGCTCAACTGAATATCCCAATTCACTCTATAGAGTACTCCATACAAACCATGTGGCATCAACATAATACCATTGTATGTTGCAACTAAGTCAACCCCAACCAAAGGAAGAAGAAATCCATTAGCTAGAACAATCCCTGGATCCCATAGGCAATAAGGAAGTCTTCCAAAATGAACTTCCTCAAACTTCTTTTGTTCAACTTTGATCCCAACTTCACCATACCAAAAGTGGTGAAGCCAGCCAATAGGACCCACCAAAACTGCAGTGCTAACCCTTTTGTCACCCAAGTCCCAATGCAAGTGAGACTCACATCCATTTGTACTGTGGAGATAAGAACTCCTAAAGGTATCTGTATCACAACCACTATCTCAGTCCTCTGCTAATCTATCATGGATATGATCACTTTACAAGTAGCTCCCCACTAACTTGTAGCTATTGATTCCATCTACTAAAGATGGTGAATACCCATCCCACAAAGGACGGTATAATCCTGGAGCCAATGCACATCGACATATAACCAAATCCTCTACATGTGGATCAAAAGAAAAATGATAAGCACTCCTCACTATATAGTTTCGATAAAATGCTTTGATCTTGGTCAAGGGCTCATCACTAACAACTTGAGAATCAGGAGGTGGCTCCAACCTCTGACCCCGAATAACTGATTGGGTAGGATCATTGGTAACTCTCTCTACAAACCCAACCACAAAATCTCTATGAGGGAGCATTGCAATCAAAGTATCAATAATCCACCACTACCACACAACAACTATCAATAATCTGTTCCGCATCATCTAACAACGTGCTGACCGTTGGAGAACTTGATACAACAAGAGGCTCTCTACAACTCTCAACCAAAGTACTCATCCCAATTGAGTCTATTGCACCCAAATCTGTAAGGGATGTACCTACATCCTCACTACAACCTGTGAATATCAACTCATCACTAACAACCACTATAGGAAGCTGAACTGAATCTATAGCTAGTGAAGGTTGTACTCGGATCAATTCCACGGTAACATCATCTAACTGTAACTGCGACTCCTGAAGAGCCAACTGAGTGCTCTCCAATATCTCTGTAGTCACCTCAAGCTCATGAGTGAGTTCAACTACCTCTTCTTCCTTTCCCATCAATGCATCATAACAAGTGCAACCACTCTTAGAAGGTAATCCCTGTCAGCTAATAACTGTAAGTAATTATATTTCATTATCCTTACAACTTCTCGTAGTGAATGGATCTCTACAAGGGAAAGGCCACCATCACTGTGCTCATCCAACATAGGAGTACCCCAACCACATATGGCTAACATCGGACAGGCAGCATCATAGTGCAATCAAATGATGTTTTTGAACTCCCCAACTCCCATGTAAGCTTTCTGACCCACAACCCACACTGTGATAGGAAGCTGTATCCTCAATGCTCATCTCATGATCAACAACATCATGTGTGCTATCATCTCCGCACACATTAACAATCGAGGTACTATTGTTAGGCACTTCAACAAATGACATGTTTGGTAAAGTGGAAGCTGCCGCTACAACATTCTCCTCACACACTCCCACTTCCAATGTAACTGTAAGTCCCTCTGAAGAACAATCCTGTGACCTATTACCAACAAATAAAATTTTGGAATCATTTTCTAAAGTTTGATATGAAAAATTAGACTCGTTGAAGCATGAGTCATCCTCATAAATTACATCAGTGGTACCCAAATCATGAGTACTAACATCATCCACATGTAAAACCTTTGCTATCTCATGTGGATGCAAACATAATTCACTGCTGTCATAAAAATCATAATTATTAGTACTCGTATTTTCTATGCAATCCTCAAAAGTGACACTCCCATCTTGCGAGTCAAAACTCAAGGGGACACCCACAACATCCTCCGCACTTTCCCTGACATCAACACCATCATTATGTTCAAGAAAGGGATTGCTGTCACAAAAATCAGAACTTGTATGACTAACATTTCCATTATTACCAATTGATGTAAGGCTGCCATCAATGGTGGCTATAATGTCATCAACATTTTCTCGATCACTAGCTCTTGTATTATGTAAATGTTGGGACTCGATGCAACTGTCTTCAAGCAAGTCTGTCATAACCACATGCTCCTGAGAAGAGCCTCCAAAATCACACATATAAGGACTAGTAGCTGCCCCACTGAGCAAAGGCTCCACTACTTGAAGGTTGTTGGCCGCTAAAGCTACACCTGTACAATCCTCCTGATTCTCTTGTCTTCTCTGTGAGGAAGACTTTTTGAAAATGGAAACCACATATCTTGCCGCATTGTCTATGGTTGACAGATTTGAAAGAAAAACATTCATCCTTTCCTGAGTTTGTCTAAGCTTTTCCATTATATCCATCATGACATTTGTTTGCTTCCTGAGATTAGCTGTGCTATTCAATTGGTTTCCCGGTTTACTAGTTTTCCTGTATTTATCCATAAGTGAAATAAAGCTAGAGTGTTGATCACTCATATATCAAACGTGGGAACTCAAGATTTCCAACCTTGCAGGATGGCAGGAAACCGCTCTGATACCACTGTAAGAACCCCAAATCAGTCCTTAACTGCTATAGATGTTTATCTCTATTTGTTGTTTGAAAGTTTATGATTTTTTTGGATTTTCAAGGGTTTTAGAAATAAAAAGCAAATATGCAATAATCTAAAATTCTGAAACTATTCAATTAACTGTTGCAACTTCTATTTATTTTCCAAATGAAATACAAAAGGAAATCAAAACAATCCTTTATTGGAAAATGATTAACAAAGGCAACTACAAAATGCATGAAATTTTTTTGGGAGAATACACTAGTTGCTACAGGAACTTATTTATTTCAACTCTACAATGTTGTGGCTGTAAATTTGAAAGACGATAATGGCTGCGACTTATTCCTCTATAAAGCTGCAATTAAATACTATCTTCTTCCTGCTGCTGAAACTAATACTGTTGAAGCACAAATAGAGTCTCTGGATGAAACTCTCTGAAATTCCAAATTCACTGGATATTTCACCAGCTCAAATGGATACACACAGAAGAACTACGTTCTTCAATGGCAAAGTTGAAACCCTTCTCAGAGCTCGAAATCACAATAATCAATTTGCAAAATAACAATGGATAGCTCATTCTTCATTTCCCAAGCAAATATAGGCTTCCAAAACCCTAATAAAAAATCCTCTTCAAGGCTGCGATTTTATTTAATGAAATAACATTAAATAAAATCATTAACATTTAATTGAATTAAACTTAGGGAAAGCTTTTAATAATTCACCTCCAAAATAAAATACTCAATTGGCCCCATCCGATATGTTATAAACCCGTCACTTAAGTGATTTAAATATAAGGTCAATTTAACTTTATATTAAATCCTTTGCCATTTAATTAAAATATATAACCACTGAAAACTGAATAATTCCCTTAAAAATGAGAATTTGGCTTAACCGTTTGGAACTAGAGTTGGTCTAACAATTTCCCATGTGATCAAATAATATTTCTAAAAATAGTAGGGGTCCATCTCTATGGCTCAAAAATAAACCCAAATATAGAAACCTTTGCTAAAAATAGAAAAATCCATATAACTGAGCCAAAAACAATCTCTTAAGCCAATTGAAAACACTGAACTCTGCCACTACTGAACCATCTGAAAACCATACCTTCACTGTGCTTGAAAAGACCCCCTAGCCATGCCTACTAGCCTACGAGGATCCACTGATAGGCTAATCACTTACTAGCATGATGTTGCTAGCTAGAAGGGGACATCACAGATCTTAACCGATCTATGTTAAATCCCTTCACAGGGTAGCACTCTAACAAGTGTTGTTGTAAGCTTTTAATAGGGCAACTTTATTACTGTAGTAGTGAAGATTGTGGGTTCTGGCCCACTGTGGTTTTCTCCCTCTAACTGAGGGTTTCCATGTATAAATTCTGTGTAAGCTGTTGCATGTCATTTCTGTTTAAGTTAAACATACATTACATTTTCATTATCATATAGTAGTTGTATTTAGGTTCGTAGGATAAAACATTAAATAAGTTGATTTGACTGATTCAGCCCCCCTTTGTCACCGGTTAGGATTAACATGCACATAGCCCTACGACTGCAACTCTTGTAGGTGGGGATACCCATGTGTTCATAAAGCTTCCAGAAAGAGTCCAATGGTGTGATAGGGCATGTAAAAAGTCCTATGTTGTAGGGTCATAAACTTCTCCATCCTATTTGCTAGTACACAGGCCCAGTCATATACTGTGCCATTCCTTAGCCCATTCATCAAAGCAATTTGTGTTACTGCTATATTGGAGGCATGACTGGCTGCTGTAAGTCAGCTCTTCAAAACATGTAACAAACACCTCCACTCACCCAGCGCAAGAATATTTTTTCAGACCACGCCCTTTGCTCACATGTGTTAGAGTGTCCCATTCTGCCCGTGTCAAATTATCCCGACACATCATGCGCATGAGAGTCTCGTTCTATTCAGCGGTCATCTTCATCACCTTATCAATCTTTTTGCCTTGCTATCCAAGAATGCCAAATACGAGAGTGAATGCATGGGCTGAAAATGAGACTGTAATCTTGCATCGTTGGTACTCGAATAGTGATTGCCGTCTGTGTCTGACATAGGTCCCAACCATGGCTCTCAGTGGTACATAAAAATCTCTAATGGAAAAGATTGGCATTTGGATAGCCCATTGTTCTTGTACGCGCCTAAGGGAGTCTTTTACAAGGTGGTC
Source organism: Chamaecyparis obtusa (assembly GCA_027943335.1). NCBI lineage: Eukaryota > Viridiplantae > Streptophyta > Pinopsida > Cupressales > Cupressaceae > Chamaecyparis > Chamaecyparis obtusa. The sequence goes on from BSBK01008827.1 coordinate 119,340, forward strand.
GTGTGGGCTCTCCTGCCACCATGTTCTATAGTCAATGCCACTCAAACCCTCAAAGGTAATTGTATCTATTGTCACCTCATCCCTTTGCATTTGGATTTTTGGTCGCGTTTTCTTTCCCTTGGCAGTCTTTCCAAAATTCATTCTACCTGCAACTCACATTCTTGAAGGTAATATTTTTGTTCCTTTGTCCATGTTGCTCTGTGATTTTGACACTTTTCCCCGCAATGGTTGGTTTCTTGATAACTGTTGTAACTGATTTCTCCAATCTCCTTTTCCTATTCGTGAGTCCATCGAGTCTCTTTGTTGTCGTCTTGCAAAATCAATAGATATATTCGATAGCCCGGTTGCTTAGAGTGGATCTTATATCCCTCAAGCCGAGAATCGAGAATTCTGTGAAGCCCAACCTAGAGGCAGCCTTAAGAATCAAATCCGCCCCCCCTTACTAACTTAGAGTAGAGTATTAGTCATGTAAATATTGTATAATATTTTGTACTAACATCGGTTTTGCAAGAAATTATAAAGGAGAATAAGAAGGGAAATTACATTTTTCAATGCCTACAGTTGTGGGATAGTCTTCTCCTTGATGAATTGAAATTCTTCAATATCGTGTATAAAGCTTGAATTCTATTCTAAATGGAAACAACCATCTCATAATTGTCCATGAATTCTCTAATGAAATTGTTTACCTCTTTGAAGACTTCCTCGATCCATCCCTTGACTTTTTGAATTGTCATTTTCATCATCTCTCAATTATCAACTGACTCTCTTGGAAGTGTGATGGGAGGAGCAAATGCTTGATTGTTCTATTGTTTTGGATTTATTAAGTGTTTGATATTTTCTTTGAGCTGTCTAGCCTCTTCCATGTATTGTCTCTTCTTTTCAACTTCTCTACTCAATCTTTTTTCTAGGACCTAGATAGATCCACAGGCGTCCTCAATCTCTTGCTTCTTTGTAGTTTGTCCCATGTCATGCTCCACAATGTCATAGTCCCATAGGAGGATATCCTCCCTCACCTTGCCTACCCTTGTAATGACAATTTGTATAGTGCGAGCGCCCGAACTATCCTTTGTGATCTTTGAAAACTTCTTTGCTAGCATTTTGTTTTTTTCCTCCTCAATCCTCTCTAAAAGATTCTCTATGTTCTCAACTGGCTGTTTTGTGATATCCCCTTTTGAAATAGAATTTAATAAATCAAAACTATGGTAAGCAACATATGTGGCTTTCATCTATGAAGATGATATAAAGTATCGTCTATTAAGGGATTACGTAATGGATGACATGTCAATACAACAAAAAAGATTATTCAAAGCCTTGAATAAGACCATCTTGGATGTTGAAAAGAGTATAACATTATTGACTCATCAAAGGAATCAAAAGCACCAGTGGAGTTGGAAACTTATGGCAACACCATCAAACGCAATGAAAGTAATGGATGAACAGACCATGGTATGCAAAAATACATTGCTTGGGTGAACTTGTATCAACAACATTAAAGGAATATCATCATGTGCAAAAATTATATCATTTGTAGATATTATCGGGTCAACTATATAAAGAAAACGGTACATAATTATAGTCACATACTATATTCCTGAATTTTTTAGTTATCTTATCAAGAGAAGAAAGTATAGATAACAATAATAATACCGGTTCATAATACTTCCATTCCACTGTAAATATCAAGTGATTATTGGATTAATTCCTCTAAATGAACAATGCATACAAATAAAAATATTGGGCGACAATGATTGTGGCACCTTGGTTATTAGCTACGACAAACAAACTATGACAATCAAATCTTTATAAAACTCTTGAGAAGAAGTATTGAGAAACAATAACAAAGAGTCTATTGGCAGTTATCTATATATGTCATGTCCCCTTTCTAGAGACATGTGCTTTCAGGATGGATTTGCCTATTATCGACTCTCGTAGGCAAATGGTTTGGAGAGAGAGTCATTTTTGCGGATCAGATGGTCATATTTGCTCTTGAAGAAGTGTTAAGAGATTATATTTTATTATTATGTGTTTTGTGGGGCCCATACGTTATAATTTTAAGTTGAGATTGCACTTTTTATAATATAAAGTTACTTTATTATAAAGTGCATTATAATATGATTTTATAAAGGATACTTCTAGAAGTTCTTAGCAACTTCTCAAAAAAGTGAATAAATAGAGGGCTGGGCCTCTCATTTGGACATGCTTGATTTGAGATTTCCTCTACTTCATTGTGAAGCCATTTGTGGTCTTTTGGATCTGCAAATACTATTCGGTCTTTGGGAACGATAACTCCCTTGGATTGGCATAACTGAGGTAGTGAAATATCTACTGAAGGGTTGCATATTTGGAGTTGGTATTCAGCCATCTCATTGGCACTTCATTGAGAAATTGTTTGAAGGGTTTATTTTAGTTGGAATAAGGGTTTCAGTTTTACCCTAGCATTGGTGAAGCATTTGGCGAGGGTTTGAAGACAAATTTGGCTCATTTTCAGAATTGTCATCTCAGGGTTTGGAACCAAATATTTGCTCATATCTTCCAATTCCCTTGGAGATATTTTTTATGCTTTTGGAGGGTTACTACCTAACCCTAGGCGCCCCATTCATAGCAATTTGGGGTGACAAAGCACTGCCATTTATTTTATACCCTAGCTGTACCTATACGGCCTAGTACGGCCAGGACATTGCTGCATATCTTGGCACAGTTGAAGGGCAGTTTGGGGCGGATTTGGTGTGTTTGGCAGCGGTCTTCATCAGTCTACATCAGCAGCAAAAGGGTGCATCAAATTCAGGTTCCAAATTTACTGTTTTTTGGTAAATAACAGTCATAGCAATTCTCAGAATTGGGTCTCTGTCTGCAGTCCAGATTTAGTCCAGATCTGGTCACTTTCATTAGCCTTAGGAATTGCAAGTTATTGTGTTTGAAAAAAGGGTAAATCTCTGTTATAGACAGTCCATATATTTGCTCAAACAATAGTCTACAAAATCAGTCATCCATTGCATTGTAATCTGAATATGACTGTCACATGTTTGAAAATGGTCATTTGAAATTATACATTGTGGTTGGGTTGTTATAGTTGCAATTACCTTGGTTAGGGCATGGTCAAGGCATGGTGAAAGATCATAGCATTGTAATCTGATTATTACATGTCACAGTTATATATACTCTGAGAATTGTAATCAGAATTGGAAGAAGTTCTTGATATGTTAGTATTGAGTTCTTGCATTGTTTAGAGATTCATTGTTGCTCATTGTATTACATTACACTATTGGTATTGTTATCTCAATTGCATTTGGTGCCCAAAACAAAATACACATTGAAACACATCATCACCAGCAAAACAATTCAGTGCATGCCAACTGTTTGACGAATTGTCTCAGTTCAGATTGGGGGTTTTTAGTGGCCTTTATAGTAAGGGTCATTACAATATACCATGAAGGAAATATGATATATCAACATCAATCATGTAGAAATTACAACCCTCAAGCATGTCGTGGATTGGGAGTTTTAATTAAGACGACAATTAGAATAGCAAGTGCTGTTTAGACATTAACTAATGTCGGCGATTATTAAATAACCAGAGGGATGTGTCTTTTATGAAGATGCTCAACACTTCATATAAGAAGGTGGACTCCACTCATGGAAGCAGGAGGGAGGAATATAGAATGGATTTGGATAATCAAGAAAAGGATCAATAAGAAATAGGATCTATCAATGGAGATCATAGATGGAATAGATCATAATATACAACTAGTATTAATATAAAAGGATATAATATAAAAGTATATAACTAATATTGCTGACAAGCAGTGCGTGACAGCCAATGATGCTACAACTTATCTATGAGGTAGATATAGAATCTCAAAATATTATAACTAAATTCTATTAGGGTCAGAGATCCTTATATATTCTAATATATTTGTGCGAATATATTTTATACATATATATAATAATTATAATACCAGAATTATTTATCAATTACATTACATTATATATATATATATATATAGAGTAAGATCATAAATGTGTAAACATATATATTAATATTATATTATATACATGTAGGTTAATAATAATAAAATCAGAATTATATGTATGTTTTATACATATAGAGGAAGTACATGAGAGATAATCAAACACACTAATATAAGATTATGGGCAAAGAGCTATATATATAATATAAATAATATATATCTAAATCTGATACTCGGATTATAGATAATAGAAATCTGATTCCTTATGTCTTACTAAGACTTACATAAGAGAGAGAGTTTGTGGAAGGGAAAGGCAGAGTAATTTTGGTCACATGATGGGTAGTTCCCAAGATGGGGTTAAGTCTTGAGGGAACCCGCTTGTAGGCTGTTTCACGCACCCTTGGCACAGTAAGTCTTCCATCTCATGACACTGTTAGTAAGAAGGGAAGAAGGGATTCATGCAATCTATATAAAAAGATCATTCAAATGACAAATCTAGACTACGCCAATCTTGGACGTTTAGTGAATTACTTGTTGGTTTGTATTTCTTTTTACATCTATAAATAAATGGTGGTTAAACATGGAGTAATACGTGAATATACCTGGTTGGTAAGAAAGACCCCTAATTCAAAATTCCTAACTTGTACTAATTTATGGATTCTAGGTCAAGTGATAGGAAGGGGTCATTACACGTTTCTTCATAACTTCCTCTGTCTTTATCATGTCTTGCAACCATGCAGGCACAGTGCATTCCCCTAGTTCATTATTTGGTTCTTGTTCTTGATTTTTATCTCCTTGACTATTACCTCCTTGATTTTCTTGTGGTGCCATGATCATGTTCTCATTGAAGTTCTCATTCGGGAAGCCCATCTCACCTTTAGGAATATTATCAATATTGATCACATTATCATGCTTGTCCAATTCTATCCTTTGAGGAGGAGAATCCTCTTTTAGCACATGTTGATCTAGGGGGGAATATCCAGAACTTTGACTTGTACTAGCTTCTGGTTCTATCACAACATATCGAGGTGCTTCCTTATTCGTGGTAGGTATGATCTTTTCTTGTGCTGAAGAAGCACTAGCTTTTGATTGAGTGACACTTGATTTCTACTTCTTGGGTGGCGGTCCTTGACTTGATGTCTCCTTTTCATACCTTTAATTTGTGAAGCCTTGTCGTTGTTCTTTCCTTTCTTGCCACTTTTACCCTCTTGCTTATCGCTGACTTCTTGCAGTTGTTCAAATGATTCTTCCATAGGCTCTTCCACACCCTTCATCAAGTCATAAGTCAGTGGGATTCCTTTTTTCCTCAAATTTTCCATCTGTTTATCCAACCATTCTTGGGTGAAGAGTGTGATTGGTATCATCAAAGCCTTCAAATCATTATCATGATCTTCGACCCAATCGACGGGTTCTAATTCTCGGCCTTTTGTTGTCACAAATTCTTTTCTAATAAGGTTGTCATCATCCTCTAACTGATCAGGAACCTGAACTTGCTGCCACGTGTATTTTCTAATCATCTCCATGGTTAATCTTGAAAACATTTTTTTTTCTCACCTTGAAATTGTCAGCAATACCTGCCCAATAATTTTCTACGTGTGGCACACTTTTATACTTGTTTCCATAAGCCTTCCTAATTTGCTTGTTTGGATCAAAATTCCTCCTCGCACCATAGGACCCCAATGTATAATATTCAAATTCTTTCTCCGCTGCCTCAGCTGCTTGAATTGATGGACAAGTTTCCAGTGAATTTCCAAGATGAAGTGGAAATGTAACCCCCTGTTTGTGCTTATGCTTCTGGATTTTGTCATATGCAAGTAGTTGTCTTGATACTTCTATTATCACAAGTTTGTTCGTTGGATATCTTGGAAGCCTTTTGGGACATGTTGAATTCCCCAATACCCTTATGTAAGTGAATTTCAGAAACTGAATATCCCATGAACCATACTTCTTGATCAACTTCTCAGCTTCATCGGATAGTCTCTTGTGATGGGGCTTCTTGTAGTGTTCTCACAATGCGCATGGCAAATGCATCGTTGAATATTTAGAAATGCTTATTGTTGTGAAGATGTAACCATGGATAGCACTCATGCACTAGGAATTGTCCTGTTCTGGTCCCAACTGGACTTAAACATCTCAATCCAGGATACCTGTACATCATCGCCAACATGTATACCATATATGAGGGCATGTAAAATGTCTTTGTCTTCTCTAGCATCCTTAATTGAACATTGAGATTGTCACTAATTGTCTTTTCCCATTCAAACATCATCTTGCCAGTTGATATCTTGTCCATGAAGTAGAACATCCAAGGTTCGAAGATTGTGCCTTGTGGGCTTCCCATAATTCTGGTCAACATGATGATGAGATCACCATAATCTTCTGAAAAATCAGACTTAGACAGCTTTGACAACTTAGAGTGACACTTCCTAGGTTCAAATAGCCAATCATTTTTGATCACCATGTTGCAAGCATTGGGTTTGTCGTTGTAGTACTTTGTGGCTTGTTCCTTCGTCACGTAGACGCTCATCTTGTGAAGTGGAATATTGAATGTTACCCTTATTGCCCGCTCTGTAAGTGATACCAACAATTTCTTCTTTGGATCAGAGCGAATTGTTCTTATTTGTGGATCATAATGTTTGGTGCATTCAATTACTAACTCTGTGCATTGCATTGTTGGCAGGAAGTCTCCTGCTTGAACTATCACATTTCTCACCATTCGCCTTGCCAATTTCAGTGGCTTGTTCCTGAATATTCGATCCTTGACTCATTCCATGTTGACTGGTCCAAGGTTCATGCCACTAATCTTCCTCCATTTTGAGGTAAAGCTAGTCTCCGGCACCATCTCCTTCACATCATGTTTTATTTAGGCTGGCCCATCCATCCTTCTTCGAATTTCTGATTTTGCTCCCAACATCTTCAACCAACAAGACAACACTGTTAAAAATTTGGATTTCATGTTTCCTCTAATATAAAAATTTAATGCTAAGAAACGAAATTCTTGATGAACACATCCTTCTTAGACAATTTCAATGAGCATTTCCTCTAATTCAACATAAAAGATTAAATTTCTTAATCCTTAAAATCTGATTTTATCTCATGATTCCTAGACAAGAATGATAATTTCACTTAGAACATTTCATCACAAAATTCATCAAGTTCAATTTCTCCTTAAAGAAGACATCTAACAGCCCCTTTCTCATCTATGGATTCCCACTAAGATTTCATTTTTAACACTCACCTTGCTGGTTGTAACAAAATTCTGAGTTTGTAAACTCAGATCTGCAAGTACTCAAACCTCTAGAAGGCCTTCTACAATCTCAGATTCCCAATTTTAACACAGATCTGCAATTTCGCATCTCCTCCAGATCTGATTTCCCTTGATAAACTCTGAGTTCAACGCTTTGAATCTGTTGGAGTTCTGATGTTTCTTCAGGTTAGGTTTCAATGATTCCTAATATCTTCTCCAAAATTCACCTCCAAATGTGAAATCCACTGATCTGCTCTGCTTATGTGCTTGATTAAATTGTGTTGGGTGTTGAAATGAAATTCAACGCCTTCCCTTTATAGGTGTCTAAGGCCAAAGGGTGTGACCATTAACATGGCTGACCCAATTAGGAAGATTTTAATTTTAAATTTCGATTTTTCTTCTCCCAATGTTGACCGAACTGAATTTTTGTTTTTAATTTAATTCAAATTCAATTGATTTTAAGCCTGTTTGGGCCGACTTGATTAAGCATTGACATCAAATTTGAGGGGCAATTTTACCTCCATGGCTGAACTTTTTGGTTTGAGGCTGGGTGAACTTTTGGTATGTGTTGGACCAAGGTGTCCAAGGGGAGGTCGGATTCTGACCTACCCTTGGACAACACTGTCCAAGGTGAGGTTGGATTTCGACCTCCTATTGGACATCATCTATGGTTTCCCCCTTAAAGAACTTCATGCCTTCTTTTCATATAAAACTTCCCTTCGCTTTTCTTTCTCACTTTCAAACTCAAACTTCTCCTTCATTGATCTTAATTGAATGTTGACTCATCCCAATTGCAAATGCCTGATCTTGATCTTTTGATCCCAATCTGAAATTAGGGATCTGAATGTGAGTTTCTTCATGTTTAAGAATCTGATTTTCATGTTTTTTTGTGGGTCAGTTTGCCTTCTTACAAACCTGGGATCAAGTTTCTCTTGGCAAAGAGGCTCAATCATGTTTTGAAATGCCCATACACCTGGGCGGAAATTGAGAGGGTCTTGTACAGCCCTATCCAAGGTGAGGTCGGATTCCGACCTACCTTGGAACAGGCTTCCAAAGCATTTCATCCTTGTTCTTTATGAATTCATCCCTTCTTTTTGATTTTCAATCTTGTTTATTCTCAGATCTGATCGTAAAGGCCTAACATTTTCATGTTCTCATGCTTGGATCTTGTCTATCATGGCCTCTTGATTTCCATTCCCATGTTAACTTTTCCTTAAATCCATTTTGACTTGCCTTACCAAGTGGTTGTTTCTGTCTTCATCTTCATATCACACTTTCAATCCTTTCCAATCAGGTTTCCATCCTCTCTCAAAGATTAGAACTTGAAGTTCAAACCAGGCTTTCCCACTTTCAGACTTAGACTTACGACTAAAACTCATTCTTACCTAGAATTTTGGCTAGGTGTTGGATGCCTTGCTAACAACTCTATTTCCTCTATGGTTCAACTCTCAAATGGACAAGCACTTGCGTTTAGAGTTGTTCAAATTTAGCCCTTTCACTTGAAGACTTTGAAATTACCACCAAACTAGGGCCAAACTAAGACATCTACCCTACTGCAAAGCAAAGAAAGGGGGGTCCCCATTTGCAATGGGGTGATGGTGTGAAAACATCACAACAAAACCCTTGCAAGATAATACCATGACATGATAATGCTTTTATATTAGTTCTTCTTACAACTTTGTAGACACCAACCTACATGAGATACCAATCCCCTTAACAAATATTTATAGGCACCAGCCTAGTAGAAGCACTAACACCCACAACTGAGCATCAACTTAGTAAGAGACACCAATCCTCTCAATTCAATATTTGAGCATCCAACCCATTAGAGGCACCAACCTAGTAGAGAGACCAATATCTCCTTTAGAGAGCACCAACTTCCAAAACAAGTTTCCTCCTCTTAGATATTGCTTCTACAATGGGTGATGGACATTTCGTTCTTCTTCGTCTTATTCATTCCATGATTCCCTTCTATGAATGTACTTTGCATCATCACATATGCTTGCATATTCTCACATAATATCCTTCATAAATCTCTTTACCCACATAAGTTCATCATTGATTCTCTCCATGAAATTTATTCTTCATAATATCTGCTTCATAGAATATGCCTTCTTCTATGGATGATACAAAGGCGGCCATAATAGATCATACTATATGTTCCGGATAATATCTGCTTCATAAAACTCATATAAGACAAAAGAAGACAGTAAAATATAAAATGACAAAATGCAGTGATAATAGACAGCATATTAAGACAGCAATTAGCTATTAAATAAGCCAGCAATTACCTGGGAGATTAGCATCCGCTATATAAAAGCAGTGATCATGTGTTAATGAGAAATTGGATTGGTTATTATGAGGAGCAGCGATTAGCATTGGAAACAAAGGGTAAGTCTCTTCAAATGAACATCTCTTTTCAAGAGATGTATCTCTTCATAAAGATACATAGATATAAATGAAGTTTATGAAATGAAAAATAAAGGTGTGTGAAAAAGTGAGAGTGCAGTACCAAAAATAATAATATTTAAAGATCATTTTAAGATGAATATAAAAGAGGGTGTGGGACAATGGAGTGAATAGAATGTATATAAAGATCATTTAGGTAGAAGAAAATTAAGAAGTGCAGCAATGCATATTAACAAGAAGAGAATTATATGAAAGCAGCGGTAGATATTAAAAGAAGAGGTTCATATTGATGAATGTAGTGCATAGGGAATAGATGCAGACCTAAAAGAAATGTATTGTGTGATGGAGATACAATATAAGGAGGTATATGCAGATTTATGAGGAGAGGAGAGTGCATGCAGATTTAAGGAAGAGATTGCTTATGTTAATTTGTAAAAAGCATAACATCTTCTACAATGACATTTTCTTAATTTTGTCATATCTGCTTTTTTTTTAGTCTTATCTGATCTTTGTCTTATTTTCTTTTTGTAAAGTATAATCATTGCCCTCTGTAATAAATTAATAATTGATGCTGCTTTAATTCAATATCAAGCAACAATAATCCACATACCATTTTGCAAAGCACTTTGCAGTTTGATATTTTTTTTGTGATGCCCATCTCTCCATCACGACAAACATAAGCTTACTATTTCAATGGCTCTTTGAAATCATTTCATATTATTTTGAGTCTCTGTATTCATACAATTCTATCGATTTGGAATTTGTTTGTAACTACAAGTTCCCATGCAATATGACTTCGCTGATGTATGTCAACCTGCTCAGACTACATCATTTGATATGGTAGAATGTATTGTCTCAGATGAGGAAGAAACACTCAATAGAAAACCCCTATTTATCTTGTGCATTTCTTTTAATCCCTCTATGATTTCACTAACAAACACATTTCTTCATATCCAATCTCTCCTTTGACATCAATGACAGTATCAATCATCTATATGCCTTTGACATGAATGACAATATTTCCAACAAATTACATAGGGTTAGCCAATTTATTTTAAAGTTAAACTATGCTAAAAATAATCTTCTAGATACATGAAAACACTTTTGCTCGGTCCTACGGAAATTGTATTCTCCCCTTTTTAGGATTGCGCTAAATCTTGCCCAAGCACCTTGTAGAAATCAAGTCTGTGGACTTTCTCTCTTTGGATGCTGATAACTGCTCTCTTGGATGAGTGTTATTGCTCAATGGTTTGATCTTTCTTGATTGTTGCCTTGAGTTATGGGTGAGTGATGATTGATAAATCCCCTTCAATGCTATAGGAATAAATCCTCCTTTATACTTTATTGGTGGAAGGGTCACCGCCTTTCATAAGGATTTAGTCACCACTTTTTATTGTTGCCTTTGAGAATAATATATTATTCTGCAAATTGATCTCCCTTGGATCTCCTCAAATGAAATCTTCTCCCTTTTATATCCTTGAATGTGAGGGAGAGTCACACCTCTTCATAATGGTCACAACCCTTCATCATTGCTGCCCCATTGAATCCGTCACTTTCTTATCTGCTTCCCATTCTTTTCTTCTTCCATTAATGCTTTCTTAATTCCTTTTGTTCCCTTCTTCCTTCCTTCCTCCATGTATCCCCTCCCAACTGAAGTTCTCTTCTCTCCCATATCTCGTGTTTGAGGGAGTAACAACTCTCATTTCATGCCTTTTGACTATTCATTAAACTTAACTAAATTTTAATTATATTAATATTTTTTATAATTTATTATTATTATTTATTAATAAATCCTATTTCAATAATGGGAGTTTTCATGCTGGTGCTTGTGTATTTGTGCATATGCATGATGCATATACTTATCCATTGTTGCACATGCATGCACATTTGTGTTTGTGCATGTGCAAGTCTGGGTGTGATGGTATGCACAGGTATGTGGGTGTTGGGGAGTGTATGGGTGCACGTGTGTCCTTGCTTGTAACATATTTGGTTGTCTTCAGTGAGTATGTTCATGTGCATGTGCACTTTTGCATGAACGCATAAGTGTGTTAGAGGTCTCTTTGTGCCATGTTTTTGTAGTCTGTTTAAGAAAGATCTCAATATTTTGGTTATTAGTGTTAGGATCAAATTAAAAAATTAAAGAAATTAGTTCACTTTGATAACTATATTTGTTTCTATTGTTTTCAGGTTCCCAAGCATGCTGCATCATCAAGAGAAGAATGGGAAGCACAATGTCAACATTGGCCAACATCATACCATCCAAACATATGGTATGTGATTTTTTGTTGTGTTGATTACTTTGTTATAAGTTCTAACTTGTTATTGTATTCCATTTTTAACTTATATAATGCAAGGGACATAATTCCAAGTTCTCATTGAAGACCGTATTTATGATATCTGATAAGTATTGCTTGTTTGAATGGTTAGTAGAGTACTTCATCTATGGGTTTATTATGATTTGGCTAGTAAGCTTTTGGTAATATGAAAATATTAATTGATCAATGGAATATTTCTTAAGACATCATAAATAAGCAGTATTTGGCTACATAATAGACCTTTAGAGTATATCCAACATAATGGGCATGAAGCAAGAATCATCTGTTGAACTCATCTATCAATTTAGCCTTAAGATTAATATGTGGTGAATTTTTTTTAAACATTGTGATTTGATTAATTTTAAATAGGTTGTTTATAATTCTTTTTCTTTTATGTAGTATTTTTTTGCCATTTACCAGCCACACATCTATCTATTAATAAGAACGGATGTTCTTATGTCCAGTGTTTTGTGGCTAAGTTTGGGAAGTTGTTACTTGTGTGTGGTGTCAAATCAGTGATAGCCAAGCTCTTGAGGAACTTAGTGGAGAGGAGGCTAGCCTAGCATGCTTCTTTATGAAAGCTGCAATAGAAAATGCAAAGCTTGCACAGAAGTGTGGTCAGGTACAATTAACAAGATTCTTGCTGGATAATTTTTGTTTATTTCAGGTACAACAATTAAATTGACTATTGGAATATCTGATCATATATAGAAACACAATTTTAGTTTACACTTCCTAGATATCATTGAGACTCGGTGTGCATTTGCAATTTTGCATTATACATATGTTATCTCTGGGTTTTTTAAGAGAAACATATTATTGTTGAACATTTAGTGCTGTAGGCTGTAGCTTTCTTATGCATATCTCTAACTGAGGATTTCTTGGGGTCTTCTCTGGGCTCTATTACACGATGTATTTGACCATCTGATTAACCAATTCTGCTTATAGACCTTATTATGTCTGTAATGATAATAGAGTAAACAAACATCCAGTAGATTGCACTATTATATTATCAAATTTTGTTGCCTTTCTGAAGATTCAATGATTAAAATTTAATATACAACCCTTTTTACTCCCCAAAAAGATGATATCCAAATGTGCACATAAAAGCTATTCCATTTGAGGAAACTTCCTTAAACTAAGAAGATCTCTGATGCTATATCATACTGTTTGCATGTTTTTCGATTGTGCAGTTGGCCAATGGAGCAGTCATTGTTGATCCTTCACTTAGAGAGATAATTGCTTGCGGTCATGATCAAACTGGTTCTTGGCGGGTTGCCCCTAACAAATGCCTCACTCAAGAATGTCATTCAAATAAAAAAATCCAGCTTGAAGGGACTGTTTCTCTACATGGTTATGATGTTGAGATTCAATCAGAACACATTGGTGTGAAGAATGCAGAACAGAAAATACACAAAAACATAAATTTGAAAGCATGTGATTCGCTAGATGTGTTTGCAAAAGATGGTGAATGGCATCCATTGAGACATGCAGTCCTTGTTGCTATTCAAATGGCAGCTAAGAGGGATAATGAATTATTTCCAGATCAAAGAGTTTTGCCTGCTGAAGATAGCTCAAAATCTGAGTTGCCACCTTTGGTGTCAGAATTTAGTATAAAACGGCAAAAAATGACAACATGCAAGGTAAGTTATGAGAAAACATTTGACTTTTTGAACAGTGAATAATATTAGAGAGTTTAAACTTTAAACATTAAATAGTCTATTCCAACGGTTCTTAAATTGCTCTTTTCAACCTTGTAGTTCCCTTACAAAACACTAAAAGGTGACTAGCTCTTATGCTTGTGCATATTTCTATTTATTCTAGATGTTTCTAGGCTTTACTGAAGGTACCCTGATTGAAGTTACCTTGATAGAGTTTAAAATCAGTTATTCCATCATGTGTGGACTATTTTCTTATCACAGCTAGGAAAATAAACTTGCTTAAGCTTTTTGTTTGCTGCAGCTATGATTTAAATTTTCCCTTCTTTGTTCATATGAAACATTGGCTGAAGGGTTTATAAAAGTAAGTGGCACATATTACTGCTATGACTATACAAACCTAGGCACCTGAATGCTACTCTTCAATTTAATCAACTTCCTCAAGAGAAAGAAGATGTGGGACCCACTTTACAGCATTCTTGTCCCTAATTGTGTCTCCACTTGAAGAGAAGAATTTGTGTGACCTGTCTATCCCTACCAAGGAGTGCTCTGAAATGCTTTGCACATCTTTCTAGTTTCTGACGTTCTATTGGTTAACAGATGTTCTGACTTACTAGCTTCGATGTTCCAAGCTGCTAATATTTATATAATCCTTGTTTTAATATGGATACATGCTTTCTTTTGTAACCAGTGTAACACGGGGACTTGTCCCCCACCTAAACCCCCACGCACCCTGGTCGGGGTCTTGGCATTCCCAAGTCTCCTCACCACCGCCTTCGAGACACCATCTCGCCACTGGGGGTTTCTGCAAGCAAAAGTTGCAGCTACAACACTTGTGATAGAAAGGGGGTTTACTGGCCACTATAGAGGTCACTGTTACTGTAATGAACCCCAAGAATTAATCTATGTAATAATTGGGAATAAATTTGACAAGCCACAGAAGCAATATATTTTAAGATATAATTGTTGATAACGAATTCACATGACATTAAATATAAAATATTAACATTGAATTAAATATTAAATATTAAATATTAGCATTGAATAATTAAATATAATATATAAAATATAAAATATAAAATATTAACATTGAAAATATAAAATATTAACATTAATATTTAAATTGAATATTAATAACTGCGAATGATGTATATTGTTAATATCATTAACAATATCATTTCTCATCAAAACAAGTATTAAACTTATAAAACTTCAATGGAAATGATAAAACAAATGATGTATTAATAAACTAACCTTATTGCTATCGCGTGACGGGACGCGACCTTCAAAAATTTGCGATACTTAAAAGGTGAAGACGTCTGACATAAGAGGAAGAGTAGAGAGGTAGTGACAGGTGGAAGTAACACGGAGTCATCATCCCCAACAACGAAAGTAATAACAATAATTGCCGGCCGAAGGATTCCATATCGTGGCACAAATGGCTAGAACCATACACAGTGAACACAAACATCCAACGAAGAACAAGACCAATTTCAAATCCCAGAATATATATATATATATATATATATATATATATATATATATATATATATATATATATATATATATATATATATATATATATATATATGAATACATACTTATACGTCCAAAGGAAGAATAGGATCAATCCCAATCTTAGGGCATATACGTTATAGATCATAAGGAGACGATTATAAGAGGAGTCTTTATCATAGCAGAATTCTGCCTTGTATTTAAAGGTAATTAGTGACTCAAATCGTCTTGTGTAATAGAGCATAATTATTTGAGAATTTATATTCACTCCAGAGAAATCACTAATTAGAAAAGGCTTCTTGTTATTAGTGAAGCCTTAAAATTAAAGGATAAAAATCAAGCTAAAATTGGCAGAGGGCTTTCATAGGGAATGTCGAGTTCCTCCAATAGGAGACTCATGGGTCCAAGATTATCTTGCTAGAGAGCATTCTTAAGGAATGTTGTGATATTAGTAGGAATCTAGAGAGAGATCATAGAGAATCTCTTAGAGCTAATACATATATTATAGTGGTCAGTCATATGCATATGTAAGAGATAAGAGGCTCGGTTTGAGGTGGGATCTCTGCCGAGTATTAATGGGTAATGAGTTCACTCATTAATAGAGATCCTAGAGGCATTAGGAAGATACTCCCACTGTGATGGTTACCTAATTGAGAGTTATTCTCATCAGAGATTTAGACAAATCTGAGGAGAGCTTCTTTGTAAGGATTAGGTGGACGTAGTATGGGTTTAGTATTTTAGATGATTTAATATTTATTTATCTTGTTAATTTCATCAATAATTATTTTAATATCCATATATCTTTATATTATATCTTCATCTACTAACACTTGTTTCAGGTTTTAAGCATCAAATACTCTAGCCGGAAGCAAGGACATTACGATGGTATTAGAGCATAATCTTGCCATCCCGTGAGTTGAGCTTATGCAAACTTATGAAAGAAGAACAAAGAAAAATACAATGAGTGACTTAGCTAATGAGACGAGATTTTATATGGAAAGAACAAATCAAACATTAATGAGTCAAATGGAGAAATCAAATCAAGCCCTCCTCTAAGCCTTGCAAAACATGGGAAATTCAATCAATAATTTAAAAAGTCATTCCCACCAGGGAAGAGATACTAGTTCAAATCACTCGGAGAACAACAATATAACCTTTAACACTGGGGTACCCCAACCCCCATTCCTGCCTAGAGAAGGGTCCCCAAGGGAAGAGGAAGGAATAGAAGAACCCATGACCCAAACCGAAGACATAGCAAGGGCTTATGCCGAGTTGGATCCTTATATTAGAGAAGTGGTATCCTTTAGAGAATTTTGTCAAGATAAGCGAAGAGAGACATCCAGGAGGCATGTAAATAAAGAACTCAAACACAAATTGAACAAGGTAACACTTCCAAACTTTGATGGATTAGGAAAAAATATGGCCCATGCGTGGTTACAAAAATTGAACACATTTTTTACCCTAAGTCCCATGATGGAAGAAGACACCCTCCAATTCGCAATACTCCACTTGGAAGGAGCAACACATGAATGGTTGCAACACGACTTACCTCCCCAGGACATCAAAATGTGAACTCCTATGGGGAATTCTCCCAGAAAATTATTAACAAATTTGATAAAAAGGATTTGGAGTGGTGATATCAAGAATTAGCACACCTTAAACAAAGTGGAACAATGGATGAATTTTTACGTCAATTTCAAGGGTTATCAGTAATGATTCCTGATCTTTACCAAAAGAGACTCACCTATATGTTCATAGGTCTCAAGGAAACCACAAAAAATGTGGCAAAACCCTTTGAACCACAAACCCTAGAGGAAGCTATCAAGAAGGCAAGAAAGGTTGAATCTAATAATACCAAGGAAAGGTCCAAAAATTTCACTTCTAGAACATTTCTTCGAGGCAAGGGAACAATGTAAGATAACCAAGACAAACCATGTTATTTGTGTAAAAAACCATGAAGCACAAGACATAAATGTCAACAAAGGGAAGAATTAATCCAAATGAATTTATGTTTCAAATGTAAGGAACCTTGGGAACATGGACATCAATGCAAAAGAGGGCAAGTAAATGAAATAAAAGAAACAAGTAAAAAGGCAAAACTTGGTGAATTGGAGCAAGGAACTTTAGCAATTATCTCTCAAAATGAAAATAGGCCCTTACGGATTAAAGGCATGTTAGCAAATTTAAGTTGTCATTAGTGAAGTTAGATGCAAACACCATTCCCATCGGTATAGGTACACCGAAAGATCACTCATATTACTCTATAGGCATCGGTAGACTAAAACAGAGTATATGTACCGGTAGATTAAACAGAGGAGATGCACTGGTAGACTGAATAGAGTACATAGTACCGGTCTTATATTGCATACAGGGATGGACCAGGTATAAGATTGGTACCGGTCAAGAGCATAATAATCCACACCGGATTATACAGAACTGTCTGATTTAAAACCGGATTATACAGAGCATCCACCGTCTAGAACTGGAGTTAGCTTTTTAACAAGAGTTAGTTTTATTTCTACGCGGATGTTTCAAGGTAAACTTGAGATCATCTTGCAAAGCTTTTTGCTGCATGATTTATGGATGAGTTTACAGCCTAGAGGTTCTATGAGTTAGGTTTTAATAAGATTAATTTCTTATATATATAGGTCATAGGACACAAAAGAGTTGTTGATTATACAGAGCAGGAGAGATTTCTTCTGAGAAGAGCTACGGTCACAGAGGTGAAAGGCAGAAAGGATCAACAGCCAGACAGAACAGTAAGGGCAACAGGTATGATCTAATCAAACAAAGAGTGTCAATTAAGATCATTGCTTTTATTCTGTGAAAGCATATTCAAATCCCTCTATCAGGGTGAACCCTAATAGGTTCTTTGTATAAATCCTTTAACCGGGTAGCATCTTAGTTGATGTTGAAAGTCCTTTAACAAGGCAGCTCCTAATAGAGTTAAGATCTTAACCGATCTTCTACCAAATCCCTTTACCGGGTAGCACTCTTGCAAGTGCTTTGTAAGCTCCTAACAGGGCATCTTTATTACTGCAGTAGTGAAGTTGTGAGCTCTATCTCACCGTGGTTTTTTCCTTCTAACTGAGGGTTTCCACGTATATATGATGTGTTGATCTGAGTATTTCTATTTCTGTTTGTGAATGATTATTTACATTCTGTTTATCTTGCAAGAATCTTCATAAAGTTTTAAATTGCAATAAAAATAGTATTTACTGATTCACCCCCCCTCTCAGTAACCAGTTAGGAATAACAATTGGTATCAGAGCGCAGTTCTCTTATATATAAAGCTTAACCGCTTGAGAAAAAGATCATGGAGGGTTACAAGTATCAGAAGTAGCTTGAGGAAGCGAATGACATCATTGCCTCTCTAGAGAATAGGCTGAGAAGATCCCTTGGTAAAAGAAAGGAGCTGGCTCTACAGTTGAGTGAGAGCAATGCAACTATTGATGAACTCTCTGGGTAGAGTGGATCAGATGAAGCTGAGGAGGCAGTCTTTGAGCTCATGGAGAGGAATCAGATCCTAACCGATCAGATCTCCAACCTAAAGAGGGAGCAGGAAGATAATGCCCTAAGGATGACTGAACTGATTGAGAAAAAGAGGAAAGCTGAAGATGAAAGATACACTACAGTTAAGTCATTAACAGCCTCTAAGAGAGCAAGTAATCTGGCAGAGGAAGCTGTAAGGGAAAGTGATCTTGTCGTTCTACAACTTCAAGAAGACATGCAAATAGTCACTCAAGAAAATGCCAACATGCAAAAGAGTTGGCATGATAGAGATGATGCATGCAAGAGGCTGGCAATTGAGCTGTATCAATTGAAGGAATAGATGAAAGAACTTGAAGAAAGGAATGAAACCCTAAGAAGATACAACGAAAGCTCCGTTAAGCTTGATGAGCAACTCAAAGCTCAAAGAAAGCACAAAGATCCCATCGGACTTGGGTTCATCGGTCAAGAAACCAAGGAAATTGGTGAGTCATCAGGAGCCAACAAAAGCAAGAAGGAAAAGAAGAAACCAGAAGAACAAAAAGGTAAAAAGACCTTCAACACTTCTTGCAATCACTGTGGGAAACTGGGCCATAAAACAAGTAACTGCAGAAATGCACTGGTAAAGCCAACTAACAGTTATTGCAAAAACTGTTGCAAGTATGGCCACAAGACCAATGAATGCTGGTCTCACCCCACAAGTGTGTCCAGTGGAAGTAGGGGAAGCTTCAAGGGCTATTGCTACGCATGCAACAAGTTTGGACACAAAGATGATGAATGCAGATCCAAAACAATGGCCTTCAGATCCCCACTGAGACCGGTATTCCCCAAAAGAAACAAGAACCGGAGCATAACCAACTATGCTAACTGTGGCATGCATAGTCATAATGACTTCTTGTGTAAATCACCTAACAAGAGAAAGGTAATTCCATGGTAGGCAACCGAGATAGTTTGTTACATCTGCAACAAAGTTGGACACCTAGCTAAAGACTACAAGAACTGGTCAATGAACAAAAGGAAAGGATTGGTCAAACCGGTGGAGAAGACCTCGTCTTCCAATAAGAGGAACAACAAAGGAAAGGAGACCGAGAAAGAAGTCAAGCAGATTTGGTTCAAGAAGGAATCAAAGAGCTTCGCAGAGGAGAAGACAAAGGGAAGATCATCATCTGCTGATGGTGATATCTCTTCAACAAACTGAGCCTAAAATAGCTTAGAGGGAACTGGTAGCCCGTCTACTATTCCCGGTAGGACTAGTGAGCAACAAACTCACTCAGTCGGGAAGTATAAACGGACAGATAAGTGTTGATCAACCAGGGTTTGTTCAAAAAAGAAACAACCAGAATACCGGTTGGCGAAAAAGGAAAGAAAGGTTAGGTAAGGCAATTAATGCTGCAGCCGTTAACCAATAGTTACTGTTTGGTAATTACCGTTATGCCCTAACTCTATATAAAGAAAGGAGGATTACTCATTTACTTTACTTTGCGATTTTGTGATTAACAATTTCTTATGCTTGAGTAGTATTCTCATGCTTTGATCATCGTAAGATATTGTCTATAAGACTGATCAAGCTACTTTCTATTTAATTTGGTTGACAAGAAATGGCATCATCATCCTCCGCTGTCAAGCTGATCAAAGGGAACCAAGTTGACCGACTTGGCTACGATATTATGGCGGTTCAAAACAGGGAAAACGACATGGCTGGTGTGCTATCTTCTGTGCCAAATGGAGTCCTCATGACTGAAGATGTCACAACCTTCATTCATACCAAGCAAGAAGAATTGGGAGAGACCTTCATCCAAAGCGAGTATCTCTCGCTATGCACAGACGGAAAGCTTCTTTAAAAATACGCGAAGCTGGTGTCGTCTGGGCTAATCAACGGAGTTTGTTACTCGATCGTCTTCCGACCCGATTGGATTTGACTGGTTCTCAGTTGTCTACATGAACCGGGATTCTGGCTCACAAAAGGAGCATGCAATCAAATCACGAAGGAAGATTTGCATAGAGAATCGAGTACAGTGACAAAGGGGAAGCATTGACTCTGAGAACCATCTCCAATGCCGTAGTCACCAAACTGACCAAATCAAAATCTGATAGTTGGCTGATGACCGTCAACGACATCGAAGACGAAGGAGTTTGGTTCGCATCCATTGTGATAGGTTACAAAATCTATCAATCCAGCAACCTGAATAGCATACCGGGAGGAGCCATTCATGCCGCTCACCGGATAATGAACGATAACACCCAGTACGATATTTGCTCAATGCTTCGAGGACAGATATTTGAAAATATGAAGAAGCTAGGTATTGTCAAGAAGAAATCCCTAAAGTATGGGACCCTACTGGTATGTCTTTACTTTTACTGTTCTAATTTCTTCCTGGGAATAGGAAAGGTAACTTGGGGAACCGACTGGCCAGTTATGATCCAGATAAGTGATATGGCCAACCAACTGGGAAACCAGTTTGGAAAAGTCATGACCAAATACTTTGAGGCATTCCAGCTAAGAATGCATGCAAGGGAGAGGGTGTCGTCAACTATTTTTGACTTGTACAAAGATGATGTGTGTTTTCTGGTATCCACCGACCACTGCATCATTCAAGCTGTGGAACTGAGAACTCAGTATGCTCCTAAACTGGGTTACGAGATCACCTCCAAGACAGCCAAGGCATATGCAGGTGCCTTACAAGAAGTTGACCTAGATCTCTCTGCTTACCGGTTTGGTAATTTTGAAGAGATTCAGGAGAATCTAAAGAAAAGGGCACTGATCAAGAATGTATATGTGAAGAGGACCCCCACACCAAAGAAGAAACTGGTGACTGATCAACCCAAAGCTCAAAGGAAGAGAGCACAATCGGTACCCAACACTCAAGGAGAAGAACAGGAGGAAACAAAAACTGAAGAGTCAGAAAGAGGAAATTTGGTAAACCGGTGAAGGAGGATCCACCAACAGGAAGAAAACCCACAATTGATGAATTTGTGGCAGGGTTGAAAGAATCTGGTGGAATGAGCTCAGGCAACATAAGATATCAATTAGCAAATGAAGAAGATAGGAGAAAAATAGAGGAAGCAGTAGTTCACTGTATTCACAAGTTCAACCTCTCTCCCATAGAACTTCATAAGGTTGTTCTTGACTATCTCCAAAAAATTCTTGAAGCTAGATGGAAAGCTTCAATGGACAAAGAAAAGGAGCTGAGGATTCGAGCTCCGCTTGAGGTTCAGAACCATCTCACTCTGGACGAGGCCACTCACCAAGCCGAACTACACAAGCAAAATTTCCCGATAAAGAGGAGGATTGGTCAAATGCTTATTGGTGAAGCTGAGAAGGTTCACGAGGAAGGTGTGGCAACATGGACAAAACTTCTTTAGACCCAAAAACAAGTAGAAGAAGAATGCCAAAGGACCATTGAGACACTTGTCATTGACACCGGTAAAGGAAAAGGAGTACTAGGAGCAGAAGTACCAGTTAAAGAGAAGATTCCTACCAGACCGGTCATTGTCGACATCACTGATGATAAAGGCAGTGATCCAGCTCGCCCAACCATTCTTGTCTCTCCAGAAAATGGTAAGGCTCGCACCATGATTGTTAATGATATAGTTGATGAAGTGATGGATTTTGGAGAAGTAAACAATGCGGCTAGATGGTATAGTGTGTTAGGGGAGGAAGATAAACAAGCAGTAATAGTGGCTTTGTTGGAAACCTTCTTGGATTACAACAGAACCCCAAGGGACTATAGGTCTAAGTTTCCCCCTGAACTAAATGCTAGGCTAATGACAAAATGGAGAACCGGTCTAAGCTCCAATATTAGAATCAATAAGGAGACATTGTCACAAGTCAAACCTTGGCAGTCCCAACCGGTGCTGAGAGGGGAGGGGTGAATCAACACCTTCAAAAATTTTCTTTTTTAAATCTAGTGAAGTACACTTGTAACTGTAAGCTAAGACAGATTTAAGCATATAATGACAGCAAGCAAACAATCATACAGTGACACCAGATTTATCACGTGGAAATCCGGTTAGGGTGAAAACCATGGTGTGAGGGAACCTCACAAATTTTGTACTCTTCTGAAGTACGCCCTGTTAGGAGCCTTCCTGGTTAAAGGATTACAACACACTGTTAGGTGCGACCCAGTGAAGGGATTTGTTACAACGAGGCCGGTTAGTGCCTGCCTCATTAGATGACTTAGAACACCTTTCAAGATGTCACCCGATTAGGGGATTTGATACATGGGACCTGTTAGAGTCCACCCAAATACTGAGATTTAACTATTGTAATTGCTAGAGAACAAGAGGGATTGACCTTTTATAGATGGCTATCCATAGCTTGATAAGATCTCTGTTTGTGCTCAACTGAGAAGCATCACCGGTCTCTGCAGGTGTGTTCTCCTCTACTATTGTGCTTCTCTACGCACTCTTCTTTCTCACTTCTTCCTTCTTTTCACCCCTGGCTTCTTCAGCATACAGGTTCACTCTTTTACTTGACAGAATGAAGGCAACTTAAATTCTCAATAGGCAAAAGAATATATAGAGTTTTTTCCTTGATTGTGCTTCGCATGCATGACCTCATCTCAGATCCCTTACGGATACATCACCCAGTGGAGTGTCAGTTCACTGAGGAAACATCCTGTGCATGCCCTTGCTTTATCAGCTCCATAAAGCAAATAATAGATGTGTGTCAAGCATCTTTCCTTTACAAGAGATAACACTCTATTTTAAAGCCACTGATTCCGGCTTTAAAACCTCCAGACGCACCTCAGACCGATCACCAGTTTAACTCAAAGTCTTCCGAATTTAGTGCAGAAAATTCCGGTCAAGGAGTTAGTTGAAACAGATGGTTGACTATGACTTCCTCGGTTCATATCGGAGTCATTACTTAGATCGGTTGAGATCCTTATGTCGTGAACAGGTAAGAGTCTTTGACTTGTCACAGTCCCTTCCTTTGCTTTACCGGTCGCACATTCCTCGGTTGTGATATTGACACCGGTTTGTACTTTTACTTTCTCTGTGCATGTCTACACCGGTTGTACCTTGGTCCTCGGTTGACAGATAAATCTTTCATTCTATATTCATTGCCCAGTTGCTGGTGCTTTGTGTTTGCACTTGAGTACAACCATTTCTTTCTTGCAAGTTGTCATTGATTTCCAAACCAGTCTTCTTTCATACAGATCTTCTTGGATCTTTAGACTTAATAGAGATGACAAATCTCTATCTTCTTTTGCCAATCAATGACAATACATGTACCAGTAGAAGGCTTACCGGTTACCATCACTCAATACCAACAGACCTGGTCTCAGTGAAGACAAAATTAAGCTTCTACTAGAGGAAGCATCAATGAATTTGGATACTAGAAATAGAGTTGCCAAGATAATAAATGGTTATGAAAATGAAGTCTACAAAGAGACACTAGATTTATGGCAGTAGTACGATTTCAGTGCTCTTGAGGGAACAGGTCCATAGGATCAAACTGAAACAACACAAGAACCACCGGTTCAATTCACTGCTCGTGAAGAACTGACAACCGATGAGTAGGATATTCTTAGGGAACAGTTCACATTTGGTGAACAGATGAATCTGTCAAGATGACCACTGACAACACTACAGATGGTGAAGAAGAAATTGCTGTGGGTGATCTACATACAGCTGAAGAGTAGCACAAGGAAGAAGTCCCACCAGAAGAGCAATTGGAACAAGAAGAGGATGCTCAACTAGAAGTAGAATTGCAACGGGAAGGGGAAGTACAGACAGAGGAAGAAAGGCCAGCAACAGAAGTCCTACCAAAAGAAGTGGCACAACCGGAAAAGATGGTCCAACCGGAAAATGAAGAGAAACTTGAGTTACCTGAACAAGAACAAGGGACAAAAGGTGATTGCTTTAGTAGATACATGAGCTTCCAATGATTTTATTAGCAACCATTTTGTAGCCAAGAGGAGGCTAAAAACTCAAGATTTTGAAGGCTTTAGAGTAGCATTACCCAATGAGTTCATTTAAAGCACTATACGAGTATGAAGCTACCACTTTCAGAGGATTGATCATAGAACAAAGCAAGGTACCTAGTGCACATGAATTTACCTAGAGAAACATATATATCATGAAAGCATTAAAAGAGAATTCGCATAATGCCCAAAATCAACAGAAACTCTATGCGAACAAGAACAGAGTTGAAAGATCTTTTGTGGAAGGAGATCTATTGTTCTTACATCTACAACCATACAAATAAACCTCCATTAAGAAAAATGTGACTAAAAAACTTAATCCCTGATTTTATGGGTCATACAAGATAATCCAAAGCGTTGGTGAAGTAGCCTACAAATTGGAATTCCCTAGTAATAGCCGAATTCACAACATGTTCCATGTATCAAGGCTAAAAAGGGTTTTGGGACATGTTGATGCGAGTTTTGTTCCACTTACACAACATGCAGGACAAAACACTCAATGCTTCGAGAAACATAGAGCATTACACCCTCTCTTGAATAAAGTCATCTCCCATGCTAAGCTTGGCAATGAAGATCATGAAATGACTCCCAGGTTCTTTACACCTATGGATATCTAACTCAGTTGAAATGATGTGATTTGCTGGTTAATCACTTAGGCGGGCTTACATGTTTCATTCAAGGATGACAACTTACTTGCACTTCTAAAGATTTGGCTTCACAATGTGCAATAAAATATAACCGTGATTTATATCACTTCCAACTTTTCTTTTCAACTCTTACTATCTAGACTTTTTCTACTTCTAACTATGGATGGGAAGACTAATGGATGGACTAGGACTCCTACCAAATGGAGGCTTGCCTGCGACTTCAACTCCACCTAGTGCAAAGCTTCAAAGGATCTCAAATGGTTTTCATATCAACACCTTCCCTCAATCCAGTTTAGAGTACAAATCAAGGATGCAATGCCAATTGAACTTGAGCACAACTACTAGATTACCTCACAAGGCACCCTTGCATCTACAAGGAGCTAGTGGCCTTGTTTTATAAAGTCAACCAATCAAACATCCACCAATATCACCACACAATCTATCTACTTTTACCCTTACTTTAACAACTTTGAAATGAAATCCTATTTTAATTGTGGAAGTAGAAACCATGCAACAACACCAAGTGTTCCAACTCAATCACCATGCAAAACACAACAATGATAAGAAGAGCAATATTGGCATTACTTAAGCAACAATTTTCTTCAATCTTCCAACACTTACAAATGAGAGAAAATGGCCTTATATAGAGGCTCAAGTACAATGAATGGCCAAGATTAAGAGGCAAAAACTTGAAATCAAGGGCCCAGATTACATCCCACAAACCCTAATTAGGGTTGCCATAATTACAACCAATTACATGAGGGCACCAAACTTGTGGGCCAATAAGAAAATTACAATAATTTTTTCAACCAATGAGAACATAGGACACTTGGCATGATATGATTGCACATGCTTGAAAGAGGAATATTTTGATTGGAGGAGACAACCAACTGCCACCCCATCATCCTTATCCTGTTATTTGATCCTTTGATGAAAGGTAGATATCCTTTAGATGATCAACTTTGTCCACCTCTTTCCATGAACACCCCTACCAACTTGCAGGAACATGCCCACCAACTCGCAGGAACACCTCTACCAACTTGAGTCCTTAGGAATTTTCTCATTGCCATGTCTTGAACTTGTTTCTTGTACTTGTACATTTGATGTCTTGATCTTGAAATGGTGAAGCCTTCATGTACTTGAATCTTGAACTTTCCCTTGATCTCGCCTTGAGCTTGGTGTGAACTCCCTTGCCACTTGAGAGACTTGAACTTGAACCTTGCATCCTCCTTCCTGTCAATTCTACCAAGTTGCAAGAGGGACCTCACCAAGTTGCAAAAACTCCCTTGCCAACCTAAAAATGGAAAAGAAACAAGTCACTCCATTTCGTTTGATAAAGTATTGTCAATAAAACTTTGAAAATAACATTTGATCAAGCTAATTGAGTTAGGATTATCATTGCATTTCATTCAACTAACTTGCCCAATCACAAAAACATGAACTTATCCACATGATCTAGACAGAAAACATGCTCAATGGATGTAACTTGATGCCCTAGGAGCTGGATAAATGATGTCAAGATTGCAATGCACCAACTCCAAATTCGGATTTGCTTAAATCTCTGATTTTCTAGGCACAAAGAAGATGGAGAATTGCTCAAAAGGTATGTGAAAATGAATGCCAAGATGATGTCTTCAAACCCCAAGACCAATTTACCACCTCAAGAAGCCTTCAAACTTGAGAAAATTGCATGAAAATGGCCAACAAAATCCTCAACAAAATCGATCATGGCTGGAAATGCATTTCCAGAATTTATAATCATAAAATTTTCTCTTGGAAACAATGAGAAATGATGCACACATGCCTCTTTAAATACCCATCTAATTGCCCAAAATGGATGATTTGCATGGGGGAAAAAGAAATAAAATTAAATCATATCCCCTTGGATTAAATTCACCTTAATTAATTCCAGCCCCTTGATTAAATTGGATCGATTGGAATTTGGGCCAAAATTATAATAATTAAATTTCCTTGAATTTTAAAATCTCTCTCAATTGAAACTTGTAAACATGGGCCACAAAATTGCATTGATTTTAACAAAATTATGGATTTAAATTAGTCAAATCCGAAATTGACGTAGGCCTCAAAATTAAAATTTGAAAAAAAGATCTAGGCCCCTAAATAAATAAGTTTTAAAATCTCCCAATTGTGGACCTAATAACTTGCCTTGAATTTCACACCAATTAAGCCTTAAAATACATCGAATTTAGCACACAAAGGGGTCCCCAAATTAATTTTGAATTCCACCTTGGCATTGAATTTTAAATGTAAGATGGCCTCTCAGATTTTTTTAATATTTTTAAAATTACAAATTGGCATCAATTTTGCATTGAAATTTTAAATTACAAATTGGCATTGATTTGTTTTGGAATTTTAAAATGGCATTGATTGATTTGTATGAATTGGCATTAATTTGTCCTTGGAAAATTAAATATAAAATCCAGCCCAAATTATCATTTGAAATAAAACATTTAATGGGCCATTTTAAAAGGAAAATTTACCAAGCATAAGAATTTTGCCATTGAAATTACCAAATTGTCAAGTTGATCTCTCCATCGTAAAGATTTGCTTCCCAACTTGCAAAGGTTTTCATGCCCACTTGCGAAGGTTTTCATGCCAACTTGTGAAGGTTTTCATGCCCACTTGCGAAGGTTTTCATGCCAACTTGCGAAGGTTTTCATGAAAATAGCAATTTTGACACTTAAAATTTATATTTCTCAAAATTGTTTATTCAAAATTACTTGATTAAATTGCTCAATTCCATTTTTTCAATTTCCACAATTTGCAAAATTTTGCCAAATTTCCCAAAAAAATGTCAATCCAAAAATCCAAATTTTGCTTAAAATTGTCGAACCAAGATCGCTCATAAATCAAATTGTCCAATCCATATCTTTAATTTGGATTATAAGCAAAATTATTACATTTTGGGAAATCAAGTTATAAACTTGATGAAACTCAGCCTTCATTGTTTTGAATCCACCATTCATCCTCTTGAACCTTATTTCTCAACTTTTCAAAATCACTCCACATTTTACATTCAACCTTTTGATCTGAGAAAATTGTCTGAGCAAATTAAAATAAGGGTGTCCCCAAAATTGTGGGGTGATGGTGTGAAAACCTCACAACAGGACAAGAAGTAGTGCCATGTACGCAACTGCCTCCGCTTGTTGACGAAGGACAACTCATGTTAGAAGCTGAGGTAATCCTTGAAACCAGGGAAAATACACTAAGGAATAGAGTTGTGAGAGATCTCTTAATCAAATGGAAGGGACTACCAGATGAATATGCCACTTGGGAAAAAGAAGTTATTAAAATACTTGAGGACAAGAAAATTCGAGATGGAGGAACTGTAATGAACCCCAAGAATTAATCTATGTAACAAGTGCGAATAAATTTGACAAGCACATAAGTAATATATTTTAGCATATAAATTGTTGATGACGAGTTCACATGACATTAAATATAAAATATTAACATTGAATTAAATATTAAATATTAGCATTGAATATTATTAAATATAATATATAAAATATAAAATATAAAATATTAACATTGAAAAAATAAAATATAAAATATAAAATATTAACGTTAATTTAAATTCTATATTAATAATTGCGAATGATGTATATTGTTTCATTTCTCATCGAAACAAGTATTAAACTTATAAAACACACGATGGAAATGATAAAACAAATGATGTATTAAGAAACTAACCTTATTGCTATCGCGTGAAGAGACACGACCTTCAGAAATTTGCAATATTTAAAAGGTGAAGACATCTGACATAAGAGGAAGAGCAGAGAGGTAGTGACATGCGGAAGTAACACGGACTCATCATCCTCAGCAACGAAAGTAAGAACAATAGTCGCTAGCCGAAGGATTCCATATCGTGGCACAGATGGCTAGAACCATACACAGTGAACACATACGTCCAAGGAAGAACAAGACCAATTTCAAATCCCAGAATATATATATATATATGAATACGTACTTATACGTCCAAAAAAGAACAGGATCAATCCCAGTCTCAGGGCATATACATTATAGATCATAAGGAGATGATTATAAGAGGAGTCTTTATTGTAGCAGAATTCTGCCTTGTATTTAAAGGTATTTACTAACTCAAATTGTCTTGTGCAACAGAGCATAATTATTTGAGAATTTGTATTCACTCTAGAGAGATCACTAATTAGAGAAGGCTTGTTATCAGTGAAGCCTTAAAATTAAAGGATAAAAATCAAGCTAAGCTTGGCAGAGGGCTTTCATAGAGAATGTCGAGTTCCTCCAATAGGAGACTCAAGGGTCCAAGATTATCTAGGCAGAGAGCATTCTTAAGGAATGTTGTGATTCCAGTACGAATTTAGAGAGATTATTTATTTATCTTGTTAATTTCATCAATAATTGTTTTAATATCCATATATCTTTATATTATATCTTCGTCTACTAACACTTGTTTCAGGTTTTAAGTATCAAATACTCAAGCTGGAAGCAAGGACATTACAGTGGTATCAGAGCATAATCCTGACATCCTGTGAGTTGGGCTTATGCAAACTTACGAAAGAAGAATAAAGAAAAATACAATGGATGACTTAGCTAATGAGATGAGATCTTATATGGAACAAACAAATCAAACATTAATGAGTCAAATGGAGAAATCAAATCAAGCCCTCCTCCAAGCCCTGCAAAACATGGGAAATTCAATCAATAATTTAAAAATCCAGTCCCACGAGGGAAGAGATACCAGTTCAAATTACTCGGAGAACAACAATATAACCTCTAACACTGGGGTACCCCAACCCCTATTCCTGCCTAGAGAAGGGTCCCCAAGGGAAGAGGAAGGAATAGAACAACCCATGACCCGAATCGAAGACATAGCAAGGGCTTATGCCGAGTTGGATCCTCATATTAGAGAACTGGTATCATTTATCGTAGCAGAATTCTGCTTTGTATTCAGAGGTAGTTACAGACTCAAATCGTCTTGTGTAACCGAGCATAATTATTTGAGAATTTGTATTCACTCCAGAGAAATCACTAATTAGAGAAGGCTTGTTGTTATCAGTGAAGTGTTAAAATTAAAGGGTAAAAACCAAGCTAAGCTTGGTAGAGGGCATTCATAGGGAATGTCGAGTTCCTCCAATAGGAGACTCAAGGGTCAAAGATTATCTTGGCAAAGAGCATTCTTAAGGAATGTTGTGATTCCAGTAGGAATCTAGATCATAGAGAATCTCTTAGAGATAATATATATATATATATATATATATATATATATATATATATATATATATATATATATATATATATTATAGTGGTCAGTCATATGCATTAGTAAGATATAAGAGGCTCAGTTTGATGTGGGATCTTTGCTGAGTATTAATGGTTAATGAGTTCACTTATTAATAGAGATCCTAGAGGCCTTAGGATGATACTCCCGTTGTGATGGTTACCTAATTGAGAGTTGTTCTCATCAGAGAATTAGGCAAATCTGAGGAGAGCTTCTTTTTAAGGATTAGGTGGGTGTAGTATGGGTTTTATATTTTAGATGATTTAATATTTATTTATCTTGTTAATTTCATCAATAATTGTTTTAATATCCATATATCTTTATATTATATCTTTGTCTACTAACACTTGTTTTAGGTTTTAAGCATCAAATACTCCAGCTAGAAGTAGGGAAATTATAGTGGTATCAGAGCATAATCCTTCCATCCTGTGAGTTGGGCTTATGCAAACTTACGAAAGAAGAACAAAGAAAAATACAATGATTGACCTAGCTAATGAGATGAGATCTTATATGGAACAAACAAATCAAACATTAATGAGTCAAATGGAGAAATTAAATCAAGCCCTCCTCCAAGCCCTGCAAAACATGGGAGATTCAATCAATAATTTAAAAAGTCATTCCCACTAGGGAAGAGATACTAGTTCAAATCACTTGGAGAACAACAATATAACCTCTAACATTGGGGTACCCCAACCCCCATTCCTAACTAGAGAAGGGTCCCCAAGGGAAGAGGGAGGAATAGAACAACCCATGACCTGAACTGAAGACATAGCAAGGGCTTATGCTGAGTTGGATCCTCATATTAGAGAAGTGGTATCCTTTAGAGAATTTTGTCAAGATAAGCAAAGAGAGACATGTAGGAGGAATGTAAATAAAGAACAAAAACATTAATTGAACAAGGTAACACTTCCAAACTTTGATGGATCGGGAAAAATTACGGCCCATGCGTGGTTACAAAAATTGAACACATTTTTACCCTAAGTCCCAAGACGGAAGAAGACGCCCTCCAATTCACAATACTCCACTTGGAAGGAGCAACACATGAATGGTGGCACCACAAACTTACCTCCCTAGGACATCGAAATGTAAACTCCTTTGGGGACTTCTCCTAGAAACTTATTAACAGATTTGATGAAAAATATTCGGAGTGGTACTTTCAAGAATTAACACACCTTAAGGAAAGTGGAACAGTTGATGAATTTGTACGTCAATTTCAAGGGTTATCAATAATGATTCCCGATCTTTCCCAAAAGAGACTCACCCATATGTTCATAAAAGGTCTTAAGGAAACCACAAAAAATGTGGTGAAACCCTTTAAACCACAAACCCTAGAGGAAGCTATCAGAAAGGAAAGAAAAGTTGAATCTAATAATACCTGGGAAAGGTTCAAAAATTTTACTTCTAGAACATTTCTTCGAGGTGAGGGAACAAGGAAAGATGACCAAGACAAACCATGTTATTTGTGTAAAAAACCATGAAGCACAAGACATAGATGTCAACAAAGGGAAGAATTAATCCAAAAGAATTTATGCCTCAAATGTGAGGAACCTTGGGAACGTGGTCATCAATGCAAAAGACGACAAGTAAACAAAATAATAGAAACAAGTAAAAAGGCAAAAATTGGTGAATTGGAGCAAGGAACTTTAGCAGTTATCTCTCAAAATGAAAATAGGACCTTATAGAGTAAAGACACACTCAAGGGAAAAAAGGTGATTGCTTTAGTAGATATAGGAGCTTCCCATGATTTTATTAGCAAGCATTTTGTAGCCAAGAGGAGGCTAAAAACTCAAGATGTTGAAGGCTCTAGAGTAGCATTAGCCAATGAGTCCATTTAAAGCACTATACGAGTATGAAGCTACCATTTTCGGAGGATTGATCATACAAGAAAGCACGGTACCTAGTGCACAGGAATTTACCCAGAGAAACATATATATCATGAAAGCATTAAAAGAGAATTTGCATAATGCCCAAAATCAATAGGAACTCTATGCGAACAAGAACAAAGTCGAAGGATCTTTTTTGGAAGGAGATCTAGTGTTCTTACATCTACAACCATACAAACAAACCTACATTAAGAAAAATGGGACTGAAAAACTTAAGCCCTGATTTTATGGGCCATATAAGATAATCCAAAGAGTGGGTGAATTAGCCTACAAATTGGAACTCCCTAATAATAGCCAAATTCACAATGTGTTCCATGTATCAACTATCAAGGCTAAAAAGGGTTTTGGGACAACTTGTAGTGCCATGTATGGAACTGCCTCCGCTTGTTGACGAAGGACAACTCATGTTAGAAACTAAGGTAATCCTTGAAACCAGGGAAATGACACTAAGGAATAGAGTTGTGAGAGAAGTCTTAATGAAATGGAAGGGACTACCAGATGAAGATGCCACTTGGGAAAAAGAAGAAGTTATTAAAATGCTTGAGGACAAGCAAATTTGGGACGGAGGAACTATAATGAACCCCAAGAATTAATCTATGTAATAATTGCGAATAAATTTGACAAAGCACATAAGCAATATATTTTAACATATAAATTGTTGATAATAAATATTAGCATTGAATATTATTAAATATAAAATATTAACATTAAAAATATAAAATATAAAATATAAAATATTAACATTAATATTTAAATTGAATATTAATAACTATGAATGATGTATATTGTTAATATCATTAACAATATCATTTCTCATTGAAACAAGCATTAAACTTATAAACTCATGATGGAAATGATAAAACAAATGATGTATTAATAAACTAACCTTATTGCTATCGCGTGAAGAAACACGACCTTCAGAAATTTGCGATATTTAAAAGGTGAAGACGTCTGACATAAGAGGAAGAGCAGAGAGGTAGTGACAGGAGGAAGTAACACGGAGTCATCATCCTCAGCAATGAAAGTAAGAATAATAGTTGCCAGCCGAAGGATTCCATATCGTGGCACAGATGGCTAGAACCATACACAGTGAACACATATGTCCAAGGAAGAACAAGACCGATTTCAAACTGCAAACAAGGACTCAATTCCAACTGGAATTGCAAATACACAAGAAAATAAACTCCACAATGATTACCTACGGTACCAGCCAACTTCTTATAAAGGCCTCCAAGAAGTTTCTAAAAAGTTACAATGAGCCGACATAACTTTATTTATTATTTTATTATTTTGGCCCCTTGTTATTTAATAACTAAATTAGTTAATTAATTAAAGATGGCCTTTATAATATTATTTAAATTATGGGACCATCTAATTAATTAATTTAATTTATTCACTCTCCATTAATTTGGGAACATCACATCCTCAAGGGCAGGGGAATTCCACCATGCCTAGAGGATTCCCTCTTTCACATTATCATCCTCTTCGTTTTATCTTGCAGCTTCAAACCTTATTTCTTCACACCTCTTTTGCCTTAAAAACTTTATCTCATTTCCATTGGGGAATCTGATTTGTCTTAGGATTGATTTTGACCTTCAATCAAATCATTAAATTGCCCATACTTGAGGGCGGAATTCTTGCTGTCTAGAGGATTTTCATGATTACCTTCATTGATTTCAAATCAGTCCATCTCCTAAATTTGTCTTACTCCTCAACTTTGCGTTTTGAATTGATTTCTCTTGCTCCCCATGACTTCAATGCAGTTCATTTTGTGCAAGGCGGAATTTGGAGGTAAGGAGGGATTTTTGAATCCTTGGTTTTGTTTTCTCCAAGCTCCATGTCTTCAAATTCACATCTCATCATGCAAGTTGATTTTCACCTTTTAACTTCGAATTCATTCATTTGATCCCTTGTCTTGCATCATGTGATCAAAATATGTCTCGAATTATCTATGT
This sequence comes from Chamaecyparis obtusa, assembly GCA_027943335.1. Taxonomy (NCBI): domain Eukaryota; kingdom Viridiplantae; phylum Streptophyta; class Pinopsida; order Cupressales; family Cupressaceae; genus Chamaecyparis; species Chamaecyparis obtusa. Next base: position 153,634 of record BSBK01008827.1, read on the forward strand.
TTTAGAAGGCGGAAATGAGAGGTGTTAGAGGATTATTAATCCTTGGAGGGTGGCGGAATCTGCCACCTCCAAAGGATTTTTGCTTTGTTTCAAAACTGTCTTTTCACCCCTCTTTCAGCCCTTTAACTTTTATAACTTCACCTTTGTTTAGTCTTGTTTTGACTTGGATTGAACTTGGTTTGCATTTGATCATGTTCTAAGGGGCTGGAAATCTCACCTTTTTTAGGATTGGGAATCCTAGAAGGTAGGCAGATTCTGCCACCTCCCAAGGGTTCATCTTTGGTTCACACCTTCACCTCAAAAAACAACATTTTTGCATTTTCCTTCACTTTTTTCATTAATTCGCATTTGAAACTTGCTTTTGCAAGGGGCAGAATTTTGGGGGGATAGAGGATTGGAATCCTAGGAGATGGTCAGATTCCGACCTAGTGCTAGGATTTTTCATTTGCAAGTTAACTCCCGAATTGTGCAAGTTAGTTTCTTCAGCTCAGAGGGTAGGAGGGTTTGTATAAAATATAACATTAAGTATAAGTTAACTTATACTTTAAGTTATATTTTATATAAATGCTGTCAGATGTTTGAGATAGGTTTCAACTTCATAGGAGCTATAATAAAGATTTTAGATTTTGGTACTTTTCAAAAAATTCCAGACTTAGCCAAATGTCAAGATTCAGCACGCCTTCAGCAATATTACATCCCACAATTTTTCTTGGCATTCTAAGGTGAAATTGAAACTGGAACAAGGATTTTCAAAAGGTTCTAACTCATTTCATCACAAATCCTTGGTTTCAACTCTATATGCAATGACCCTTACTATAAAGGCCACTAAAACCCCCAAATCTGAACTGTGGCAATTCGTCAAACACTTTGCATGCGCTGAATTGTTTTGTTTTGCAATGAGATGTTTTCAGTGTGATAGTTGTTTTGAGCATCAAGTACAATTGAGATAACAAAACCAATATTGAAAAGTTGTACAATGAACAACAATGAAACTCTAAATATCAATGCAAAGACCTCAATGCCAATATATTATGAACTTCACTAGTCCAGATTTCATGGACTGTATACAAACTATTGCTTATGAGCACTGATTTATGACAGGACAATGCCCTAGCCATGCACCTTAACCATTATATCACTCCAAAGACAATGTATAGCAAAGTCTGAATACAACGGACTGTTTACCATCACTGAATAATGACACTAAATGTAGGGACTGTCACACATAAACAGTGAGCTCTAATGCACCTTATGTCTATACCATTCCAATTACAATACATAGCAATGTCTGGTTACAATTGCAATGATAACAGAGACCGATTTATGAATACTAATATGACTGCTGTAACAGTGACTGAGAACATGCAATCTTATACAATTTCCTTAAATTCAAATGCATTCAAAACACATGTATGAAACCTGGAAAACACTCCTTGACAAGTGCTGAATGATGATGACTGGAAATGACCCCGAACTGCTTCACAATGCCTGCTGTACTGTCCTCTGCAACCTGCCGTACCAGGGCCATACAGTACGGCACTGTTATTAAATAATGGGCAGGGTTTTGTGCCCTCAAAAATATATGTTCTGAATCGCCAATGATGTATTATGATTCCCCCAAAAGCATAGAATTAATCTCTAGGTAGTTTAGGAGATATGAACAAAAAGTTGATTCCAGGGCCTGATATGGAAAGTCTGAAAATGTGCCAAAATGATCTTCAACTATCACCAAAATGATTCACCAATGCAAGAGGTGAATTCAAACCCTTATTCCAAACAATTGCAAACCCTTACATCAATTCTCAATGAAGTCCAACATGAATTGGCTGAGTACCAACTCCAATAATGCAACCCTTCAGTAGATATTTCACTACCTCAGTTATGCCAATCTAGGGGAGTTATCGTTCCCAAAGATCGAATAGTATTTGCAGACCCAAAAGACTAAAAATTGCTCCACAATGGAAGAAGTAGAAGAAATCCCAAATCCAAGCATGTCCAAATGAAAGCCCAAGCCCTCTATTTATTCTTTTCCTTGAGAAGTTGCTAGAACTTCTAGATACATCCAATTATAATGTACTTTATAATAAAATAACATTATAATAATAAAGTACATTTCTCAACTCAAAATTATAACAATGTAGGCCCAAATGTCTCATAACTGAATGTAGGCCCAACTACGACTGAACGTAGGCTCAAGACTGAACGTAGGCTCTACTACAATTGGATGTAGGCTCAAACTGGATGTAGGCTAACTCTGGATGTAGGCTCCACTACAACTGCATGTAGGCCCAAACTAGATGTAGGCTCTATCGAATGTAGGCTCTGTCAGCAATATGCAATCAAATGATCAACATAATGACCCTCTCTCCAAACCATTTGCCTACGAGAGTCGATGATAGGCAAATCCGTCATGCCAAACGATGTCAGCAAAAATGGGGACATGACAGTCCGCCCTTCCTGAAATTGCTTGTCCCCAAGCAATGGCTGATCAAATAACCAATCAATCCACCTGGATCCCAAAAGTAGTCATGATCTAAACTGCTGTCAATCAACGCAAGCTCCTGTACTATTCTCTGTAATATAATCAAGAGGAATCCATAATCAAACTGACCAATACTGCTCAACTGAAATCCAAGGTAACAACTGCCACAGACAGAAACCCACGTGACACCAACTCTGAACATATCAGAATCCAAGTAGATGCTATCAACACATCTCACCGTGCTGTGCGAAAGGCACACTCCAACTCTGCAACAATGGTGAACACTCTGAAATGAAACTGCACCCAGTGCGGAGAATCCACACACTGTACACTAACTGTAATCAACATATCTCTGCAGATCACCAGCCACACTTACATCACCATAACTCCCATGCACCGCTGATGGTGAATAGGCATCGCACGACAGATAGCAATAACTCAAACCAAATCTGCCTGCCATCAACTCCTCAATACATGAATTAAAAGCAAGCCGATGAACATACCCTGAAATATAATGCCAGTAAAAAGAACCAACCAGCTCATCCTGCAAACGTGATGCAACCAACTGTGACTGATCATTAGCTAAGTCAAAAGATGACATAGCCAAGGGAGTGAAATCAAGAACAACGGTTGAATCGTCAACAACATCAGTATCACCCCCAATGTCCTGATCATGAATCATCTAGCTGTCACTCACAGAACCCAACACCATGTCATATGCCTCACAACTCTCTACCCGTGGAGTCAAACCATACCATAACTGATGACAAGCACTAGAACCCAAAGTACATCTACGTATCATCATCTCATCAACATGGTCATCAAAGTTAAACTGATGAGCATACCTCATAGTGTAATGCCGATAGAATGCACCAATCTCAGTTAGTGGCTTAGACTGCAATCCAGATGAAACTAACTGCAATTGATCACTAACCAAGCCGGAACCGACTACTACCTCCGAAGACATCGCCAAGGGAGTAGTATCACTAGTAGGAACCATGCCAATTGCCGGCTCACCAACATCACACATGATCTCTGATACAACATCCCTAGTCTCCGTGCCATCAGTAAGAGAGACCACCACCATGTCAAGCATACCACAACAATCTGCTGCAGCGCCCAACTCAACTGAACCTGACCCCAGTGGAAACGAACCCGATATGCCAATGCTAGTATCGAGGACAGATATATCCTCATCTCCACTGCCTCTATCAACCTCGATCATGGGCATCCTCGGATCACCAGACACCACGGTCTGTGACTGTATAGTATCTGGTAAAGACTGAAGTCGCTCTATGGTCACCTCAGCCAAATGAAACGGTGACTCCTCGAAAGCCAATCATGTACTCTCAAGAATTATAGAAGTCACCTCGAGCTGCTGAGTAAGCTCACTCACCTCACCTTCCTTGACCAATAATGCATCATATGCTGTATTGCCCCACTCCATAAGATAATCTCTATCGGCTACCAAGTGCATATAATTCTGTCTCAGAATCCGGATAGCCTCCCATAAAGAGTGGATCTCAGTCAAGGAAAGATAACTGCCTCCCTGACCATCACTAGTAGGAGAACCCCATCCATAAACTGCTAACAACTGACGAGCAGCATCGAAATGCTCACAAGCGGCAGAAATGTCTCGCTCACTAACTCTCAGCTGACTAGACACATGATGGCGCTGGCTAGACTATCTCCTACAATCCTCCTCTGATGTACTGTCCAAAGGAGTAGACTCAAAATCACTGATCTCTGAAGTACTACCATCCATACTCTGTGAGTCAACTCCAAAACTCACATCATCATACAAAGTATCAAAAACTATAGCATCACTGTCCAACTCCTCCTTAACAAAAGAATCTGCCGAGGAAGCTAAGTCCTCAAAACTGCCCACAGCATACTCCTGGATGTCATCAATACCAATATGATCCTGGGACTCATTTGTAAATACTAACACCCCAGATGTGCCTGAATCATCACAAACCCACTGCACCCTGAGTGGTCGACTAGAAATGTACACAACTCCTAACATCGGTGTATAGAGACTAATACCAACATCTGACAAGCTGCTGGTATGAATGAGAACAACACTGTGTAATCTGCTAATCAAATCCATGATAGCACCCAAACAATTACTGCTACCAATAGGTGATAAGGATCTCCAGTCAACATAATTCCAAACACCAATATAACAATCCCGAATCCACATCCGTAAACTAGAATCAGCTGGTAACTCAAGCAAACTCCTCACCTGAGTAATATGACTAATACCAACTAACTCCACATACATGTCTGATATTGTCCCCAAATCTTGGATATGAATGCAAGGTGTACTCTCACAACTATCATCCACCACATGTGATCTTACTGTAAAAGAAAGCTGAGTCCCTGCCATATGCGCTAACTCCAGAACTGAACTCACCTCAAGACAAAGCTAGTCCACATGTCTCTCTGCTGTACCACTCTGATCAACTGTACTATCCTCAAATGTGACAGTATCCTCAACTACTGTAACATCATCAGGATCAACTGTACCGTAACCACTATTAGAGCCAATCACACAATCCGGTGTGCTTGTGATATCTCCCTGTATCAAATTAGCATGTCTCTCTGAGTCCTGTAATGCCAATGGAGTACTCAACAAAGAGGCTCGGGTATCCTCTAGCTCACGAGAAAGCCTGACAGCTTCCTCCTTCCTCCTCAAGGCGTCTGAATAGTCTCCGGCAAGGGTAAGAAGATGGTCATGGTCTGAAAGAAGATGTAAATAACTCATCTTCATCGTTCCCATTCCTTCCCTAATCGCCTGTAAGTCAATACAAGAGGTCTGTGCCTGTACTCCCTTATGTCTACTCTGTGACTGAATCATCCGGATATGATCCTCCATCATCTCCCACATCCTGTCATGATGAGATAATGAAGTCACAATCCCATCCTCGCTTACCCTAAGCTGACTGGACAAAACATGTGAAGTGCTATGTGCCTCAACCTCGTGTGATGTAGCGTCTAACTGTGCCTGATACTCTCTATCAGCAAAGTCATGAATACTCAATGTTTGCTCATCGCTGATATGTATCTCATCATCATGCACAACAACCTCCTCACAATCATCATTTGAATCCATTGTGCTATAGTTACTATTCTGAGCACTTGTGACATCATCCTCAGGCAATCTGTATACAACTGTCTCAACTCGAGTACCAAGTTGACAGTTACTATCCATTAGTGTAATATCCTTCACCACTTCCTCTTGTGGCTGAGTAGAAACTGAAACATCTGTCGGAATACTAACTTGTTCCTCAAAATCCTCATGAAGGTTTCTGGTAACCGTGTCAGCCGATCTTATGTTATCTCTCTTGCGAGAAGATCTGCCAAATAAAAAACTTGACAACTTATTCACCTTGGCTGGGTCGGACAGTATATCATTCATCACACAGTGGTGCTTATTCCACTGTTCAGACAAGTTTTGGTCTATTCTCTTAAGTTCATCTCGAATGTCTGAATAACCATCATTTCTACTGTGTCTATCTGTTGCCCACGATCATGTCCTCTGAAACTCTGTACTATTCTTGTCCATACTGAAATCAATCAAGTGCTGGTCACTCATGCAAAGACGGTTCTTACCCAACAAGATGGCAAGAAAACCGCTCTGATACCACTGTAATGACCCTTACTATAAAGGCCACTAAAACCCCCAAATCTGAACTGTGGCAATTCGTCAAACACTTGGCATGCGCTGAATTGTTTTGTTTTGCAATGAGATGTTTTCAGTGTGATAGTTGTTTTGAGCATCAAGTACAATTGAGATAACAAAACCAATATTGAAATGTAGTACAATGAACAACAATGAAACTCTAAATATCAATGCAAAGACCTCAATGCCAATATATTATGAACTTCACTAGTCCAGATTTCATGGACTGTATACAAACTATTGCTTATGAGCACTGATTTATGACAGGACAATGCCCTAGCCATGCACCTTAACCATTATATCACTCTGAAGATAATGTATAGCAAAGTCTGAATACAACGGACTGTTTACCATCACTGAATAATGACACTAAATGTAGGGACTGTCACACATAAACAGTGAGCTCTAATGCACCTTATGTCTATACCATTCCAATTACAATACATAGCAATGTCTGGTTACAATTGCAATGATAACAGAGATTGATTTCTGAATACTAATATGACTGCTGTAACAGTGACTGAGAACATGCAATCTTATACAATTTCCTTAAATTCAAATGCATTCAAAACACATGTATGAAACCTGGAAAACGCTCCTTGACAAGTGCTGAATGATGATGACTGGAAATGACCCCGAACTGCTTCACAATGCCTGCTGTACTGTCCTCTGCAACCTACTGTACCAGGGCCGTACAGTACGGCACTATTATTAAATAATGGGCAGGGTTTTGTGCCCTCAAAAATATATGTTTTGAATCGCCAATGATGTATTATGATTCCCCCAAAAGCATAGAATTAATCTCCAGGTAGTTTAGGAGATATGAACAAAAAGCTGATTCCAGGGCCTGATATGGAAAGTCTGAAAATGTGCCAAAATGATCTTCAACTATCACCAAAATGATTCACCAATGCAAGAGGTGAATTCAAACCCTTATTCCAAACAATTGCAAACCCTTACATCAATTCTCAATGAAGTCCAACATGAATTGGCTGAGTACCATCTGCAATAATGCAACTCTTCAGTAGATATTTCACTATCTCAGTTATGCCAATCTAGGGGAGTTATCGTTCCCAAAGATCGAATAGTATTTGCAGATCCAAAAGACTACAAATTGCTCCACAATAGAAGAAGTAGAAGAAATCCCAAATCCAAGCATGTCCAAATGAAAGCCCAAGCCCTCTATTTATTCTTTTCCTTGAGAAGTTGCTAGAACTTCTAGAAACATCCAATTATAATGTACTTTATAATAAAATAACATTATAATAATAAAGTACATTTCTCAACTCAAAATTATAACAATGTAGGCCCAAATGTCTCATAACTGAATGTAGGCCCAATTACGACTGAGCGTAGGCTCTACTACAACTGGATGTAGGCTCACTCTGGATGTAGGCTCCACTACAACTGCATGTAGGCCCAAACTACATGTAGGCTCTACCGAATGTAGGCTCTGTCAGCAATATGCAATCAAATGATCAACATAATGACCCTCTCTCCAAACCATTTGCCTACGAGAGCCGATGATAGGCAAATCCGTCATGCCAAATGATGTCAGCAAAAATGGGGACATGACACTATATCGCTAACAGACTTAGCCCAACTCTCGCCCACATCCAAAATAGAGTTGACTTCCCAGTAGGCCAAAATTGCTCAAACTCGTCCATTTGACTTGGAGACTCGAAAATTGCTACCAGCTAAGACCACCTAAAAGAATTTAAGACCACTACTCCTACTGCCAAAGCAAAAAGAGGGGGTCCCCATTTGCAATGGGGTGATGGTATGAAAACCTCACAACACACCACTACTAGACGACCATCATTCTCAGCAAAAAGGAGCATTCTAGTCACGATTAGGATCCAAGAAGGAAGTCTTGTAAGCTCCCAATTTGTTGAATAGCTTGCATATCTTACACAACTTGATAGAAATGACACCACTATAAAGAAAGAACTATTTTGGCCTGTACAGACACATGGAACTTTTTCTTGATGATAAAGTGTAATGTCACCAATTTAGCAGGTACCCGTGCTTGTTATTGTCAGTTCATCAATGCGATCCCTGTGAGCTGACGTTATGATTAGGGGATCCTTGTGACACTATTTTTAGTAAGTCAGTTGAGCCCGGTTTCTATTTCGGGAAAGAGGTTTGGGTCCTGGATATGGTTTTAGACTTCAAGGATAAGTCTATCTCTTTGCTCATGTTTCAATGAATAAAGCTTGGCTTTATTACATAAGATGCTTTAATGATGTTATATTTTTGAAGTGTGTTATTAAAGACTCTTTAGTGAGAAGTGTCTCCTTGAAGTTACATCTTTTGGTGTGTGGAAGAAGATATCCTTGGAGTTTTTCTTTATAAGCAAGGGAGTTTCGATTTCTTTCATTCATGTTATGATTATCAAAATTGTGAATTTGTGAAGAGGTACGAAATATTGGAGAGAGGTAGGGTTTGAACGAAAGCTTTGGAGAAACGATTCTTCTGCTGAGAACGCACTGTGAGCTGGATCAGTATGCCAGCAAATTGTGTTAGAATGCCATGGATTGAGTTTTGACAGCCGGCAGTCGTAATTCCTAGGCCGTACGGATTCTGACAGTGCCGTACGACACTGTATGCTGGCCATTTGCACATTGGACGTGTGCCATCTGAGTTCTATCATACATCCGCAGGGGCTTCATGCATTGATCAGGAGATTGTGATACCATTAACGGTATCTACAGCAGTAGCCGCGTCAAGGAAATGGCTGCGTGAATACACCAGTTGGAGCCATTCGATTACAACCTGTGTTAATCAGGTGCAAAATAATTGCCATTCGATTTATGCAAAATCAATAATATGAAGTGTAAATGTTTTTTTTAAATAAATTGGCATGGAAATCAATTGAACAAATTTTCTTAAGACTATGATTTAAGTTAAATTTCGAAGGTTAGTGGAATTATTGTTTTTCAAGAAGCTTAAGAAATTCAAATTGTCAGTCTTTCTTGGAAATTCGTTATTGCAAAAGTAAGAGCTACAAAGGCTCTTTACAGTGGTATCAGAGCCATGATCTTTCCAGCCTGAAGTTTTGGGCCCAGCTATGGCAGATAGATTTGTACCAGGCGTTCATTATTCCCGTAGTGGTAGAGCTTTGCCACCACCTGAAGGGAATGAATAGGGTCCGCAGGTTGATCACACAGGTAACATGGACAGGGAAGCTAGAGATGCTTTCAGAAATATTGCGGATGGACAACATCATGTTGCAACTGTATTGCAACAACTATCTGACACTTTGTAGCGCATGAATATGCCAGGAGATCGTGATAGGGGCACTAGAGGTGCATTAGTTGGTTCACATAGATCCAGGATTGTGGATAGACAGGAGACCAGAGATGATCCTACAGGCACTCGTGATAGACCGTTACGTCCTATGTTTCTGAGGCCTAAAGAGGACATGATTAATGTTGATTCTGAGCCAGCTCCTTTTGTTGATGACATGGTAGCTCACTATGCTGAATGGGATGCATTGCCTGAAGCCATAAAGAGGAACTTGAACTTTGATAGGTTCTTGACTCAAAAAAGAGAACATTATAGAGGCAGGCATAATCTAGATATGAGACAGAGGCGTGGACAAACTGAACTCAAATAGGCAACCAGTAAACTCACCATGACTCATTTTGATGGAAGTGGAAGGATGACAGCCAGGGCCTGGATCCATAAGCTGGACACATATCTTGCATTACGTCCTATGTCTGAGGAGGATGCTGTTCAATTTGCTGTATTGCATTTAGATGGAGTTGCTCATGACTGGTGGTATCATGGTCTCGTTTCTTTACAGCATGATCAGGTAAGAACTTATCAGGAGTTCGTGCATAATCTGGTTGAGAGATTTGATAGGAAAGATCCTGAATCATATTTTCATGATTTGGCTCAACTCAGACAGTTTGGTAGTTTGGAGACTTTAATTAATGAGTTTCAGAAAGTTTCAGTGATGGTTTATGATATTTTTGAGAGAAGACGGGTGGTGCTATTTATAGAAGGATTAGTTGAACCTCTCAGAGGATGGGTTAAGTCTTTTGATCCCCCATCCTTGCAGGCAGCCATAAAAAAGCACGGGACTTAGAGTTTTCAGCTCCACGCACTTGGTTCCCTTCAAGACCATCCGGTTTTTCATAGGACAATAGTGCTGCTCCAAAGAAAGAGGACGGACCAGATTAAAAGCGACCTATGACGGGACCACTGGATCAAGAAACTCTTAATGATTTGAGGAGAAAGAGGTTATGTTTTTATTGCAGGGGACCCTATGATGAGAAACATGAGTGTCCTTTGAGGCCTAAGGGTATAAATAGACTTATGGAATGGTTTTTTGAGGATGAGTATATGTTTGATTTTTCAGGACAGCAGATTGACAATGAAGAAGGAATAACTACAGAGATGAGAGCTGGTGATGATCCTAAGCTTAAGGTGGTTTATCTTTCTAGCATCCCGCATGAGGGATGTTTCAGATTACGTGGGCTCTTAGCAGGACAGCGTGTCATTGCCTTATTGGATACAGGGGCTACACATAATTTTATTGATTCAGAGTTAGTATCTAGGAGAGGTTTGTAGACTGAAGACTTTGAGGGAATTAGTGTCAAGGTTGCTGATGGTTACACTCTTAAGTGTGACAAAATGATTTCGAATTTGCCTCTCAAGTTAAATAATTATGACTTTAAATCTGATTTTTATGTGGTTGATATGGGTGGGACAGAATTGGTTCTAGGCATGAGTTGGTTGCATTCCATTAAGGCTTTTTATCTCAACCTTAAGGATATGGAAATGAGTTTTGAGGTGGATGGGAAGAAGCATATTCTGAAAGCCATCAAAGAAGAGAACTAGAAAATAATTACATTCAGACACATGCAGCGTCTTATTACTCATGATTCAGTAGAGTGGGAAACCGAGTGTAGGATGTTACCCACATTTGAGGAGGCTGAGAAACCAGCTTATCAGCCTGATATACAGGAACTCTGGGTTAAACACTCTAAAGTGTTTAGTGATTTACCACATGGTAGACCACCCGACAGAGGCACAAAGCATATTATTGAGTTAGAGGAGGGTACTAAGCCCATCATGATCACTCCCTACTGACATCCCAAGCATCTGAAAGATGAGATAGAGAAGACTATTTAGGAGTTGCTTTCTATGGGTCACATCAGGCCGAGTAAGTCCCCTTTTGCTTCATCGGTAGTATTGGTGAAGAAGAAGGATGGCACCATGAGGATGTGTATTGATTATAGAATGCTCAATCGTAAAACAATTAAGAATAGGTATCCTATTCCTCGTATTGATGAGTTGATTGATGAGTTGCACAGAGCTTCCTTCTTTTCTAAGATAGATTTGAGATCTGGATACTATGAGATTCGAGTTTGGGAAGAAGATATAGAGAAGACAGCCTTCGGATGTCATTATGGACACTTTCGAGTTTTTGGTCATGCCTTTTGGGTTGACTAACGCTCTGACAACATTTCAGTCTACCATGAATAGGGTCTTCCACAAGCAGTTGAGGAAGTTTGTGCTGGTTTTTTTTGATGATATCTTGGTTTATAGCAGGACATGGGAGGATCACTTGATTCATTTGGACACCGTGCTAGGTATTTTGGCTGAGGCTTCCTTGTTCGCTAAGGAGTCTAAGTGTGCTTTGGGCATGTCCGAGTTATTGTATCTGGGGCATATTATTAGCGCAGAGGGTGTTCGTATGGATCCAGATAAGGTTCGTGCTATCCTTGATTGGCCAGTTCCAGAGAGTTTGACTTAGCTTAGATGGTTTATTGGTTTGTGTGCCTTTTACCGTAGATTTGTTGTAGGCTTTTCTCGACATGTAGCTCCCCTTACTGATCTGACTCGTAAGGGTGCTTTTCAGTGGACTCCTCAGGCACAGGAGTGTTTTGAGAAGTTCAAATCAATTATGACTTCTTGCCCCCGTTTTGGCTATGCCCGATTTCTCTAGACCTTTTGATTTGCATTGTGATACATTAGGTGAGGGCATTGGTGCCGTTCTTTCACAGGACCGTCATCCTATTGTGTATGAGAGCAGGAAGCTCAGGGGTCTTGAGAGGACTTTCAGTGTTTATGATAAAGAGATGTTAGGCATCATGCATGCTTTGGCTAAATTCAGACAGTACTTGGTTGGCAACAAATTCTGTATTAAAACTGATCATGATAGTCTAAAATATTTTTTGGGGCAGCGTGATTTGAATGAGCGACAGCAGAAATGGGTCAGCAAGCTTCAGTCTTATGATTTTGATATCACCTATATCAAGGGAACGCAGAATGTTGTTGCTGATGCTCTCTCCAGGAGACCACATTTGTGTGTTTTGACAGAGGTTTCTAAGGATTGGAAACATTTGATTGTCACTGATTATGCGAAGGATCAGTGGGCCACTGACTTTCTTGATGGGACCATCCAAGATGACAAGTATGCTCTTGTAAATGAGTTGATCATTTACAAGGGAAGGGTTTGGTTGGTGGCCGGATCGAGTGTTATACAGTTGGTGCTGAGAGCTTTTCATGATTCTCCCTTGGCTGGACATCCGGTTTTTTTAAAACCTACAGGCAGGTGCGTGAACGTTTCACATGGAGGGGTCTCAAACATGATGTTCAGAGTTATGTCAGAGAATGTTCTATTTGTCAACAGAACAAGCAAGAACATACATATCCAGCAGGTTTATTGCAGCCACTTCCTATCTCTGACCGGAAATGGGAGTGCATTGCTATGGATTTATTGTGGGCTTGCCTAAGGTCCAAGGTAGAGATTGTATTTATGTGGTAGTGGATCGCCTTACAAAATTCGCTCACTTCTTTCCAATTACTACTACTTTTTCAGCAATACAGGTGGCAGAGTTGTTTTTTAGGGAGATTTTTCGATTACATGAGTTACCGAGGAGTATTGTGAGTGACCGGGATAGCCGTTTCATGAGTCACTTTTGGCAGGAGTTGTTCAGGTTATGTGGTACAAAACTGACTACCAGCACTAGCTACCACCCGCAAACTGACGGTCAGACTGAGATTGTTAATAAATGGGTGGAGGGCTATCTACGAAACTATGTTTTTGCTCAGCAGAGGGCTTGGGCGAGGTGGATTTATTTATGTGAGTACTGCTATAATTCGACTCATCATATGTCCATTTGTATGACTCCTTTCCGAGCTTTGTATGGGTATGATCCTCCCATTTTTTTTGATTTGATGCTCAGTGATAGTAGAGTACCTAGTGCAGGGGATTTGTTACAGGATAGTCAGGATGTTTTAGGCACTTTGCATGATAATATACAGCGAGCACAGAATCAGCAAAAGCAATATGCTGATTAGAGGAGAGTGGCCCGTTCCTTTGAGGTTGGTGACATGGTATATTTGATGCTGTAGCCTTACAAGCAGTTCTATTCGGAGAAGTGGGGCTGAAAAGCTTAAACCTCGGTATTATGGTCCCTTTTGTGTGGTACAGCGAGTTGGCGAGGTTGCTTATGAGCTGGATTTGCCTATTGATAGTAAGGTGCACAATGTATTTCACGTGTCTCGTCTGAAGAAAGCATTGGGGAGGCATGTTATTCCCTCTTCTGTTTTACCACCATTGGATGATGAGGGGAAGCTGGAATTGGTTCCTAAGGCCATTTTGGATACCAGGGAAAGACATTTGCGCAGACGAGTTATCCATGAGTTCTTGGTTAAGTGGCACGGTCTTTCGGATGAGGATGCTACTTGGGAGTCAGAGGATATTTTACAGCATCCTAGTTTGCGATTGCTTGAGGACAAGCAATCTTGGGGAGGGAGGACTGTAATGTCTCCAATTTAGCAGGTACCTATGTTTGTTATTGTCAGTTCATCATTGCGATCCCTGTGAACTGACGTTATGACTAGGGGATCCTTGTGACACACTTACTATTTTTAGTAAGTCAGTTGAGCCCGGTTTTGTTGTGAGGTTTCACACCATCGCCCCAAAAAATTTTGGGGACCCCCATTTTTTCGAACAAGCCTTGGCAAATTTTAGCCTTTGATGAATTATTTTTGAAATTTTTTGGAATTGAAAGCCATGAGCCCTCGTTTTCGAATTTGGTTTGAGTGTGATTTGGCCATCTTTTTGGAGAATATTGCAAAATTTTGGATGTTGAAACAAAGATTACATAAATGGATCAAATGGCCTAAATTAATTTAATCTGCCAAAATGGAAATTTGAGATAAATTTATGCTTATCACCTTAATCTAATTCGAAAATCTGGGCAAATAGGATTAATTTGAGCAATAAATTCGAAATTTTGGGCATTGAAAATTTGAAAGATTGGGCTTTAGAATTTCGAATCTGGGCTAATAAAATAAATTTTGAGCAATAAATATAAAATCTGGGCGCATAGATTGGATAATCTGCTTTGAAAACAAAATCTAGGTTAATAAAAGTGAAAATCGGGCCTTTAAAAAATAAAATCTGAACTAATACATCTAAAATTTGCTTTGAAATTTTAAATTCTAAGCATTAAAATCGAAATTTCTAGCCTTTCTTTAGTGGCGTGTGGCATTGGGATGTTAAGTTTAGGGCCTTGTTATGGAGGTGCGTGGCTTTGGAAATAAAATATGGGCCCTTTTTATAATGGCATGGCCAACTCCCCCCCATTCAATTCGAAAATCAAGGGTTTAGCAGTAAAATTTAATGCAAAGTTAATACTTAATAGCAGGCCAGCCCCTTTTTTATAAGCTTTTAATTGTTTTTTGTTTCTTTCTTTGGCAGGTCGTCCCTCTTTTGGAGCCTCAAAATCGGGTATATAGGAGCGCTCCTCCCTCCTCTATTCTCACCATCTCATTCATCCATCAAAGCAAAGGGGCAGGCAGCGAACTTAGCATCAAGGAGCAGTGAATTTGTTTAGCAAAGGCAGCAAACTTGTGATTGGAAGTGCTGCGAGTTTGAAGAGGGCAGACTAGTGCCATAATTTGGAAGGGGACTTGTGATTTTGATTGCAAGGGCAGCAACTTTGGTAGCAGATCTGCCCTAGGATCCCAAAGGGGCCAGCGAAATTGTTTAGAGAAGCAGCGACACAATTTGTGAAGGGGGCCTGCTATTTATTGCCCAGACTACCATTTGATTGGAAGAGCCTGCTATTTGACAGGGGCAGACCTGTGAGATTAAATGATCAAGAGGTTACGAAATCTGTAGGAGGCCACAAATTAAATAGAATTCAGAGAGTTTGTAAATCTGCCCAGACTTGCGACAAGCATAGGAGAGCCTGCGAAAATTATAAGGCAAGAGCAGAGCATTGATAGGAGGTGCGAAATTTTCTGGAAGAAGAGTAGAGTGCATTAAGGCTTGCAACATTGCTTGAAGAGGGAGAAGCCACGATTCAAAGGAGGCCTGCCAATTAGAGGAACAGAATTTGCAAAATTTGGTGAGTGGCCTATTTTCTTAATTGTTATCTTTATTCTTTGGTGATTGATTGTTTGGTGTAGGAGACAAGCTTCATGATTGAGGGTGAAGGCTGGTCTAAAAGACAAATTTTCTCCTTGTTTTTGCTTGGTACATTTCGCTATTTTCTTGCTTGCATCATCCATCCATCACCTCATCATCTTATTAGGGCTTGAAGTTGGGAGATATAAGTGTAGTTTCTGTTTAGGATTTGGAGAAAGGAGATATAAGTGGTAGTCCCACCCCTAGGAAAGAAGTTGGGAGATATAAGTGTAGTCCATCTCATAGGTAACGAAGAGGCAGAAATAAGTGGTAGTCCATCCCTAAGCGAAGAGGCAGAGATAAGCGTAGTGTGATAGGAATTGGCGAGGTAGAAATATGTTTGATCATCCCTAGGCGAAGGGGCAGAGATAAGTGTAGTCCCACCTCACTGTAGAAAGAAGGGGCAGAAATAAGTGTTTAGGATGGTGGATGCTAGTGCAAGCAAGAGCCAAAGGGCAATGCATACCAAGTAAGACAAGGAAGACATGATGCCCAAGACCACCTTCTTCTCTAAATTGAAGCGAGTTGGTGACACCAACATCGACACCATAGATATGATACAATTGAGAGATAGGTTGAAAGGAGGCCAGTCCTCTATGACAAAGAAGATCAGTAAGTGGAATTGTGCAAGGAAGTGTTCAGTATACCCTAACAGAAAGGCATGATAGTAATGTTAATGGATCAAGCAGCCAGGTACTTTCAAGAAAGTCAGGATGCGTAGCTCGCTCTACTAAAGCAGAATTGGTTGCAGGAAGGCAAGAAGGGAGTCACCAAGTCATCAAAGCTCACCAGGTCAGATTTCAAATCAGAGTATGACGATCTTATTGTGCTTCTCAACCGAGGCATGGGCTCCGCTCTAGGTACACAATTTAATCCTTGGATGTATTATTTTATTGAAGGAATTGAGAATGGAAAAGAAAGTTTGATTGGGCTAGGATCATGAGTGAAATTTTAGAGTTGCAACTTAGGATAGTGCAAAATCAGAAGCAATTCTACATGGAGTCCTACCCCTTCTATTTGAATGGAAGGCTGTTGGTGATGCTTTGCTAGTCGAACCAAATCCAATTTTGGGGAGATGCACTGCACCACTATGGTTGAGACAGATGCTTATGCCATGGGGGTGAAGTTGTGGCAATCCGGACAGTTGTAGGCATTTAAGGGTTTAGCCCAAGAGGAAAACATTAGTGAGGAGGCAGGTTTCATTGCAGATTGGAAGAGATTTGAAGATATTTGAGGCTTGGCTATTTGTGCAAGCTAGTTTGGTTAGATTTGAGAAGGAGGTTAAGGAAGGCAAGGATAATGAAAGAGGAAAGCAAGACGAAAGGTTGAGGGAGGTCTAGTTCAATTTCAAGGCGGTGGCCAAGAGCAAGGCTCTCAAATTGCAAGAAGGTTCACATCCAAGCAAGCCATCGAGGCCAAGGCAAGATTACCCCAAGTGCGTAGAGACCTCACCCTTTCAAGGTCAGGACATCAGGTACAAGCAAGTTCAAGTGGTGATGAGAAAGTTTCTAAGGATGAGCTCAAGCATCCAAGGCTTCACCTCATCTCAAGGATTAAATAAATTTATAAGATAAGGTTGATGAGGTGGCAATTTCATGTGCATGCAATCAAATCATGCCAAGTGTCCTATGTTCTCATTGGTTGATAGATTATTGTAATTTTCTCATTGGCCCACAAAGTTGGTGCCCTCATGTAATTGGTAGAAAGATGGTAACCCTAATTAGGGTTTGTAAGGTTTAATCTTGGCCCTCGATTTTTGCCTCTTAATCTTGGCCACTCGTAATTTTGAGCCTCTATATAAGGCCATTTGTTCTCATTTGTAAAGGGAGTTATGTTGGAGAATTGTTGCCAAAATACTATCAAAATTGTTCTCTATTCATTGTTGTGGTTTGCATGGTGGATATACATGATCATTTTGGTGTATTGCATGTTTCTTCTCATCTCTCAAATTAAAGTAGGATTTCATTTCATGTTGTTAAAGTAGAAGTAAATAGCTAGTTGTATGGTGATATTGGTAAATGTTTGATAGGGATCTATATACTAGGCCACTAGCATCCTTGCGGCTTGTTAAGGAGCCTGGTGTGGTAATCTAGTCTCATTCCCCTTGAATCATTGCATCTATGGAGGTACCACCGCTGGCAAGCTTTCATTAGGTTGATTCCTGTCCATTTGCCAATCTTTCCATTCTATAGGAGTAGTAGTCAAGCAGTGAGTAATTTAGTAGTTAGAGTTTTTGTAGAGCAAAGTTGGAAGTGATATAAATTTGAGTATACATTGCAAAGCTAGATCCTATCATCATCATAGCAAGAGTTTGATATCCTCAAAAGAACAACGTAAGCCCGCCTACGTGATTAACCAGCAAATCACATTAATATAACTGAGTTAGTATCCGTAGGTGTAAGGAACCTTGGAGTTTTCTCATGTTCTGCATGAGTATATACTTTTCAAGAGAGGGTTGAGTGTTTGGTATGCTATTGTAATGTCCCCTTCCTTGACCAAAATTTAATAACAAACTAATAAAATTATAACATTGCGGAAGAAGATAATAAAAACTTATTATTAATTAATAGATAATATTATATATATATTGCTATTATTATTGATAAGAGTAATATAATAAGATATATTTATTATTAAAGAATCAAACATTATAATATGTTGATAATATTATTATTAATAATAATCAGTTAATAAAATGTATTTATAATATATTATTATTATTAATAATATTTGTTAAAAAAATATATATATTATAATCATTTAATAACATAATATATATTATAATAATATATTATATTATATTAATTATTTAACATAATATAATATTATAATATAATAATATAAAACATTTAATATCATATATATATATATATATATATATATATATATATTACAATATACATATTATATATGTTACAATATATAATATAATATATATATTATACAAAACCCACAGCATATATAGTCGGCTGAGCCGCAGCCAGCCCTAAGGAGGGAGCCAACGGGTGTGGGGAGGGACGTGACTCCCCCTCCACACTAATATTTATAATAATATAAAGATAGTGCTTTGGGGGGCAGCGTAGGAAGAAAAGAAGACAGTCAAAAAGTCAGCAAGGAATGTCAGTAATACTATTCAGTGCAGGAATAAAAGAGTAGAAACAGCAATAAGGAAAGACTTAAATATATGATAGCCACAGTTGGGAAAGACAAGAAAGGTAATAAAGGTAATTAAGGAATACAAAGGAAGAAAAGAAACAGCGTGCAGCATAAAGGAGTCAACCAGCGATAAGGAAATTGGATTACAAAACAATTGTTACATCATTTATTAGGTAAGTATAATTTTATATATATATATATATATATATATATATCATTTCAGATTCTTTGATATTTCAGAATAATAAAAATATATTGATAGTTCAATTTATTAAATAGTATAAAATGTATATATATATATATATATATATATATATATACTATTTCAAATTTAATATATATATATATCTAATTTAAGCATTCAAACTTATATGGTAATTTCATTTAACATTTATAAATAATATTATGATCTTATTTATAAATGATAACTTATTAATGATATTATTGACAAAATAAATTTCTTTTCAAAAAAGTAATAATTAATTGAGAGCTCTCAAGGGAGATTAAAACCTCCACTAAGCCAGTGTACACTGATGACCCACATATGCATATGTACTAAGCCTTGGATAGAGGAAAGCTCTTCCAAGAAGAGGAATGGACCTATGGTCAGCCTATAAGCCCCGAGTGATGCGCTCCAGAGGATGACGGCAAGATTTAATCAAGGACACAAGGGTTCTTATTAAGGTTAATGCGTCCGACCCGGTAGACTTTGCTCGGGAAGTCCCTAAGGATGCGCTCCAGAGGATGACGACAAGATTTAATCAAGGACACAAGGGTTCTTATTAAGGTTAATGCGCCCGACCTGGTAGACTTTCTTTTGGAAGGGTTAATTAGTTGGGGTAGATAATTAATTAATTAGCTTTCTATTCATATTCATGTTTCCATATTATTGTTACTAACGTCTTTCTTGCAGGTTAATTCTTAAGGAAGCAAATTTAGAAATACTAGGGAATATTAAAGATAAATGATAAACGAAATATATATATGATATATCAAGATATAAATTAACAAGAAAATTAATCATAAATAAACAAATCTATTATTAATACAATATAAGTATTTCATCTATGATTAAGAAAAGAGATATAGAAAATTAGTTTGCAAAAAGATTAAATGAGAAATTTACGTAAGATCCCGACAAGGGACATTACAGCTATATCAAGTGTTCAATTGCTATATGTTATGTAGT
Organism: Chamaecyparis obtusa; assembly: GCA_027943335.1. Taxonomy (NCBI): domain Eukaryota; kingdom Viridiplantae; phylum Streptophyta; class Pinopsida; order Cupressales; family Cupressaceae; genus Chamaecyparis; species Chamaecyparis obtusa. The sequence continues at coordinate 173,582 of BSBK01008827.1, forward strand.
GGTACAAAACTTACATCAACAGGTTTCTATTTCGGGAAAGAGGTTTGGGTCCTGGATATGGTTTCAGACTTAAAGGATAAGTCTATCTCTTTGCTCATGTTTTAATGAATAAAGCTTGGTTTTATTACATAAGATGCTTTAATGATGTTATATTTTTGAAGTGTGTTATTGAAGACTCTTTAGTGAGAAGTGTCTCCTTGAAGTTACATCTTTTGGTGTGTGGAAGAAGATATCCTTGGAGTTTTTCTTTATAAGCAAGGGAGTTTTGATTTCTTTCATTCATGTTATGATTATCGAAATTGTGAATTTGTGAAGAGGTACGAAATATTGGAGAGAGGTAGGGTTTGAACGAAAGCTTTGGAGAAACGATTCTTCTGCTGAGAACGCACTATGAGCTGGATCAGTATGCCAGCAAATTGTGTTAGAATGCCATGGATTGAGTTTTGACAGCCCGCAGTCGTAATGCCTAGGCCGTACGGATTCTGACAGTACCGTACGACACTGTATGCTGGCCGTTTGCACATTGGACGTGTGCCGTTTGAGTTCTATCATACATCCGCAAGGGCTTCATGCATTGATCAGGAGATTGTGATACCATTAACGGTATCTGCAGCAGTAGCCGCGTCAAGGAAATGGCTGCATGAATACACCAGTTGGAGCCATTCGATTACAACCTGTGTGTTAATCAGGTGCAAAATAATTGCCATTCGATTTATGCAAAATCAATAATATGAAGTGTAAATGTTTTTTTTAAATAATTGGCATGGAAATCAATTGAACAAATTTTCTTAAGACTATGATTTAAGTTAAATTTCGAAGGTTAGTGGAATTATTGTTTTTCAAGAAGCTTAAGAAATTCAAATTGTCAGTCTTTCTTGGAAATTCATTATTGCCAATTTCAATGCATATAAAATCGCAAATGGGGTTGGGTGTGAGCATTAGCCTTGGGAGGTGCAAATTCATGTTTGTTGGGCTCAATGCCAAGCAAAATTCGAAATTGGGAGAGGGCTGCCAGCTGTAGCTCTTGGGCTTTTTGAATTTTGCCTTCCAAATTTATAATTTCTGCCCAGGATAAACAGGCCTGCTATAACTGAATTCACAGCCCACTTAGGGCTTCAAACTTTTGCTTGCTATGGATAAAACTGCTGCTCTTTAAGGCCAAATTTGCCAGTTACAGAGCAGAGAACACTTGGTTTCAAATTAGGGTTGAGATGCTCAAGTTTCTCCCAATAAATAGGCATCAAATTGAATTCTGAACAGGGCCGACCTGATTAGGGCCGACCTGGGCCAGAAAATTAATAAATTTCGGAATTAAAATTGCTGTTATTAAAGGTGGCCGACCTGGCTGTACGAATTAAATTTGAGGGCTTTGTATTTAATCTTATATTTCGCATTGAATTAGCACTGAAATTCGAGCCTCCTTCAGCATTTAATTTTCGTTTTTTTTTTTGGGGGGGGGGGGGCGGGGGGGGTGCTGCTTTTTTAAGAGCTCACACACTTGGGTCTAGGGGGTCAAAATTTCGAATTAGGCCTTAGATGCCTAGATTGGAGCTATATTAAGTTTCTTAAGGCCTTGATTAGGCCACACGCTTCATGATTGGCCTGCATTTAAAATCCCTATGCCACACGCCACATTTAAAGGGGGCCAATTTAAATGCTTAACGCCCAGACCTGCAGGGCTGTATGCTCGAATTAATTTGGGGCCAGATTTAAAGCCATACGTTTCATGTTTTAAGGCCAAATTTATTGTTTAATGTGCAGGCTAGGTATAGGGCTTGTTCAAATTTGAACTACAGACAGATTTTAATGCTCTTAGCCCACGCGCTTATATATAGGATAGGGCTTGGTTTATGAGTTCTAAGTCCACACTTATCAAGGCAGGGCCATACGTTTCATATTTGGGACCAGATCTAATGTTTGATTGCCCAGATTTTCGTTGATTATGGGGCTGTGTGACCATGCATTGAGGAATTAATCAATGCGATTAATGCTAGACCCAATCCAAATGCAAACCGTCTCATATAAAAGGAAGCTCGAAGCCATTTTGACCTCAACACTAGGTCAATTTTCAATTCCACTCACTTACTAACAGCAGTAAGGTAGCAAAAAGGGGGCCCCCATCTACGATGGGGCGGTGTTGTGAAAACCTCACAACATCTAGCATCAACCCAAAGAAAATGTTCCTGAACATTTCAAGGATAAAACTCATTTGAAACCAAAATCTTTGACCAACTCCATTTTCACCTACCCTACAACTAGGAAATGCACTCAAAATGGAAGAAACCATGAATTGAGCTAAGAGCCTGTCCTTGATTACCCATGTGTGTGCAAGTGATTCATTCCTGCTCAACAAGAACCTTAGAAAGCCTCTTAGATCCATTGAACTTGGCTACTTTAATATCCTTGCTCCAAAAGCATCCTGGATAGAGCCTCGCTACCCGTCAGGCGTCCATAGCCCCGACGAGGTTATCGCTGTGGCACCACAATCACGGCGATACCTTTAGTGACTACTTAGTAGCACCGGTAGAGATGATTGCACACCCTTTAAAGCCAATTTTCACTTTGATACTGCCTTTCATTTTGCATTAATTCTCATTTTTTCCTTTTTCCCCTCTTTTTTTATTTTTTATTTTTATGATATTTCTTTTTTCTCATGATATTTCTTTCTCTTTTCAATATTTTGTTTGGCTTGCAGGCAATGAAGCCCGCGGAGGGTTTGGAAGACCACAGTGGCGCTGAAGTAGGTGTATGATTTTCACTAAATCCAACTTCACTTTGAAACTACCAAAGAACTTGGAGCAATTAAGTGTGAGTAAAAATGTTGTAATCGAAAGACTTGGGTACTCAAAACACCATCATGACTCAATCCAAATTTAGGACATATCCTTTTTGCAGGATAAAGCTATTAGAAATTCAATCTCCAATTCAAGGGAACTCCACAAAGATATACCCAAGAAATAAACTGAACAAAATCACTGGGGGAACACCAGAGTGTGTTGTATGATCATCGCCCTTCTCACAAATTTGGAACCCTCTAAACTGAACTAACCAAAGCAAGCTCCTAGACTAAAACAAACAACCTGGGTCAAATGACTCAATGCAAAGCTACAAATTGACCCTCTAGGGCAACCAACTAAGCCCCTCAAACAAACTTCGAGTCAACTGACTCAAGGCAAATTACTATCCAGGCTCCCTAAGACAAGTAAACTGACTGACAAAAGGGAAAACTCTTTTAACCCTCTTGAACCAAATGGTTCAAGACAAACCTACTCTAACTATGTACAAGACTCTAAAGGGATGACAGTGACTAGACCGATATATACCCTTGATCTAACATGGTTTCTCAGGATGTTCAGGAGCAACAAGGCTTGGGTGATAGTTCTCAATCTTGTAGGCTCATCCTTGTACTCTGAAAAAAATTTAGTCACCTCAAACTCAAACTCAAAAAAATTATCATGCAAGATAAACAATTGAGGAAATTCATTAGGACCATGATCAATCCATAAACAAGTTTTCTCTCCACAATTTCCATAATCAAAATAACAACTTTGAACATTAAGAGCAAGGAAAGAAACAACCTGGCATGCTTCGCAATTAAATGGAACCTAGAAGTTCTCCACAACTTCAAGGGGTTGAAGTTTGTGATAGACCACCCTACTAACATCAGTATCAAAGTCGTGAGTGATCAAGGCAGGGTCAGTCGTGAAATCAAGGCCCTGGAATACTGCCCTAGGTGGCTTGCCCTTATACTGCATGAACCACGCATCTTTATGAACATTGCTAAGTGTATCTTCAAAAATCAAGGATTCCATGATGAGTCCTCCCTCAAATATCTCCTCAAGCTGATCAAATGCAACATCCAACAATAGCATCAACCCAAACTGTTCTTCACTTTCTTCTTCCATGGAGCCGCATGTAGATTTCTCTTTAGGAGCATCTTGCAATTCATCAAGTGGAATCTCATCACCCTTGGAATCTTCGAAACTAACAGGGAAGTCCTCAAATGTCTTCATAAGTTCATCAATCCCAAGTGGCAAAGCCTCTGGAGGTCGGAGTTGATGGCGAATTATGCCACTTGCAACAACTTGTCTGCCTTGGGATGCCTTTGGCAATGAATCCATTCGTATTTCTTCCCTAAGATCCTTATGCATCCCCCCAAAGAATATGGTGGTAATGGTGTCCTGGAATGCTTTATCAAATTTTTCCTCATATCTTGATTCACTTGTAGTAACTTGCAATTCCTTGTTCAACTTGTCCACTTGATTGCCTCCATGAAGGGTGGTAGAGATTTCTTCCAACTCATCTTCAAGAATTTGACTTTGTAGCATGAGGGAAAGTCCACCAAGGATCACCTCTTCAAACTTGTTATGGTCTTCTTCCAGCTCCTCAAGGTGTGGATCTTTGTCTGATATGCTTCCTCTTCTTTGGATGAATTCAATTGCTTCCTTAATTTTCTTGTCAACTTCTTCCTCTTGAGGAGTAATGTGTGAAGGCTCATCTTCCACATGAATGTCTTGGTCATTAGGTTCAACCACGCTATCCTCTCGCAAGTTGCTTTCTTCTTCATCAGATGAGGATACAATATGCTCATCTTTTGGTTTCCAACCTAAGTGATGAATACGATCCTTGATGCCTTCCTTTGATGCCAAACTCATTTGTTCAAGGCATGCACTCCAAATTCCGTTTGTATTCTGTTGCTCACAATCAAACCACCCCATCTCTTGCTTGGCCTACTTTATGATATCCTGGCATGGCTGACAAGTATATTTTGAGTGTCTCACATTGTGTAGTCTACACCAACCAGAGAGCAACATACCTTCCACATATAATTCCTCCTCACTTAGTTGCTTCTTGATCATTTCCTTGAAATTATTCACAAACATGTTAACTCTATCATTTGATTCGGCAAATGGAATTGGTTTGAGGATATCCCAAAAGAACATTTTCCTTTGCAATACCAACTCCACTCTTGACATAAATGTCAAACAATTAAGCTCATCATGTGTGGTTGTCCCATGGATCCTGCACTCGCAAGGTGATGCCAATTCGGACAAATTCTGTGGATACAATTGTGCATTCAAAACCTCCCGAAATCGAGCAATGTCAACTGGATGACTGCTTTGACCATGAAACCACTGCCCTTCCATTGAGAAGTCTTTTCCTTTTTTTGATTTTCTAAGTTTTCGATTTTTTTTGGATTTTTTGAACTTTTATGAGATCTCTCACATCTCAAATATAACATTAAAGCTCATTGTTGTTGATAGTCCATGAATGAACATTGTTCATGCCCTCCTAGCGCCAAATAATGTTAATGTCAGTTTTGTACCACTACATAACATATAGCAATTGAATACTTGATATAGAATACCAAACACTCAACCCTCTCTTGAAAAGTAAATACTCATGAAGAACATGAGAAAAACTCCAAGGTTCCTTACACTTGTGGATACTAACTCAGTTATATTAATGTGATTTTCTGGTTAATCACATAGGCGGGCTTACGTTGTTTCATTCAAGGGTGTCAAATTACATTGCTAAAGATTTGGCTTTGCAATATATGAAAAAGTATATCCGTGATTTATATCACTTCCAACTTTGCTCATCAAACTTCTACTATCTAGATTACTTCTATTTCTAACTATGGATGGGAAACTAATGGATGGACTAGGATTCCTACCAAATGGAGGCTTGCCTGCGACTTCAACCCACCTAGTGCAAAGCTTCAAAGGATCTCAAAAGGTTTTCATATCAACACCTTCCCCTCAATCCAACTTGAGTACAAATTAAGGATCTAATGCCAATTGAACTTGAGTGCAATTACTAGATTACCACACAAGGCACCCTTGCATCTACAAGGAGCTAGTGGCCTAGTTTTATAGAATCCGATCAAACATCCACCAATATCACCACACAATCTATCTACTTCTACTCTTACCTTAACAACTTTGAAATGAAATCCTATTTTAACTGAGAGATGTAAAGAACCATGCAAATACACCAAAATGATCATGTATATCCACCATGCAAGCCACAACAATGAATAGAGAACAATTTTGATAGTACTTTGGCAACAATTCTCCAACATAACTCTCTTTTACAAATGAATGGCCAAGATTAAGAGGCAAAAATCTGAAATCAAGGGCCCAGATTGCATCCTATAAACCCTAATTAGGGTTGCCATAACTACAACCAATTACATGAGGGCACCAAATCATGGGCCAATAAGAAAATTACAAAGGTTTCTCCACCAATGAGAAAATGGGACACTTGGCGTGTTGCGATTGCTTGTGCTTGAAATCTGGAATTTTTCGATTGGAGGAGATAATTAACTGCCACCTCATCATCCTTGTCCTGTAGATCTGATTGATCTTTGATGAAGGGAAGATATCTCTTGATACTCAACATTTCTAACTTTGATTAACTCTTCCGAAACTATCAACTCCTTGTCAATTTCTTCATGGCATGACTTGGGTGGGCACCCTTGAACTTGCCTCCGATCTGATTCGAACTTGATTGTACTTGGAAATGCCTTCAAATAATTGGACTTGTCCCCGATCTGATTCGAACTTCCTTCCCACCTATTGGCGAGATGGAGGATATGGATACCATCCTCTCTTTGATCTTCTAAGTTGTTCTAAGATTTGCCATCCAAGGAAAGTAGCTTCCCATGATCTCGATTGAGAAGCATGTTGTCAGGATATTTGAATGTACCGGTTATTATATTAATAAAGTATTATGTTAGCCTCGGTCGTTAGTGGCCGAGAGGTTAGACAATTACGTCACGACGTTTCGGTCGTGGCCCTTCGGGTAGATAAATATGTACCACCTACAGGTGAAGGAATTATTATGGATTATTATGTGAATGTACTTGCCAGTCTGGAATGATTAATGAAAGTATTTATTATTCTCTAATATATTATGTGTTTATTATATTTCCTGTACTGTCTGTGCAATACTAAGTTTACCCCAGTGGGCAAACATCTGGCGCCGTTGCCAAACGAATCCGGCAAGTGACGGAATGAGTGGACGGATGGGAATACCATTGGAGGAGAATATCAATGTGAGGACGAATGAGGATGAAATCATTGCATAAACTTTATGCCTAATCAATTGAATAAAAATAGAAATTTAAAGAAGGAACTCAAGGAGGAACAAGCCACCAGACAAGTTGTATTTGCACAGCAGCAAGCCGAGCAAAGGGAGAGATTCAGAAGACGCGCCAAAGGACTACCGAAGGGAGTAAGTGAAGGCGAGCATCTGGAGGAATCTAACCGGGAGGCCGGAAGAAGTGACGAGGACCGCTTGGAGGAAACAAGGAACTTGTTCAGGTTCTTAACCTTAACCCCACAGACGGAAGCAAGAGAAGCCCGAAGGAAGGAAGAAGAGGAAGCCGCATGGAGGGAGGCTCAAGATACCACTGCCGCCGAGAGTGTCGAAGTGATAGAGGGGCATGGGGATCACAGTAGCCCACCAGGCTTGGACAGTTCCAGTAGTTTGGGGACATCAAGCGGTACGGTACCAAACATTTCTGGGGTACCAACGCCGACAGTACCATCCCAGCCTGTAACACAACTGGTGTTGCAAACGCAGTCGACACCTAAAAAAGTAAACATGGCGACTAACAAAGAGAAGCTACCCAAATTTCATGGCGATGGGAAGGAGGATCCAATATGGCATTGTTGTACGTGCGAGACAATCTGGTCGGCGAATGGCGTCGCCAACCACGCAGAATGGGTAAAACAGTTTCTGGCCACACTGAGAGGGGTAGCCATCAATTGGTACTCCGACGTGGACAAAACAAAGGTGACCACTTGGGACGAACTCAAGACAAAAATCCAGAAGGAGTTTCGGCTCCTGAGGGATGACAATGAAATTGTTTCCGAGATATACAGTACCAAACAAGGTAAGGAGATTGTGCGAGCTTACAGTCGCCGACTGAAGGAGTTAGTCAAAAAAATGGATAGCCAGCCATCGGATGGCCTGAAGAAAAGATGGTTCGTGGAGGGCCTGAAATCTAACCTACGGAGGAAAATGAAGATAGTGCTCCCCACGTCATACTTAGATGCCTGTAACTAGGCGATGGACTTGGAGAGCGAACAAAAGACCTCCAAGAAGAAAAGAAGCAAGTCCTCTTCCGACAAAGATGACACTTCGGACGATGACAGTGACAGTGATGGCGAGTTGAGGGAAAAGTCAGGGCACTCCAAAAGGACATGGAGAGAATGATGGAGTTCAAGACCATGAAAGGGGGTACTAGCAAGGGGGAAGTTGACATATGGTGTGTAGATTGCAAGGCGAGCGGCCATACAACGGGGTCATGTCCCAAAAAGACATTTTGTGACATTTGCCAGATCATGGGCCATTCCACCAAGGAATGCCCATACAACATGAAGGTGAGGAATCAACAAGTGTTATATACCCAAGAGCAACCATCTACATCGGGGGCAGAGACTAACAATAATGCATCCTCCGGCGGGTACAGAGGCAACCGACGTGGTGGCGGAAGGCTCAATAACAACAACACGAGTTGAATACAATATGACTCCAAGGGTCGGCCAATGATCCAGTGCCGAGCTTGCAATTAGTGGGGCCACTTTGCAAGGGACTACGACAAGGGTGACGCCCCGCAGAAGCTATGCCGCTGGTGTGGTCCTGGCAACCACGAGGATGCCAGTTGCTGAAAATCTGGGGTCAACTTGCTCAACATCGAGGAAACGAGAAGTGACAAGGGGGTACTAGCCATCACACGGTCACAAGCAAAACAAGCGACATAGGCGGATAAGGAAGAAATAGAGAAGGCGATGAAGGCACCAAAAGAAAGATGGGAGATGGCTACCATGTCAGGCCGGAGGGAGGCAGAACAAAATATTCTTAGACAAATGTTATAATTAGAGGTACTGATGAAACTCCAGGACCTCCTGCACACCATGCCTCACTTGGGAACAAGACTGTTGGGAAACTTGGCCATGTAGCCAAATACCACACATACGGACAGCACCGACGGGTTTGCAACAGACTCGATGATACTTGTTGTAAACAGCGGAACGTACTCGGCAGTTGTCGAGATGGGCATCCTTGGCACCATCCTAACAGACACTATAGTGGACGGAGGGTCATGAGTGAACGTCCTTTCGGAGGCAACGTGGAAAAAACTAGGAAAGCCCACCTTGTGGCCACCAATCTTCAACTTATTGGGTGCAGATCAGTAAGGTATCAAACCACTCGGGATGTTGATGGCACAACCGGTCATTGTCGGTACACAACCGTTTGTACTTGACTTTGTCGTCATTCCACTGAAGCAGAAAGACTATGACGCCATACTGGGTAGAGGATGGTTAGTAACAGCCAAAGCGAACCATAATTGGAAAAGAAATACCCTTTTGATGGAGAGTGGAGGAAAAAAGTTCACAATTGATCTCCGTACCCAGTTGGTGAGCGAGGAGATAGCTTCCTCCTCTGAATCTGACTCCGAAGGAGAAAACGATTGAAGGGATGAAGGAAGGGACGAAATGGAACCGAATAGTGAAGGCGTGCTAAGATTGGGAGAATACGCAGAGGATGATGCAGATTCACTGAACGGTCTCTTCCACTGGCAAATAGAGGATTACAAACTCTTCCGACCAACATGCAATGTACTAAGTATTGAGGAGATGCCGGAAACATTTCCCTCCGAGTGCGGTGAATACAACAAAGGGGATGCGAAAATAAGCGAAGTCTTGATACATAAATTTGATGAGCAAAACCCCATGAAATATAAGGAGTCGTCTGTCAGAGCAATGAATCGGGGCAAGGAAGAGGAACCTAAGATCATTCCTGTTGGCGATGATTGGAATCCTGTGTGGGAGACCGTAGCCTTTAAAATTTTTATTCTCCTTCTGCTTCTTATGTACAGGCAAGAGATCGGGGTTCTTGTAGAATTTATGGTTCCAAGCCTTTGGATGGCCATTGAAAACAGACTCAACGACAGGGAAAGCTTGAGGGAACAACTGCACAATGAGATTAAGCCAGGAAAATTTTGGGAAGTCGGCTACGATGGGGTTGTCAAGTTGTGGACTCTCGACGAATTGCAGATACATGAGGCCATCAACGGGTCCAAATTGAAACCTTACCCTGAGATAATGGACCCGAGAGGAGGGACAGAGCAACTGAGAAGATGGAAATGGACTCTAGCGGTTAGGTAGGTGACCCGAGAGCCGTTGTATGGGCGACCAGAGAAGCCTCCAAACGGTAAATTGAGAAAAAAAACCTGTACGGCTCTGCACAACCGTACGGTGGAAAAAAAACAAAAAAAAAACTTTAAAAAAGAAAAAGAAGAAAAAAAAAAGGAAAAACTCGAAAAAGCCAAAACCTCACCATACAATGTTTGACCGTACGACACATTAAGTCCATACGACCAAGGCACCGTACGACGAACAAAAAATCATGGTCAAATTCACTGTATGGCCTCGTGAGGAAGATTACTGTACAACATTTGAAAGTTCATCGCGTTTTTTTTAAAGGCACCGTATGACCATACTGTCGAAAGCCAACAACAATCAAAATCCACCATACAGTGTACAAAGTCCGTACGGCCAAATCGTCGTATGACGGAAAGCATAATATAGTATTACCGTACGGCGTTCAAGGGAGCTGAAATGTGGTGTTTCGTACGGTATGCAAAGTATCAAGTTTGTACGGCAAGGCAAGTGGTACGGCATACAACTTGACGCAATGAAAGGAAGACCGTACGGTACATGAGGAAGACCGTACGACAAGAAGAAACAATACCAACTGAGACGAGTGGCAGCTTGTACGGGCATTGACGTAGGGAACAAGGATATATCGGGTACCACCATACGGCATCAAGGAGAATATTAAAACACCATATGGGAAGAAAGCAATGGGTAAAAGATGTCGTACGGAAGCCAGCAAAAAACATAACAAAAAAGCATATGACAGAGGAAGAGAAGACAGTTATTGACGACAAGGATTGGCAGTAGCGAGAAGGTTAAAAAAAAAACCCAAAAAACGACGACAGATCAAAACAGTTCACAATGAATAATGTACGGTACCGAAGGGAAGGACATATGTAGGTAGTGAGGAAAACATTAGCGATTTGCAGAAAAGAGTATGGGATCAGAAGAAAATCACAAAAATGGTGTGTTCCATAGACTTCTGTGTGGGTTTGAGGGTGCTAATTTATCATGGGTTATCAGCCCCCTAGACCCCCAGTTAGTTCAGTTATTAGCCTTTGGGGAGTGAGACCAGTTGATGAGACCCGGACCTGCTGCAGGCATGGAGTGTCTGCATGTCGGAGGTGGAGAGAGCACTAGAGCAAGCCTTTTGAGAGGGGTGCTACGCTTTGAGGCACTCGGAGTAGGTGTTGGCTGGACGTGAGGCTGTCTTGGTGGATGCATAGAGAGCTCGGGAGGAGCTGACCACCCGGTTGAAGGCAGTAGAGCGACACTTGGCTCAGTGTACCTAGGAGTTGGAAGCAGAGAAGGTGGCATGGGTGGCTATTGAGGTTAGATTGGCTCGGAAGACAATATTGTTTGAACAAGAGTTAGCGGAGGCTACAACAGTAAGGCAGCAAAGGGGCGGTGTTGTGAAAACCTCACAACACTATTATTTAGGAAACTCCCACAACCAACTTTCCAAAATACATTGCAAAAACATTCATACCACTAATATACTAACCTATTTAACAAACCTAACAAATAATTATTTGATGCATCCTATAATATTCTAACAAACCACACTAACAAAATATTATTATTCTATAATAATATTTTGTTGTTTGTCAACAACTTAATAGCTAATTTAAACACTATTGTGAACACTAATTTCCAACAGGTACATGCAAGGTTGAAAGAAACTTAATGTGGTGATAGAGGGTTCTTCAGCGGAGTTTTTTCCTTTGATAATGGTAGAACATTCCATTCCTATCCTATCCGTCTTCTAAGGCCTTTGGTGAAGTCTGGTTTCAAATTGCCTTGACTTCTGCTTGGAGTTGTTGATTTTGGTTTCTTTCCAAAACCAGCCCCTAATTCCTTGCTCTAGTAAAAAAGCATTTGCTGGTCCTTGCTGGACCTTGTGTAGTTTGTTGGTTGGGGTTTGTTTTGCCTGTTTATTTGTTGCTTGCTGTTCCAAGTTCCTTTTTGTTGGTCTTGGGGTAAAAGATTTTAGAGTCCTTTCAAAACTTGTTTCGGGTTTAGAGCTCTAGTCAAAAACATTTTACTTCAATCAAAACAAAAAAAGGTTAAAATTGCTCAGGAATTTGTGAAAAACTCACCCAAAATTGTTAGTGAAACATTCTAAGTGTGAGTAATTGCATTTCGCACAATTATTTTGATGAGATGGAGAAAAATGGCAAAAAAGCTCTTAAGCTAGAAATCATTTGAAAAATGTGTTCTTTAAGCTTTGAAAAGATTCGTTAGAAGTAATCATGATTTATTAATGAGCAATCCAATTTATTATAACCACTTCAAAGCATAATAGCAAAAATGGTTTTACGTCTATTCTATTTCTTGATAGGATTTTTAAAGTTTAAGGTGGAATGAGGACTTGTCAAGGAATCATGACTGATCTAGAAGCTTGACAAAATAAAGATTGGTGTGATGGATTATGCTGATTGATTTCTTATTTCAATAAGACCAACTAATAGGTTTAAACTTGCGTTCATTGGAATAAATCCCCCTCATATAATGGGGACACAGTAATTGATAAAGCAGAAAAGATACTGGTTTCTCTTGTTCAGGTGAGAGAGATGTCCAAACTTTCAATTGACTCTTGCATAACCAGTCATTGGGGCAACTAGAGCTTACAAAAGTGAGAGATAAAGTCCTAGTGATGTCGGTGATGTGAATTGTCTGAGTGATTCACTCAATAAATACATAATTAATTTCTATTTTTAGTGGAGATCTTTTTCACTCAGCACTTACAAAATTTTGACCAGAAATATGTCCAAATTTACATTGGCACTTTACCTACCAATTACACGCCTTCGTTTGAGTCTGTGGGCAATGATTAAGACCTATTGGGAATCGTTGGTTGTATCATTTGTCTGCTCTCTGTTTCAATTTTTTCTGATATTGGATGGAGGTGTTTAAGATAACTGCATGTTTTTCTGATTTACATGTTTAAGCTGACTGCCTGTAAATATTTCTATTTTGTCATTCCGTGAGGTGCTTAATGCTTTCTTCTCATCTTTCTGTCCATTAACAGTTAATCTTTATATGTCAATTTGTTAGTTTTGAATATGCTCAGTAGTAATAGATGTTACCCAGGGATGCGTCCCTGGCATTATTTGACCTGTCCAGGAAATGGGGATGTCCAAGAAACTCAGAAACATGTCCCCTGGCTGTCTCATAGTATTAATGTTTGAATTTTGATAATTTGTTTGACTTAGACTGTAATTTAAGCATGCTTGTCCCTTTGCCATCCGGAAAACCTGTTTCCCTGTCCCCCCTTCACCGTCCTGGAAACTCGGGGTGATGTAGGGACTCATTTAAGTGGCTTCTCTATAAATTACAGAAATATGAACTAATGTTTATTTAGGCCGTACAACCTTTACATCTGAAAGCTGATATTAACATTCTTTTATGAGTGCTCTACTATTCTTTCCTGGAATCTTATGGCATCTAAAAGTTGTAGTTACTAAGATGGCGACCTATTTAATCTGAAATGTAAATTTTTGTTGTGTGCTTTAAGTCAGAAAAACAGCATGTAGTGGGCTTCTGTAATTCTGTCATTTTTCAAATTAAATTCTTTCTATAGAGAAGTTCCAAGTATAAATTTTGGTGGTGCAGGAAAACACGGACAGAGGACAATATATTCCAACAATAGAATATAAGCTACCTTTAGGAGCTGAAGATATTCCACGGCCTTACCTTTGCACAGGATTTGATGTTTATGTTACACGGGAGCCATGTGCTATGTATGTTATTTTGCCCGCCTTTTAAAATGGAATTATAACTGTTAGGATTATTTTGGTTGCTTTTAAACATATGCTTATAGGGGGAAAATGCACGATTTTCTTATGATTTATGTATATCTAATTGTGACATAGGTGTGCAATGGCTCTTGTTCATGAAAGAGTCCGTCGAGTATTCTATGCATTCTCAAACCAAAAAAATGGTGCATTAGGTAGTGCTTACAGATTGCATGGAATAAAAAGCCTTAACCATCATTATACCGTGTATCGAATAGAAGTCCCTGAAGAAATTCTAGTGGAATGAATATATCATAGTGGATATTCAGAGGTTTGTTTCCTACAAATTAAGATATGCTTGCAACCTGTAAGCTAGTTCGAATAATCTGCTTTGCATCTTCTTGACTTTTCTTGGGAATGTTTGTCGTTATCATTTTTCTCTAAATAACAAATTTGTTTTTCTGCCCATATAGGAGATACAAATGAAATTTATTTGCTAGTGAAATTCCTACACATGCTCTGCAAGATTCAGGAGAAAAACTTGGGGACAGAGACAGCGATGGGTAGAAAAGGATTTTGACATTTGCCTTCAATCCATACATATTTTGCTTTGGGTTCAATTAAAATGTCAATAGAGATGGAAGAAGAGATTTCTTATGAAGTGCTCAACTGGGGGGTTTCAAATGTCCTGAAGACAAGCTTTCTGTTTCTAGATTCCTGAAAGATGAGTTCTACTTCAAAATTTCAGCAACAATCAAAGATGCACTTTGTGAAGTTAAAGGACATGATGTGAGCAGGTCACTGTAATGACTGGAAAGGACTATGAGCTTCTATTTGTCATGAGACTGTCCATCAGTATGCAGGCTTGTAATTTTAACTTCTGCTGGTGGATGCCAGCGTCCAGATCTTGCTCATAGGGAGGTTGATAATCAGAAAATTTAAAGCTTTCAAATTTTGATAGATAGATATCCATTTAATACATCTTGCATGATATTTGATATAGTTGCTTGTGTGGATTAATTTTGTTGCGAGAGTGAGAAGGCAATGTTGGTACAACTAGCACAAATTTTGGAGTGTATGAAGCTGAGGTAGTTTAGACGTGATAATTGGATTGGTACCAATTTTTACATGCAGGTCATTTGAAGGGCTTTCGGTTTATTATGCTCTTATAGCTTTATTTGCATTTTCTTATCAATTTTATATCATATAATCCAATCACCTCTTTATAGAGTTATACAGAACGATACATGTAGCAGTACTGCTTCAAACTGGTCTAGATTTAAGCCATATATCATACAATGTGGATTGACATAACAGTGTGTAGTACATGCTATATGATTCATTCACTAGAGAGGAGGAAACAAAAGTAAGGAAGATCGAAAAAACATGTATTGGCAAGTATTATAGAGGTAAGTATGGTTGTGGAGGAGTTATTCATTTGGACTAAACGAAACTATTTCACCCTGAATTATAATTATAGATCGATTCCAATATTTTTGAGCAAAGATGAAATTCTTTAAAATTTAAAAATAAAAATAAAAATTGTGATTAAATTCCTCTAATATGAATTTGCAATTTTTAAATTATAAATAATCATAAAAAATAAAATAATATAATGTTTGAGTCCTTGATTTTGTATACCGTGCTGTATTATATTTTAAGTTGTTATATTATAATTTCGAGATAACAATATAATAGTATTATAAAGCATTGATACTCTTACACCTATGATGTTTATTTTATGTTATTTCAAGTTTTTGGGACAGGGGAACACGTTGAGTCTCCTTGTTTGTGAACCATTTTTGGGGACATGTGGGAGATAGTAAAGGGGGTGGCTATATGAAAATTAGGAAAAAATTAAAATATGTAGGAAAATTTTAAATATTGATTTGATAACATTGATAAAGTATTCATATATGCATTATAGAAGTTTAGTATATTTTGTTTCTTTTAAACATGAAATATAAGTATAATATATAGATCTTCACGAGCTTCCTTTCTTAGGGGATAATAACTATTGCTTTCAATTTTGAATGGTTATACAACTGGCATGACAAATTGCTGATTTTGAACATAGAGAGGTCATGTAGAGTAGATCTATGATTTTCTCTATTGAAATCTTAGTCACAAGTTTCCTTAACTTTAACCCTTGCCCCTTTCCAAAGGTTGATTGTTTGATTCATGGTTAATCTTTGACATTTTGTTGGTTCAAGGTAGTATCATTCCAAGCTTGTTTTATTATTACGAACCTTATTATATACTACCTCATAATCTTATTTAATAGTACTTTTTGTTACACTAAATCCTCAATCATATCACTCATAAATTTGCAGTTAATCAACCACCACAATCCCACAATCTCATGTAGTGAAGA
This sequence comes from Chamaecyparis obtusa, assembly GCA_027943335.1. Taxonomy (NCBI): domain Eukaryota; kingdom Viridiplantae; phylum Streptophyta; class Pinopsida; order Cupressales; family Cupressaceae; genus Chamaecyparis; species Chamaecyparis obtusa. The sequence continues at coordinate 189,865 of BSBK01008827.1, forward strand.
CTAAACATCTATGAAACCTTACTTTGTTGCATTTTTTCTATATATCCAAGAAACTTTTCCCCCTTACTTTGTAGTGAAGACTAAACATCTATGAAACCTTACTTTGTTGCATTTTTTCTATATAGCCAAGAAACCTTTAACCCTTGCCCCTTTCCAAAGGTTGATTGCTTGATTCATGGTTAATCTTTGACATTTTGTTGGTTCAAGGTAGTTCATTCCAAACATGTTTTATTATCCCAAACCATACCATATACTACCTCATAATCTTATTTAATAGTACCTTTTGTTACATTAAATCCTCAATCTTATCACTCATAAATTTGCAGTTAATCAACCACCACAATCCCACAATCTCATTTAGTGAAGACTAAACATTTATGAAACCTTACTTTGTTGCATTTTTCTATGTGGTGAAGACTAAACATCTATGAAACCTTACTTTGAAACATCTAAACATTTATGAAGACTAAACATCTATGAGACCTGAGGGTCTCCAAAGAATTCTTGATATCTTGGCCTCCTTTTGTGATTTGAGATAAGATAAGATAAGATAAGATAAATTTATTAATGTCCAACGAAAGACCAACAAGGGTCTATGGGACAAGAATCATATAACCAAAATAGCAAGAAACTAGCAGACCACCAAACAGTGGTTGGGGGAACATTCTAAAAGAACAAGGAACCAAACAAGAAGAAGCAGAGAACAAAGAACCACCAGGGCAAGGACTAGGGGTCCTTCCCTTGTGGAAAGAAATCCAACACGGAAGAATAGAGACTCGGAAGAATATGGGTATGGTGTTGTCGCCATGATTTGCTGGTGGTTTGTCGCTGATGGGTAGAAGCATTGCGAGGTCTCACGGATCTGGAGTGACCGATGGTGGAGACATAGGAGGGCTGCTTCACACCTCGAGCCGAGGGCAAGGGCGAGAAGAAATTTGTAATGAGCTACTTGGTGACCTGCTTCTGAGGAAATCGAAGCTGTAGAGTATGGTCTCGGAGACCGTCTCCCGTAAATAGAGTGCCAGACATCTTTAGTCAGAGTAACAAAAGAAGGAAGTCAAGGAGTTGCAATCTCTGAATAAGCAATAGAATCTCCCTTTGATCTCATAGTATATAGGGCAGCAGAAAATGAAATGTGCCTCGGTCTCAATCTAAGACAATGTGCATAAATTGCAAATGCGATCCTCTCTGTTAATGTGATGATCAGTTTGTACTTGCAGGCGGTGAGAGCCGACTCTGAAAGATCCCAACGCGATTCGAAGAGCATGGCACCAACGCTATGATAAATATCTGGGTCGAATGATGATCCCATCTTGGATGTGTAAGAAGTGCTCAGCATAAAAGGCCATCCTCGGACGTAAGCCCCCACTAGGGTTGGTCTAGGTCGAGATGATGTACTGCCGGTAGATGTCAAGTCTGACATGCTCATTCAACTCCCGTCTGGAGGGGAGAAGATGAGCCGGAGCATCCAAAGAAAACTGAAAGGGGGGTAGGCGATCAATATCAATCCCAATGGACCCAAAAGGGAAGTGGCCTGAGCATACCAGCAACGAGCTCTAGAGGAGGTGTCAGATATAGCCAGCTCAATAGAAGAGCAATAGGCGATGTAAGAGTATCTACTCCAGCCATCTAAAGAGTCTGCGAAGCAATGTAGGCGGTGAAGAAACTAAATCAGGTCGAAGATGGCTCCCAACCTAAATGGATGAGCCCCGAACTCAGCCAGGATGATGCTGTGGGAGGTGGTACGATGACATTTGATGATATGCCGAAGGAGGAGAGTCTGTATATGCTCAATTGGAGGCCCAATCGGAATCAAGAAGAGATGGTCCCCAAACAACAGAGGCATAGAGTACAGTAGGTCTAACCAGAGAATCCAGGAGGGATAACTTGGACGAGGTGTCCTGAAAGTGGTGTCTGAAGCACTGTCTCTCAATTAGGGCGAGAGAACCCATCCCTTTGTTGATTCTGGGCTGAATAGCAGGTCTCAAACTAAAGTGAGGACCAGAAAACTTAACCCCGAGGTAAGTGCGGACGCAATCTCGATCTCCTATCCCTGGAAGTAGAAGTGTAAATGTGAGGTCTTCAAGCAATTGAAGACCATGACCCTTGCCCTCCCTAGATTAACCACAAGCTATCTCAAATCACAAAAGGAGGCCAAGATATCAAGAATTCTCTGGAGACCCTAAGGTGAGGAGGCTAAGAGAATCACGTCATCAACAAAAAGAAGAATGGAAACTAAGATCTAGTGTAAATAACAACCATCACCTGGGAGAGACGAGTCTCTGATGAAACCCTCTAGCTCTTCAATGTAGAAGCCAAATAAGGTAGGGGAAAGAGGGCATCCATGTTTCACCCCAATAGTGCTTTGAATAGGATTCGAGAAGCCCTCCAGGGTCCTGAATCTACCCTCAACACGCTCGTAAAGTCTCATAATGGCAGTCAAAAGAATCTCAGATATCCCAATGTCTCTAAGTCTCTGGAAAAGGGCCACCTGGGGGACAGCATCAAACGCCTTACGAAAGTCAATTGAAGCAGCAATAGACTTTCGCAGAGTGATAGTGAGCCTCCTCAATGATCGCTCATAGTGTCAAAATGTGGTCCATGGTCTGGTAATTTGCACGGAAACCGACTTGACCTCTAACCCTGTAGTCCAACTTATCAAGCTATGAAGAGAGGATAGTGTTCAATGTTGTGGCATAGAGTTGCAAAGGTATGCCCAATGATGATGGTTTTGTAGTTCCCGGGGTTCAAGACTAATCCAGTCTTGTGGATCGGATGAATCACATGTCTCGACCAAGCCGCACGGAAGCCAGTGCAAACCACTCTATTAAAGAGTGTGGGAAGATAAGAGCCTAGCACCGTGATACCGAGCTTGAGGAGCTCTACCTGGAAACCATCCTCATCAGCTACTCTACTGCATCTCATAGATCTAACGACATCGTAAATATTGGATGCAGTGAAGATATGGCAGTGAGGGAGTGGGATGAGGTGGAGAGATGGCTGGCCCGGGATGCCATAGAGAGTGGAGGTGTGGGAGATGAGGGAGGTAAGGTCGATGGTGGAGGGCAGAGGGGGGTGCCGCGAGAATAAGGTATGCCAAAAGACCTTAGGATCCTAGATAAGTGTGTTACACAAGACATTGCACTGTGAAGCAATGAAAGAATGTTTCTTCGCATGAAGAAACTGACAGTAGGAGTAACATAGATCAACAAAATCAGAAGGGAGGGACTCAAAGGCCGAACGTAATCTGTGGTGGAAAGCTTTATAGTAATCGTCAAACCAACGGTTCATGGGGCAAGTGTTCCGACGTTTAGATTTGAAGATAGGGTGATGGGGGATGGAAAGGAAAGCCGATTCCTAAATGGCCTTGGTCAGTAGATCAAACATGGAGGTAACATGGCTACACTTAGAAAATCACATGGGGGAGAGGAGTCGACACAGGTGGAGGGTGAAAAGGTCACAATCCCCCTCAACATAGTGGAAGCGAACATGGTTATGGGCGTGTCCCAAAATAGATGGGAGGCTGGGAGGGTGGGGCAGGCGTAGGGGGGAGAAACGGAGCATGAGGCTCAAAAGAGGATGATCAGCCAAAGGAAGGCGGGACATGGTGAAGCGGTAGATGGAGGGGATGAAGGAGGCAGCAATGAACACATAATCGACCACACTAGCGCCACCACAATGAGGCCAGCATGTGAAAAGCTCAGAACTGGGAAAGCAAGAAAGGCCATTTAGAATGATCAGATCGGAAGACTCACAAAGTTGGAGGATGTGGCGACCATAAGTGGATAACGGCCCGCTATAGTCCTCTGAGGTACGCTGAAGCCCAAGGCTGGTCAGATCCAGCTTGGAAGTGCAGCCCCAATCAGCGTCCCGATCATGTATAGGTGACTGTAACTCCTTAGTCCATGCATTGAAATCTCCAAAGATGAGGATATTGCCCGAGGCACTGAATCTAGAGATGCCCTCCAGAAGATCCTGAAAAGGATCCCCATTCTGGGCATTATGAATGGCATACGATGAGGAGGCTGGTGGAAGTAGCAAACCGCGATGAATATATCTCTCTGGCGGTGACTAGCGTGGTGTACCCGGATCCACATGAATCTAGCAAATATGTCTGAAAGGACTATAGAGGTAGCGTTGAAAAGGTTGTCCCGAATCAAACATGCCATACCATCGGAGCCCCGTACACCACTATAAGTGCGGACCTCCTTTCTGCATACAGATAACTACTGATAACCGATGAAACCCAGGAGGGGACGTGAAGGACTCTCATGTGTCTCCGTAACCGCCAAGATATCAATAGACCCAACCGCATCTTGAAGAAGACCCAGTAATGACCAAAGAGAACCATTATCGTTCCAACAGTTGAGGAGAAGCGAGCCAGAGGGGGGTGGTGGCCCACCCCTTCTCAACTGTCGATGTGACCATCATTTGGCCTTAATGACCTGTCTCGGTTCCCACCCAACTTGAAGACCTCACATTTACACTTGTGGTTAATCTAGGGAAGATACGGGTCATGGTCTTCAATTGCTTGAAGACCTCACGTTTACACTTCTACTTCTAGGGATAGGAGATCGAGATTGCCTCCACATACACATACCTCGGGGTTAAGTTTTCCGGTCCTCGCTTCAGTTTGAGACCTGCTATTCAGCCCAGAATCAACAAAGGGATGGGTTCCCTCACCCTGATTGAGAGACAATGCTTTAGACACCACTTTTAGGACACCTCGTCCAAGTTATCCCTCGTGGATTCTCTGGCTAAACCTACTGTACTCTATGGCTCTGTTGTTTGGTGACCATCTCTTCTTGATTCGATTGGGCCTCTATTGAGCGTATACAGAGTCTCCTCCTTCAGTGTATCATCGAATGTCATCGTACCACCTCCCACAACATCATCCTGGCTGAGTTCGGGGATCATCGCTTTAGGTTGGGAGCCATCTTCAACCTGGTTTTGTTCTTCATCGCCTACGTTGCTTCACAAACTCTTTGGATGGCCGGAGTAGATACTCTTACCTCGCCTATTGCTCTTCTGTTGAGCTAGCTAGATCCGACACCTCCTCTAGAGCTCGTTGCTGGTATGCTCAGGCCACTTCCCTTTTGGGTTCCATCGGGATTGATATTGATCGCCTACCCCCTTTTAGTTTTGTTTGGATACTCTGGCTCATCTTCTCCCCTCCAGACAGGAGTTGAATGAGCATGTCAGACTTGACATCTACAGGCAGTACATCATCTCGACCTGGACCAACGCTAGTGGGGGCTTACGTCTAAGGATGGCTTTTTATGTTGAGCACTTCTTACACATCCAGGATGGGATCATTGTTCAACCCATATATTTATCACAGAGTTGGTGCCATGCTCTTTGGATCGCGCTGGGATCTTTCAGAGTCAGCTCTCACCGCCTACGAGCACAGACTAATCATCACATTGATAGAGAGGATCACATTTGCAGTTTATGCACATTGTCTGAGATTGAGACCGAGGCACATTTCATTTTCCGTTGCCTTATATACTATGAGATAAGAGGGAGATTCTATTGCTTATTTAGAGAATGTAGCTCCTTGACTTCCTTCTTTTGTTACTTTGACCAGAGATGTCTGGCACTCTATTTACGGGAGATGGTATGGCTCCGTGACCATACCTTGTAGCTTCTATTTCCCTAGAAGGTCACCGAGCAGCTCATTATGAATTTCTTCTCGCCCTCGGCTCAAGGTGTGAAGCGACCCTCATGTGCCTCCACCATCAGTCAGTCTTTGTGAGACCTCGTAGTGCTTTTACCCATCAACGATAGACCACTAGTAGATCTCGACGACGACTCCATACCCATATTCTTTCGGGTCACTATCCTTCTGTGTTGGATTTCTTTCCGCCCTGGAAGGACCCCTAGTCCTTGCCCTGGTGGTTCTTTGTTCTTTGCTTCTTCTTGTTTGGTTCCTTGTTCTTTTAGCATGTTCCCCTGACTACTGTTTGGTGGTCCGCTAGTTTCTTGCTATTTTGGTTGTATAATTTTTGTCCCATACACCTTTGTTGGTCTTCCGTTGGACATTAATAAATGTATCTTATCTTATCTTATCTATCATGATATTTGTCAACCACAAATTGTTAATTAAATGTCTTGTTTTACTACATGTTTGCACAGAGGGAATCACCATTTATGGCAAATGAAAAATATGAGTATGTTAAGTCATTTGAATTGAAAGATAACTTATTGATTGAGAGATAGATGGTTGCCACTTCAAAAAGTGAGTTTTTTTTTCTAGGCATTTATATTGTAAAATTGGCAAAAACCTTGAAATAATAGTGATCCTAAAAGGCATGAAAGCGAATATATTTGCTAGGAGAATTAGAACTACAATTATCCATTTTATTGCCTACAAATCAAAATAATGTTGTTTGCTTGAAAATTGTAAGATATTAGACAAACTTTAGAAAGAAGATAAGAAAAATAAAGGAATGACATTGAGCTCTTCTACTTGAGAAACTGATTGGTGTAGAGTTGATGCATGCTCTATAGTAATCTGTGCTGGAGGAGCAATGACCCCAATCCTTGTAATTGGCTTCCCTTTGCTAAAATGACGTGAACATAGCATAAAATTTCTATAAATGGGAAAAAGCATTGTAATCTATAGTCAATCCAATTTGCAAAACACTAGGAATATTACTTTTTGTTTGGGATGATCATGTTATAGATGTCCCCTATCATCTCCAGAATGATAAGAAATTCCCTTCAAACTTCCTTTTTGTCTTTGTGTTTTGGGGACCTTTCCTCTAGTTTGGTCAATTTTGGTGATGGCCTAGGGATGTCTTCTAGGTGTCCCCCATTCTTGAGACGTCCCAAAAGTGGGATGCAACTAAATACCTTGAGGACATGTTGATGGGTTTCTTTGTGTTAATTTAATTTATAATTTTAGTATTACATTATAATAAAATTAAAAAATTAGTAACGATGCCCTCTTGTATGCATAAGGGCACCAAGATATTGTTCTTCCAAAGGTGTGCAACTTCATCAATCTTCTTATCATAACAACTATGCTCATCATGTCCTATCCTTTTACAATAAGCACATTTTAACTTCTTTTTAGATGATCCTCTTCAGAAGGGGGATTGGATTCAAGATTATGTTGTGCAGGAGAATGTTTAACTTGCTCATTAGACTTAGGATCTTTATTTTGCTTCTCACCTTTGCCACATGAAGCCTTTGAATTTGGATCTTTTGGAAGAAGAGGGTCTATAACTTCAAAGACTTAAATGTGCCCATGTGTTCCAACTTGGCTTTTTCCCTTGTGAGATAAGTAGAAAATCCATCAAGAGAAGGCATTTTGTGTACATTTCCTAAGGCATTTATAGTAGGCTAGCTCTTAGCTTCAAGCAAGCTGAGGATTGAGATGAATGACAAGATCAACTGCTAACATCTATAATGTTAGTTTGAATTTTTTTGATAAGATTATGTAAAAATGTTTTACCAACATCTCCTACCATATTTCATGAAATCATTAGAATAAGATAGTAATGGATTAGGTAAGAAGTGTTTTTCTTCTATGACCAACTTAAAATTCAGGCGTTATATTCAAATAATACTTTTCCAACCTAGCTCTCAAGGATAGATTGGGCCTTAATTTGATCATAGTGTCAAACTCCATTGTAGACGAGCAATAAAAATGAATTTATAGCCATCCCATCGTGTTCAATGTCACCAACCTCAAGAACTATTAGTAAGTTTTGAAAAACAGGTAGTGGAGAAGACCATTTACTTGCTTTTTTTCACCTTATTAGAATGTTTAATCCCAGAGAAAGAATTAATTGACAAACTAATTGGATACATAAATTTTATCAAATAGAGAACTGAATATATAAAGAAACTAATATACCTTTATCCAAAGGACACTTAGTTATCAATTTTTTTAAACAATAAAAAATCTTCTATTAGACATTATCCTATAAGACTAGTAACATTAGAAGATCCAAATCATAATTCTACTCCAACCAATTTTTTCAAAGGACACATATCTGGAGAGTATCCTAGTGTATCAATAAGTTAAAGGATAATAATTTTTATAGTCAATAATTTTAGTTCGAATTTTACTAACTAAAAAAGGGGTTAAAATTTATTGAAACACAAAGAGAAACAAAAACAAAGGAGCTTAACAAAAAGCTCTAAAGAACCCTATCCTGATCAACAAGTTCATCACAAACTTGAGATAAATCAGGGGGCAATTGCCTCTTATCAACAATATTCCAGTCCTGCATGTGAACTGAGACCCATTTAGCTAGGCAATCAACAACACCATTCCACTCTCGAGGAATGTGTGTAAAAATGATAGAGTCAATAGACCTTCATAACTGTAAAATTTGATTAATAACTAAAGCCAAGTGCCAACTAACATCCCCAAGCTCTTGCTTATTTAGAAAATTCACAACCTCCTAAGAATCGGTCTCACAAATAAGCTTGCACCAGCCACACACACAACATTGCTCTACAACAAACAAGATGGCTAGAGCCTCCATGCAATTATTAGAATGGAAATTGGACTTCACCAGAACTACTTCGACCAACTCCCCCAATGCTTGTAGGTGTTGGATTCCCTCGAGAAGAACCATCTGTGTTGACTTTGAGAACTCTAGGCAGATGAGTCTAATGCCCCTTACGATTGACATGTCGCTACAAAGGTTAGCTAGTCTTTCTACTATGTTGTTGACCAACAACCACTGGAAACCCTCCCTGAAGAGGAACATTGAGGCAGTTGCATATAACAGTATCACTAGGATCCATACCGTCATTCCACTCACACTTAGCCAGAACTATCTCACAGAGAGAGTGGATAATTTTCCACCATAGACGCATGAGCCCAATCCTAACATCCTAAAAGATCCTCATGTTCCTCTCTACCCAAACATGCCAAAGAATAAAGGAAAGCCCAACAACCTAAGCAACCTGAAAAAAAGAAGCTTTAGAAGGGGATATCCCATCCAATCTCATAACTTAGACAAAGAAGAAACATGCTAGCAGGGGTGGCCCCAAGCATTCCACCAAAAGTGCCATATCTTCTTAACAAAAGAACATTGAAAGAAAAGATGGCGAGAAGACTCTTCACCATTGCTACATAACACACAAATTGAGCGACCTTGAAATCCATGCTTGCAAAGATTATCCTAGGTAAGACACTGATTGTGAACCACCAACCACATGAAAAAATTACACTTGGACCAAGAAGATTTATTCCAAACCTGCTTCCACCAAGGCACCTCAACATCTCCAAACGACTACCTGGTAAGCTCTAGGTACCCTACAGACACACATTCTAGTTGAGGCACCACCCCAAGCCAAAATATCAAGACCTATAAAGGAGTTGCACTCCCTAGAAGCCAAAATCTGAGAAAGTTTGTGATGATCTTTCTTTGAACCCTGTGGTGGCCAATTAGAAGAATTCTTCCATCTATATCCAAGAACAAGGCCCAAATTATGAATTGTCTTATAATTTGCCACCTTATCCTAACCAGTAGCAAGAAATGAATCACAAAGCATCTACAAATGTGGGTACATGGACAAAAGAGGAGAATTACCATCCCAAGAATCAATCCAAAATAAAGCCTCAGAGCCTCTATCACATATCGAGAAAAGGCCATTTTTAACCAATGGAGCACTAGTCTTAAGAGTATGCCAAACCACAGAATCACTTCCCTCCAGAGGAAGTCGAGCAACATTGAAAGGGTCAGCTCCCTTGAAATACTTATGTGTGATAATACAGGCCTAGAGATGATTCTGACAAGAACACCACCACTAATAAAGCTTAGCGGCAAGGGTAAAAGTACATAGCTATGTCACACTAGAGGACATGTTTAATGGTTCCGACCGGATAGGTTTCGATCAAAAAGACGTGGCGCACACAAGGCGCCATGTGGCGGGGGAGTTTTGACAGAAACCTGTTCAGCTGGAATGGTTCCAACCAAAACAGAACCATGAAAAACTATATAAACCCCCAAAATGGGTTGGGTGTCTCATCTATGGAACTGTGTTTGGTCGCCCATATTTTCGGCTGAACCAGGTTCAACCGAACCTATCTAAGTGGCATCCCATGTGGCAACCAAATAAGCAAAAAAAGGTGAGTCTCAAAAGTTCTCACTTCTGGATCTAAATTCTCTGTCAAAATTTAACTTTCTATCAAATCTAAAAATACCCTTTTGTAGAGCTCGGAGTCAAGATTATGGTCATGTAATTTTTATTATGTTTCGATTTCATATAATATATTATAAGTTGAAAATACTTCAAGTAGGTATTTTAACATTTAAGAACATGCTCGTTCGAAAAAAAAGAAATAACAAATCATGTCAAAAAAATTTAAAACCTATATTTAACACAAGAGGAGAGAGTCCTCTTCAAGAATATATAATTTGTTTTCTGTGTAGCCTTGATAGGGAAAATTTGGTGGGAACAAAAAACTGTTGATTTCGAGTAACACCGACTTTGGATAGTTATAACAGATAAAATATATCCCGAAATCCAATCTTTTTTTTTAATGCACTATAAGATATAAAATATGAGGTGGGGTCTAGAACAATGATTTGCACATAAAAGAGACCCCAAAACCAATATTTTACCCATACATGAAATTATAATGATATGGAAAGTAAATGTAGAAGACTAATATTGAAATGAAGAAATAAAAGGTACTTACCTTTGAAAAAGAATTGGCTGAAAACCTTGTAAGACGGTCTCAAAAATTGTTGATTTTCGCAAATTTAAATCAAAACTGCGAGATCTACAAAACCCAGAAATATTTTTCTTTTCTGAGAAAGGTCATCCTTGACCTAGGTAGACAAAGTCATCCTTGACCCCAAAAAGTCGACCTTGACCTGCACTGCTCCGATGAAAATTCTATTCGTAGATCCCGAAAGTTCAATGAGAAGGGTATCCAGATATGCACTGATATTCATCATCTCGCACCTGTTCCTAGAAGAAAAATGGTTTTGTTTGTGGGGGGAGGGGTTTGCTTTAGTCAAACCCCAATTTAGGAATTAACTTTGAAATTGAATTGAAATTATAGAGATAAACAAAATAAATGAAACAATTCACCTTGCTTATGTTGAAACCCTTGTAGAGGATTCAAATCCTTGAATCCACAAGTATGGATGCTCCAAATAAATGTAGAATTGAATGTAGGATGTCTCAAATCAATTGTCTTTAGATCTTCAACACCAATCTTGAATGGATCTTGGAATAGGAAGATGCTTGAATGGAAATGGATGGAGAGATCTTCAACAAGAGGGCTCCATAGAGCTTGAATCCTTCAATGACTACTAATGGATCTCCTTGATGAATTGGATCTTGAATGGTTGAATGTTTGAATGCTTATAGATGAATGAATGCTTGAATGCTTTCCTTCTCCTTCTTGCTTGCTTCTTGATTGCTTGATTTTACTTGCTTGAGTGCTTGAGAGATTATGAAAAGAGATGGATTGAAATGAGAGAGGAAGGCTTCATTTTATAGAGATCTAGGGCACAAACTCCTAGAGAGGCCGACATATGAGAAATAAATTTTCATTGGGCCCATACCCCTAGAAATGGACCTAGATTAAATGCAATTTAAGAGTTTACCATTTCGGAGACCAAAACAGCCGACTCGGAAGCAGTTAAACAAATATTTCTGAAACGCAACATCCAGAATCTTGGGATCTTGAAATTTGGACCATGGGTCAATGTCGGAGGTTGACCTTGACCCAAAAGGTCGTCCTTAACCCAAAAGTCAAGAATCTCAAGATTTCAATCTAGAATGCCAGAAAAGTGCAGAAAGAAGGTGAAAAAGGGGGCAGAATTAGGGGAAAAAGGCAGATCTAAGCCAAGGATCCATTCAAGGCGCTTGAAATGACCCCAAACCACCTACTCGGAGGGGTAAACCAGTCCTAAATGGAAGTGCTTCCATTTTCTGACGATATATTTAGCCCCCACTTTAGCAAGAGTATGGACTCAATGCAAACTCTTGGTAAAGGAGATCACAAAGAAAAGGACAATCTTATTGAAATCAAAGGGACAAAGGAATCCTCAAGCCCCTAGGGACTCAAGTCTTCGTCAACTCCAAGATTACAATAAGAGAGACATCACTAGAAAAAATAGAGAAAAGGAGAGAGGAGTGGCTAGCTTGCCTAGTAAGATGTGTGTATCTCACTGTGAACCACAAAAAGAATAGGAAGACCCACCAAGAAAGCACTTGATAGTCACCCCATAAAGTTGTGTGCCTCCTAGCGGCTTTGTGCATGTATGTAGTGTGTCTTCTGACGACTTTTATGAAGTACCCATGGATCCATATCCTCATATCACCATAGAATACATTTGTAAAATGTGTATCTCTTCAGGATTTAGCAACTTATGTGCGTTACCTTTTAATGATTTAGCATATTTGAAATTGAAAATGCGTGTCTCTTTAGGATTTAGCAACTTATGTGCGTTACCTTTCGAGGATGGATATGCGTCTCTTCAGGATTTAGCAACTTATGTGCATTACTTTCAGATGATTTAGCATATTGCAAAACAAAAAGTTAGAACAAAAATACATAATATAGAACGAGAGAGGTCGTATATATGCCCCCCTCCTTAAGATGGAAAAAATACATACTATTTTGACATGTTAAGGAAAGAAAAGAACAAAGATAAAGCCTTCTTCAACATCAAGACAATATACATAGACCACCCAGTCCAAGCCAAGAAGGTCACAACTCCTATGAGGCTATGGAAGGGACGAATGCAAAGAGATATCATGCAAGAAGAGAAAAAGTAACCCTTGTGAGGGATAGCACACTATTCAGATTCCAAGGTGAGATATTTATCAACCATGGAAACCCAATGTCAAACAATAAAATAGGTTATAATCAAGGACATAGATCCTCAATGCAAACCAAAATTTTCATGTATGATTGGATATCACATAATAGATAGATACTGTTAACCAAGGGTAAAGTAGATCCCAGAAAGATAAAAAAGGAGATGGCATCCTTTCCCCCCAAGCGAAGGAACAAAAATGGAAGGGGACCTATTATATCACTCACAACACTATACAAGACAACGAGCCCCCAAGGATTAGGCTAACATTGTTTAGATAATGTGGAGCTCCATAATAGGAACATAAATGTTATTTAGAGAAAACAAGATTGAAATACAACACATTGCCACATGATATATAAATAACCTTACTATCAATGAGTTGCCTAATATTATAATGTAAAGCTTGACATTCATTAGTAGAGTGATCATGAAATATATGATATAAACAAAAAGGAAGAGTCTTCAAGTGTGGACTATGTTTCTTTTTGCATTTAGGTCTAGTAATCATCTTAGCACGAAGGAGTTTAGGCAAAAGATCTTCTTGGTCAAATTCCTTCATAGTTTCATCATGTTTTGAAGTGTTATTTGGGATGTTGTTAACATTGTTTTTTGTTGAGGATTAAATCCCAATCCATAAGAATGCTCATGCCCCCCATTCTGTAAGGTCATTTGAATTCCCTGTTTATGCTTACCACATGCTTGACAATTGAATCCTTGTTTAACAAGGAAATGATAACCAGGACCATAACAAGAAGCCATATTAGAAGGAGTCAATGGAACTTCAGTAATCACTATGTCATGATTAGTAGGTTTGAGAGGTTCATTGAGGGTAGAAGTGGTGACAAAGTTATTACGAAGGGTGTTAGAAGTAGAAGCAAAAGCTCGTTGTTCAAACTCTCTTTGTTTGCTTCATAAAATCAAGATTAGAAACCTTAAACTCTCCAATAAAAGTAGGATTAAAATCCAAGGTTCCCCAATCATCTCCAGGAAGAGAATTAGAGGAAGAAAGATTATTATTAGGAATAGGAGTATTGTGGGTTTGAATATTCAAACAAGGATTAGGCGCATCATCCGCATGAAGTGTATACATCGTGTTGTTATGTATAAACTTGACTTTATGGTGAAGGGTGGAAGGGATAGCATGCATTTCATGCAACCAAGGTCTACCCAAAAGAAGGTTATAATTGAGAGGTCAAGACATAACATGAATAGGTGTATTCAGGATGACCAGACCTACTTTGATAGGTAAGGTAATGATGCCTAAAGTGTTCTTAGCAATATTATCAAAGCCACATATAGGAACATTGTCAGGTTGAATAGTTGAAAGATTGACTTTAATCACTTTGAGCATGTCCATGCTACAAACATTAAGTCCAGATCCATTATCAATCAAGGTCCTACGAATGATGCTTTTATTGATAGTAACAACAACCATAAGAGCATCATATTGATTCTGAACTTCTTTAGATGGTAAATCCTTTTGAGTAAATACAATGTCAGGAGTACTCGGGGTAGCATGCATGCATTGTAAGAAGTTATTGATGTTCTCTTGATTAGGAGGTGGAGTGGGAAGAGTTGCTAGAGCTTTTTGCAAGGCTTCATAGTAGGTAGGTGAAGTTTGAAGAAGCTTCCATAAAGAAATCTTGGTAGGGGTATTTTGCAATTGGTTTATCAAATCATATTCTTTTCTAGGAAGATAGGATGGAGGAGGAAGAATGGGTTGAGAAGGTGGCAAAGAAGTAGAAACCACCAGATTAGGTTGAAAGTTATTCCTTGTACGATATGTGTGAGCTATAGAAGCTTGGTCACCGAAAGACTCTAAAGACTCCATAGGTTTACCTTTGATAGTAATGCAAGGACAACCTTTGATAGTCAACAAGGGTTCTGGATAAACCATGTTAGTTGTCTCAACACTACAAACATATTCATAAGAAGGAAGCAAAGAGGACATCCTAGGAGGAGATGTAGGATCTTGATTCTTCATAAGATCATCACTAAGAGGGAGAGCATTAAGGGAATTCATATCATTCTCCACTAATGTCTCATCACTAGAAGGAATCCCAAATAGAGGTAAAGCATCTATTATGTCATCTTCTTTCACTCAAATATCTGCATAAGGGGAGTGTGTTTTAGAAAAAGAGTCATCATCATGTATGAATATGTCATCCATTAATAAATCACCCTCTTGCATCAAAGCTTCTTCAGGGGGAGGGGATAAATCAATGTCTTTATCTAAGGGTTCATCCCAAAAAGTAGAATCATCCACAATGGTTTCATGAGGAAGAGAGTAATCAACATCCAAATCCAAAGGTTCATCCCAAATAGAAGGATTATCATCCTTATCAATAAGGCATTTGAAAACATTTGAAAATAACTTGTGCCACATGATAACAAATAAAGAAATGCATAGAAAATAGATCTAGATATATCCAAATGCATTCAAATGAAATTTATAAGCATGAAAAAGAAATCAAACACCACAAACTCAATAGGGCATCTAATTCCACAAAAGAAAGAGTTGTCATAAACAGGTTCACCAAAGTGTAAGATGAAGGTGAACACACAAGGTAATACAAAGGGAGATCTAACACCATAAAAGAAAGAGTTGTCTATCGCAGGTTCACCAAAATGTAAGATATAAAATATGAGGTGGGGTCTAGAACAATGGTTTGCACATAAAAGAGACCCCAAAACTAATATTTTACACATACATGAAATTATAATGATATGGAAAGTAAATGTAGAAGACTAATATTGAAATGAAGAAATAAAAGGTACTTACCTCCGAAAAATAATCGGCTAAAAACCCTGTAAGACGGTCTAAGAAATTATTAATTTTTGTAATCATAAACTAAAATTGCGAGATCTACAAAACCCAGAAATATTTTTTTTTTCTAAGAAAGGTCATCCTTGACCTACGTACACAAAGTCGTCCTTGACCCCAAAAAGTTGACCTTGACCCAAAAAGTCGACCTTGACTTGCATTGCTCCAATGGAAATTCTGTTTGTGGATCCTGAAAGTTCAGCGAAAAAGGTATCCAAATATGCACTGATATTCCCCGTCCCGCACCTGTACCTGCAAGAAAAATAGTTTTGTTTGTTGGGGGGAGGGGTTTGCCTTAGTCAAACCCCAATTTAGGAATTAACCTTGAAATTGAATTAAAATTACAGAGATAAACAAAGTAAATAGAACAATTCACCTTGCTTATGTTGAAACCCTTGTGGAGGATTCAAATCCTTGAATCCACAAGTATGGATGCTCCAAATGAATGTAGAATTGAATGTAAGATGTCTCAAATCAATTGTCTTTAGATCTTCAACACCAATCTTGAATGGATTTTGAAATAGGAAGAGGCTTGAATGAAAATGGATGGAGAGATATTCAACAAGAGAGCTCCATAAAGCTTGAATCCTTCAATGGCTACTAATGGATCTCCTTGATGAATTGGATCTTGAATGTTTGAAGATGAATGAATGCTTGAATGCTTTCCTTCTCCTTCTTGCTTGCTTCTTGATTGTTTGATTTTTCTTGCTTGAGTGCTTGAGAGATTATGAAAGGAGATGTATTGAAATGAGAGAGGAAGGCTTCCTTTTATAGAGATCTAAGGCACAAACTCTTAGAGAGGCTGACATATGAGAAATAAATTTCTATTGGGGCCATACTTCTAGAAATTGACCTAGATTAAATGAAATTTAAGAGTTTACCATTTCGGAGACCAAAATAGCCGACTCGGAAGTGGGAAAACAAATCTTTTCGAAACCCGACATCCGGAATCCCTGGATCTTGAAATTTGGACCATGGGTCAAGGTCGGAGGTCGACCTTGACCCAAAAGGTCATCCTTGATCCAAAAGTCAAGAATCTTAAGATTTTAGTCCAGAATGCCAAAAAAGTGCAGGAAGAAGGTGAAAAAGGGGGCAAAATCAAGGGAAAAATCCAAATCTAAGCCAAGGATCCATTCAAGGCGCTTGACATGACCCCAAACCACCTACTTAGAGGGCTAAACCAGTCCTAAATGGAAGTGCTTCCATTTTTCGATGATACATGCACTAGCTATACATGTCATCTAAAACATATTCTGAAATCAAAGGAAAAAAATATTATTTGCATATAGTTTTTTGATGGGAACTAGACCCTATATTTTCACCATATTTCAGCAATAAAAAAATGGACTTTAAAAATTAAAAAACTATGTCAATTTTTGTTCAATTTTTTTTATAAAAATTATAAGCATAAACTTTATCAAATTTTACACATTTCATTAGTTTACATCATCTTCAAATTCTAAACACAAATGCCACTTTTATGTCGTTAAAGTTGAAAAAATTGTATGTTGTTGACCTTTTCCTTTATAAAAGTGTGACTCAGGTTTGTAATTTTACCTGCAAGAGTTTGGCCACTCAAGATAGCATAGCAAAGACCAAGACCTCCTCCTTCTTGGGCCTACAGATTGTATCCCAACTAATTAATCTCCATTTAGAGTTTGCAAATTACTGCTCCAAAGAAATTGGCATGAGAGAGTATCAAACTCCTTAACAAAATATACAGGGGCTTCCTGAACCATGCTTCTATAAATATGGAGAATCTAAATTATAGATTGAGGAAGACTTACCTAAGCATCTATAGAAAGCCATCAATTAGTCCAATTATTAACCTTATGTTGCAACTTATCAAGAAAATTTTGCCAGAAGAGCCTTGGTTGCCTACCCATAACAATAGGAATGCCCAGGTAAATAAGAGGGAGCGACCCAATCTGTAATCTCAAGATATTAGCGATCCTCTGTTGAATAGGCTCCAAAGTATAAAAAAAAATATATGGAGGATTTATGATCATTAATTTTTTGACTTGACACAACCAAATAAATGTTCAAGGTTTTCCGAAAGGCCTCAGCTTCTTGGATCCGAGCAATTCCAGTAAGAACAATGTCATCAACAAATTGGAGATGAAAAAGAGTAGGCAACCCATTATCCCATCACCAACCATGTATCAAATTCTGAGACACTCAAGATTTAATAAATCTACCAAGGCCCTCCTCCATAATAATAAACAAATAGGGAGAGATAGGGTGTCCTTGGTGAAGACCCCTAGAGGCACCAAATAACTTAGAAGGCTCACCATTGAGAAGAACAAAGAAGGATGTAGATGTAACACAACTCATAGTCCAGCTCATCCACTCCGAACTAAAGCCAAAGGCTAGAAGAATATTATGAAGAAAACCCCATTTAACTCTATCATAAGCTTTAGCCATATCCAATTTGATGAACATATATCTCTCTTTAGAAACAACCATAGAAAGGATGGCCTCAGTAGCAATAATCACCCCATCGAGAATTTATTTTTCTACAAAAAGGCCTCCTTGTTCATTTGAGATAACAGTGGGGAGCCACATTTTAAGCCTCTTAGAAATCAGCTCGGTAATCACTTTATAGACCACGTTACACAAAGCAATAGGCTGAAAGAACTCCAACTGATTAGCCCCATCCTTTTTTGGAATAAGAACTAGTAAAGTGGAGTTCAAGGCCTAGAGCATTTGTTTGTTAGTATATGATTCTTGAAGTACCTCAAGCGAATCCTAATTAATAATATCCCAGAATTCTTGGAAAAATTCTACTGGAAAGCCATCAGGAAATTTAAGTTTGAATTTTGTTTTGATAAGATTATGATGTTTTTTTCTTCATCATCATTTCTTATCATACTTTATGATCTTGTCATAATGAGATAGAAAGATATATGTAAGAAGTATGATGCTCAATTAATATTTTTCCAATCTAGCTCAGAAAGATAGAATGGGCCTATTAATATCAAAGATAGGAAGTGATTAGACTTAGAATCATGATATTGGTTATGGGTTTTGATTTAGACATGTGGGCATTAGGGTTATATCAGATTATTCAGATCAAGATGTGGGGATTGTCAACCGATTTAGATGACTCGAGACTTGGGATTTTCTTGATTACCTATATTTTTTTATCAAGATTTGTGATGAAATTGTTCGATTAAGTTTTTGATGATTTATTGGGATGCACAAATTTGGATTATTATGATGGGATGATGGTTTACACCTTTGGTTAGCAATATTATTTTAAATTTTTATTATAGTTTCTTACACGTTAGTTTTTTAAAATGATGTTTAGTGGATAATAAGATTAGGATGGTGGATAATGCTTAAGAAATAGATTTAGGATTGGTGTGTTTGAGGTTGGATTATAAAGTTTGATTATGAATTGGATTTTGTATTTGAAATTATAGATTAATGATTTGAAGATTTCAACCTTTGGTTTATAATTTGAATTTAATATTTTTCAATTTTATTCAAAAGTTTGAGGTTGATTTTGAATTGGCAATTTACTTGTAGATAAACAAAATGATGGGTTCAAATATACTATTTTGTGAAGTAAAAATGCCACTCTATAATGTAAATGTCCATGTAAGTCGTACACTAGAATAAAAAGAAATAAAGAAATGGTCTGCAATTATAAAATTATCCAAAACAAATAGTTAGAAAAAGCCTTGGAACTAAAAGAAAAAAAAAAAAAATTAAGAAAATGAGACTGTGTATCCCCTAAAAAGCTTTTAAGAATCAAAACTTTTTACCGATTAAACCAGTTATCTGAACCATGCAAGCTTTGCCTGAGAATCTGAATCCCTGAGAAATCTCAAGAATTACAACTATTCACTAATCAAACCAGTTATCTGACCTACCCCTCAAAACTTCCTCTTAAACTACTAACTTGGGTATTGGACTGACTCAATTATACAATGCCCAAACTAAAACTTTTGACCTATCTAATCGCAAACCAACCTAAAATAGACCTGGAAATAGGAATTGGCTTTATAGAGCATCTTGAATTATCGAGATTTTATTCTGAACTCATCCCAAGAAATAAGAATCTCTGTCATCTGACACTATCCCTAGTCTAGAAGAATAACTTTGAGAAAAAAGAGATTTCTTAAAAAAAGAGATCCATTTGGAAGAATGTGTACTGCCCCAAAAGACTGATCACTGTATATTACATATAGTTGTGGTTGTACTCATGTTGCTCTGAATGACAATGTTTGAATAACAAGATACACAATTTTGATTTCAACCCTGTTTAGGAATCAATGTAGGAAAATTAATTGAATATGGTTTTCTGAGATAACTGAGTCATGCAAGCTTTCCAAAATAGATCTTTGGTTATTCCTGTCGTTCTGGTTATCAAAAGAATATCTTCTGATTTTACGATTAATGGTTGAAGATATTTTAATTATCTAGTAATGCCATTCAGAATCTGATTTCATTTTTTTCTCATTCGATCAATGAACCATCTAAACAATCAAAATTTAGAATATTGTTTGATATCAAAGGAACTATTTAAACAAATCAAAACTTACGTACTTTCTATAAACTCTTTTTAACTGTTGATCTTTACTTCCATGTTGCATGGCAAGATCTCAGACAACTAAGGTTTGCATGTAGAAACAATTGACATACAAGTGTCAAACATTACACATGATTGGGAGTTGAATTGAATTGCGTATGCTCATTCAAAGATCCAAAAAAATGAAAAAGGTGAATGCCCGATCAAATCAATTATTTGGACACATGTAGAACGTACCTGCCTTCATACTAAATTCACTGATTGATGTGTGGTAAACCAGAGTGAATATTTGGGTATTTGAGATTTTCTTGTAAATCCAAAGCAAAAATGCTTGAAGAAAAAAAAGTTTGCACTTTTATAACTTTGTTTATATTATATTTGAAGATGTGAATTTTGGGTTAAAAAAAATATTAATAGAATATTGGATCTATTGATAAAGTTAAATGGTTTAAAATGACTACTCTGGATCAAGTTGTCTTGAGTGCAAGACCCTGACATCATAAAGAATGAGGCGAGAATCATGCCTTACGTAAGTTTTGTAGAACAAACACCCATTAATCTAGCTGAATCTAACACCCCAACATCATAAGGGATGAGGCATGGATCATGTCTTAGGCAAGTTTGGTGGAATGGATACTTGTTAATCTTGTTAAGTGTAATGCACCAATATCATAAGGGATGAGATTAGGCTTGCACCTCAAGCAAATTTGATAGAATGGATGTTGGGGTGTTGGGGATTGATAAAAAATCCATCAATAAAGAAAAAGAAAAAGAAAAAAGAGAGAAAGATGTGTTCGCCATAGTCCGGAGAACATATGTGAATGAAGTCATAACATATGAAGGAAAAAAAAGTTTCAAAGTACAAAAGAAAGGTGAAAAGGTTTCACAAGCTATCATAGTTTAATTCAATCAAAGGATAAATTGTGAATCTTTGCCTGAAGTATTTTGAATCTTAATTATGTAATGACTTTTTTGAAACATATTGTCTAGTGATCTACAAAATCTTACAATTTTGAATAATTAATTTTATAATTATGATGGTTATATTATTAAAATAATAGGTATAGATTCAGTATAAATCATAAGAAAACAACAAAATGCAAATGAAAAGTGAACAAAAAAATTACTAAGAGATTGAGACACATAATTACACCTACATGAACCCTCAAGGAAGAAGAAAAATCTATGAGAGTGAGCTCTTGCTCCTTGTGCATATAAATCAACCATTCTTCTCCATTTGGGTAACATGCATGTTAGGCATTGCTATCGGTAAGTCCGAGAAATCAATTGGATAGTGGATCAAGGCTAAATGTCATCATATATGTTGTCACAAGCTAAGCTTTCATTGTGTTAGTATTGTTACAATATGAACATGTAAATGATCATGCAAAGCCCTCAGTCAATAGTCCTTGTGACCTTTCACAACTTGCATAACCGTTTAATTGTGACCCTCTATCACCTTTGTAGTCTATGTTACAAGGTACATATGAGATATCCATTTTGATGTTTTGTTATTTTTGGATTCAATTGTGTGAGAGTTTTTGGATCAACATTTTGGATCATAGTATGTGATCCATCATTAGGATGAAAGAGTGCATAAGGAGAGGGAAAAATCTGATATTTTGTTGTGTCTGGATTTGATTGTGTGAGAGTGTTTGCATCAATATTTCACACTTCGATCCATCATCACGGTGAAATAGTTTTTTCCTCTCTTTATGCACTTTTTTGTAGTGATGATGGGCAATGGAGTGTGATCCGAAATGTTGATGCAAAAACTCTAACACGGTTGAATCTGGAAACAACAAAACATCAACATAATGAATTATGGAAATCTAATATCATTAAGATATCTATTATCAAAATTATCTTAGCCTGAAATTTAATGTCATTTAAATATCCATTTTATCAGATTTGTCTTATACACTATCCCAACATTATCCCTCAGAAGTGAATGCATTTTTATTAAAAACATTAAAAATACTAAGTTTTATATATTAAGTTATGTGTTTAAAGCATACTTATACATCAACAAACCAAACAATTTATTAATTTTTTAATATATTTTGTTGAGAAGAATAATTCTATTTAATGATTATTAATGAGGACACCATATACTCTGTTTTACTCATAAAAGAAATGGCCCCATCTACTCTGTTTTTTCCTTAAAAGAGATGGGGCCATCTCTTTTAATAAAGTACACACAAACGTTACAGCAGATTCCTGTTCTACCTATATCAGACACAGAGTAAACTTTCATCATAGAAAATGAGGACAGTTACTCCAACTTCTGAGACTTCGAAAATAGGCTTAATGGTACTTTGAATAGTTAACTTCTATTGGGGGAGGCAGCCATGATTAAAAAGGTTCTGGTGTGACTTTTTTCTGCATCGCTTTCTCAAATATTGTCAGAATAAAATGAGTGCGAAATATATGGCCTTTAAATTGTCTAGAAATTTAAAATCTAATCTCTGTTAAAAAGCTGCTGCAAACCTTACACTGCAAATGGCTCTTGTCCAACCATGGTGAGAAACATAATAATTATTTCTGCAGACAATCACGTTTCTTGCATTTTGTTGTTGACAGTAAAAATTGATTGTCAGGACTTCAATCTGAAACCCAAAAAAAACATTGTAGGACTGGTACTAAAAAAGATTTAATGCCATAGTTCTGACCCAAATGGCACAAAATGGAATTAAAATATTGTACTGTTAATTTTTTTTATAGAAAAATTGAGAGATTTCTGATCAGAAATTTCGATCAGGGGAAGTTGTTAGTTATAGCTTATGTTTAATTATTATTTATTGAATTTTATTAATTAAAGGTTCACTAAAAAATTATTTAGTTGATCAATACTTTCTATTGGTACTTTCAGTAGTTAGAAAAAAGGTTAGTAATTAGATCTATTGTGCAACTTTATTGGTAGCAGTATTAGATCAATTTACAAATTTTTGGGTGGTGGAAGTAAACAATTAAGGAACAATATGAAATATTTATGAGGTGTCAACTCAAAATGACCACTTTTTGAGCCTTGTGTGCATAACATCTCATAGTGCAACTACCTAGAGGCCCAAACAATCACTATAAGCACGTACATCACATAAGAAGACTATCGTTTAGTAGCTTGGATTGTGTGAAGTTAGCTAGAACAACTACTGGTATCCTTGCTCTATATGGCAAGTTAATGTTCAATTATTGGTATAGAAAAATTAGAGTATGGGATGTGATAGTTGACTATCATAGGCTATAGGTTAAAAAAGTGTGTACAACATCCCACAACATAACTACTTAGAAGCCAAAACAATAGCTTTAAGCACTTACGTTGCCTATGAAGACAACCAATAAAAATTCATCAAAAGCTGATGTACCATTTTGAGCTTAGAGTATAGAAAGTTAGCTATAACAGCTACTAACACCCTTCCCCTATATGACAAGTTAATGTTGATTATTAGTACAAGAAGATTTGAGGATGGGATGTGACAGTTAACCATCATAGGCCAGAGGTTACAAAAGTGTTCCATTCTAGAAGCCAAAACAATAGTTGTAAGCACTAACGTTGCATACAAAGAGAATCAATAAAAAATCCTCAGATTCTGATGTAAGGTTTAAGAGTTTAGACTGCACTAAGTCAGCTATAATGACTAATGCCACTCTTCTCCTATATGAAAAGTTAACATCAATTATTGGTACAAGAAAATTTGAGGATGAGATGTGACAATTGACTATCATAGGCTAGATGTTAAACAAGTGTTCCCTTGCGTGCATAACATCCCACAACGTAACTACCCAAAAGCCAAAAAATAGCTTTAAACAATTATGTTGCATATGAAGACAACCAATAAAACATAATCAAAATTTGATATATCATTTAGAAGCTTACACTGTGGGAAACTAGCTATAATGGCTACGGGTATCTAGATGAGACAATTGACTATCATAAGTTAGAGATTAAAAAGTGTTATTTTCACACTTTTACTACTACACATTAGTGGCATCAAAATTGATAGTGTAACCCTGAAACATTGTGTTTAAGTAGTTTGTTAACCAAAGAACCTACTATAAAAGTTAAGAGCCATTTTACATAGAGACTGATTTCAAGAGGATCAAATTAGAATGCACAACTATTCATCTTTTCCTCTTTTACAATTATTCAGTAAAAGTTTTTGATTAAGGTAAAAATAGGTTTTGAAGGGACCCCGAAACCCTTTACATAACTGGGACGAAAGATAAAGCTAATGAGGAACCATTAATACAACAGTCCAACCTAAACAAAGGACCAAACACCACTAGAACACCCAAAAGATATTACAATTCAAGCACCCAGAATGGAACAGTCCAACTAGAAGGAGAGAGGACTCACAAACCACAACAAACTGAGAAGCCAAAGAAAAGACTAATTAGAGATCCCCTTTTTTATGAGATCAGAGAGTCATGTCGAACGAGGAGGATTTCTTTGAATTTTTCCTTTTGACAGTTATCCACCCCTCTTCAACTTTCACTGCCTTCTTCTGCCAACAAACTGAATCCAGAGAAACAGCCTCCGGCAAAGGATCTAAAAAGCACCTAGCAAGAGGAATTGAGATATCATTACCGACAGCTATATTCAAACTAGCAGAACTGGCAGGAAAAACTAACTCAAGAACAGGACATGCTGGGCTTCCAGCAAGAGAAATAGCCGCACCAGATTCCACACCAGTAGGGCTGGTAGGAACGACTTCCAAAGAACCACCAGTAGAGATGGCAGAAACAACATCCACTGAACCATTACAGCAGGAGAGACAGGACCAACAACAACCTGCTCAACCACTTGCGAGAAGCTCCGAAGGGAAGACACCTTCTCCACCGTATAGTGCTGGGAGGAGGCACCCTTGCACCACGAAGCTTTTTTTTTTAATTTTTGAAGATCACATTGAGAAGCGACATGACCAGTCTTAAGACATCTTCTGCATCTGAAGGGGAGACCTTCATTATTCGGTAAAAGTTAAAAAGACAATTTTTTTTTAATTTGAAAATATAGAGGCCTTATCAAACATGCTTTGTTTCTAAAAATTTTAAATTAAAAAATATGCTATATGCTTGGTCATAAGCTGACCTTTTCTGATATTATTATGATTAAGTTGTTGACCGAACAACCCACTTGATATTTTTCAATTTTGAAAAGTGGAAATGAATGATAAAGTAGAGATAAGCAAATTCTTTCTTCATTTTAATAAATGTTTTGAGTGTAATTTTTTTAATCCTATATAAACAAATATTATAGATTTGTACTATTCTTGATGTTATCCACAATGATGATGTTAACCATGCGGTCTAGTGTGAAGAGTGCCAATCCTAAGAGTTTTAAAGTTATAAATATGAATTACAACGTGCATACAAACTTTAAAAAAACAACACTGATTTGATTTTATGACTGGGTCCACAATGCACATAAAGCTTTTTGTCAATCAGGCTTACTTTTCTGGATAAGGACATAGAAAGTGGAGCAGTTGTAGGCCGAAAGGTCTTTTTTCTGTACTATGTTGTTAGTTTCGTTTTGTATTTTTGTGTTTGAAGGAATTGTTCACTAGGAAAAGGACATTGTGCAAGCTGGTTGTAGAGTAACTGTTTGTATATACATTTTAAAGGAATATTTTATGAGAGTATAAGACAAGTTCAACTTTAGTGATTGATATTCAAAAGACAAGAAAATAGACAATCAGTGCTGTTTGGTGGGTTTCTCCATCAACTTTTTGGATTTGCACAGAATATTTGGGAGTTTTCTTTTTCATGTAAAGAGAAATATATATTGAAGTTTAGCATTAAGTTGTTTTTTAAGGTTTTATAGAGATGTATTGAATTCAATACAGAGGCATCCTTGCTATCGAGGATTTTCATAAGAAAATATTTAGAATATGACTGTACAAATAATTTGTAATGCAGAATATAAGTATAGGAGGGAAAAAATAGATGGAAACTAATAAGAAGTAAAAATAATAGTTATAAGTACTTAAGTTGTATTCAAAGACAATTAATGAAAAATCATGATGTACCATTTAGGAGCTTAGACTGTGCGAATCTAGCTATAACAACTACTAGTACCTTTCTCCTATATAATAAGTTAATATTCAATTATTGATACAAGAAAATTCAAGGATGCAAGAAAATTCAAGAATGCAATGTGACAATTGACTATCATACTTTAGAGGTTAAAAGAGTGGTATTTTCACATCTTTTACTACTACACATATTAGTGGCATTGATAACGGAGATCTGAAACATTTGGCTATTAAAAAAGACAACAAAAGAGACAATCAAGTAGATTGGTAAGTGGCGAGTGCTTGTCAATTAGAGGTTATTTGTTTGAATCTTGGGTCCTTGGAGATCTCCCTCACTCTGGTTGGATTTTATGAAAGAGAGGGACAAGTCTCTGCAAAGTGTTAAGGAAAATCAGAAACCGTGATACTTTCAGATGAAGCAATGATGATACTGTAATCACCTAAAAATGGACAAAGACAATTCAACGATAAATAAAGTCAAATCAAAGAAAATCAAGGACAAAATTGAAGCAATTGAATCACAATGCATAATTTGCCAATCAAAATTAAAATCAAGTCTTAATTCAAGATAAATAAAAATTGAGAGCATTTTAATCAAATGTAATCAAATCAAAGTGCAATTAAATCAATTAATTGTATAGTCTTGGATTAAATTAAATTCAACCCATTCAAGGGGTACATGGCTAAAATAAATCAATTAAATCAATTAATAAAGTATTTAAGCTATTAAGCTGATACACATAAGATTTTCGCAAATGAGGGAAGAATTCTTCCTATAACCCAAATATAGGATTATGTGGGACCAAAAGTACAGGAGAAACCAAACTTGCAGTTTTCACCCAATTGTACAATTTTGGCTCAACTAATACCGAATGGAATATGAAGTGAACTGTCGATTCTACCACTTCCAGCTATATAAAGAAGAAAAGAGTATGGTATAAAATCATCTATTAAATCAAAAAGAAGAAAATTAAAAGTAGAGTGCTAAAGTAGATCTTGATAGGGATTGTAATTATAACTATACTAGATGAGATGTGCTTATATCCATTCTGATCAAATTGCCATATAAAAGCTCTAGGAAAGTCTTGTAGCCATGTCTAATCTAATGAACAATATTCT
The DNA here is from genome assembly GCA_027943335.1 of Chamaecyparis obtusa. Taxonomy (NCBI): domain Eukaryota; kingdom Viridiplantae; phylum Streptophyta; class Pinopsida; order Cupressales; family Cupressaceae; genus Chamaecyparis; species Chamaecyparis obtusa. Next base: position 217,186 of record BSBK01008827.1, read on the forward strand.
GATTTCTAGTGTACATTTTTATTCTCTATCAATGTGCATTCACATGTAAACATGTATAATCAATAAGAAACAACTTTATAATACTTTGTAGTTAAACCTCCAATATCTTTTTTGGATTATCCAAAACTTAATAGCTATTTTTGTGGTTTATATAGTATATATTCCTAATGCATAGTGCACTTTAATGTTTCATATTTATGTGCAACTATATCCACCATCCTTTTGTCAAGAAGACTAGATGAGATGTACTTATATCCATTCTAATCAAATTGCCATATAAAAGCTCTAGGAAAGTCTCGTTGCCTCAACCAAATGCATTTAAAGGTGACCTATCAAAACATGGAAAATGTGTAGTGCGATTCAATCTATGTCTGGCATACAATGACATTACCGGTGGTAATCATGGGAGGAATTTCAATTTCACTAACCTATTTCCTCATTTTATAATCTAATTGCATATTTAACTTATTTCTTTGAAAGCAAGGAGGGCCCCATCAGAGAAAAGTGTTCAGCACATAATACAAGCCTGTAATATAAGTTGAAACAAGTTGAAGGGGACAATAGCTAATTCTAGCTGGAGTCTAATTTTTTTGTCATGGCTTATTTGATTGAACCCAACTACCAAATAAATTGCATTTTACTGGAAAAGGTTAAATTTGATGGATATCCATACACTGTTTCAAAGCTCACATTTTGGCATAGGCTGAAAGTATGCTAGGAATTTGGTAAACATAAACTGATCCGATTGGAGACCTATTTGTTGCAAATAGTGAAACAATGTGATGATATATTGGTGTTATGAATATAGAGTTCTAATAAGTATCGCATTTGGAACTACTACCTTGCATAGAGCTGTCACACCCATTCAATCTGGTGCAATAATATTCTTTTTAATTCCAACTCAAACTTATCATATGACATTACCCTTCTAGGTTTGGGTACAATGTTTTGCCTTCATTGTGCATAGTATGCATGAGAGCTGATTTAGAATTGGCATATTCTCTTGTTACCAGTGGTTGGTTTGTGGAATTCATCCAACAGAGGTAGTCTCTTCTTGCTATGTATATAAGACATGGATTATTAGGGGAGTTTCATTCTATCTCAAACTTACATATCACTCAAATCCTATCTCATGTTCCCAACTAGAATATACAAGGGAGATTCATGGCTTAAACCTTTTAGGTTTGGTTACAATTTTTTGCCTTCAATGTGCATAGGCCATAGAATGCATGTGATTTGATTCAAACTTGGTAGATTCGTTATACAGAGGTTGGCTTGTGATTGTAGAATTCATCCAGCAGAGGTAGTCTCTTCGTGCATGTATATAATACATGGATTACTCATTAGTCATTAAAAAATCAGCTTAGGCATGCAATATTTTATACAACCACCAAAAGCCACCTCCCAGCATAAGTAATATCAGCATACATTGAAGAATAACTCCTATAACAACTTGTTCTCTAATAACAATGTGCAATGTCATAAAAGTGACAAATCTTTAAGATGGATGGCATCATCAAACATAACATCTTTATAACTCTTCTAATTGTCTGACTTACAACACTTTACAACTAGAGCTGTCCATAAGTGCCCTCTCACAAGGACCAACCAATACAGATATGTTATATTTCTTGGCAGGTTAGTGGATAATGGAACCAGAGCACATTCCCATTTAGTTGGCCTTGTCTCTTGAGCTAAAGTTAACAAACAAAGAAAATAGATACTATCAATGAGGGCATGGAAAAACTTTGCAGCTCTCGCATTATAAGGGCACTGATATGGGTTTTTTGACAGGAGGCAACATGAGCATTCATCAAGTGAAGTCAAGAAGATAGGGAAAAAAAATGTCATGAGAAAAAGTGTCAGATAAGGCAAGGTTTTAGGTCAAATCAAAAGTCTACAATTAAAAATCCACTTGCAATGTGCAGATTTCACAGGCCTCTTCTTCCTAGTTACAATTAATCAAAGAAGATCCAGACCTCCTCTTCCAAGACATAAAGACACAAGAACTTCTCATGAAGAAGCAACCCAATTATAGGACAAACATCACAGAGGAGGAGAAGTGCGATTGTAGATTATGGAGTAATAGAGTTCATTAAAAGTGATGATAGAAAGAATGTAATGTACTAATTATTTTCATTTTTGGAATCCATTTATAGAATGAGTGCAGTTTGTGGTTTAGATAGTGTGCATCGAGTGCAGTTTGTAGTTTAGGTGGTTTAACTTTAGATAGTGTGTAACGAGTGCAATTTGTACTTCGGGTGGTTTAGGTAGTGGCCACAAGTGGGATATGACTAGTGAGCAGGAAAAAATATTAAACAACAAAAAAGAAATACATGGTGCTGAGAATAATATATCAAGTTTCCAAAACAACTCATTCTACCAGCTAATTTTCATGCATTGACTGTTTCAATCCTCTCTACATTCAAAACTTAGGCCATACTCTTTATGTTATAAATGCACCAAGTGTTTCAATATACTCTATATAATATGCCTGGTACCTGGTAGCACTTCTCTTCTTCAACTCTATCTATGTCCAGAGATGATTTTTGTTTGCAGCGTACATCCACACAAATTGATGAGAACTGTTGAAAGGAAGGATCATGTAGATTCCAATGTGGTAATGATAGATATTTAAATGGAGATGACAGATGTTGAAATGGAAAATGTAGAAAAGTACGTAGATATACACAGATAAAGATTTTAAAATGAACAATGGTGATACAGTTTCAATGAGGGACAATGGAGGGGGCAATTCTATTGATAACCTTGTAAACCGATTCCTTCAAAGTTCAAGGTAAGTCAATTGATGATCCAATGATCCTCTGGAGAGAGAGTCCAATGATTCTCTCATTAAAAATACAAAAGAGATAAATGAAGATGTTGAAAGTGGTCTTTCCATGTCTAAACCAGGTGCTTGAAGTGGGCCAGAATCATAGTCAATTGTAAGGTCTTTTTGTAGGATGTTATTGAATTTTGTGTAGCACATGGTCAATGATAGTGTGGGTATTATTTGTAAATGGAACATCTTTTCTCTTATAATTTAGAACATAACCATCTCATTCTTGAGTTTGTTCATGTCTACGGTCACATGTTTTGTATTATTCGTTGTCATACTAGTGAAGCTCCATGCAAAAATCAAGACATTTTTCAAACAAAATATTTCATTTTAGGCACAAGAAGAAGAAAAAATTACCATATCAAACACACAAATGCAGGTCAATGTCCTACTTACCAAGTTGAAGGTCAAAGTCATCTAGATTGTAGGTTGCTGGCATGTATTTTATATGTTCAGGTTTCTTGGTTGTTCAGCTTTTGAATGGAATAAATTCAAAACAAATAATTAGTTAGAATGAACGAATCCACCCCCAAGTTGTAAAAATAAAAAGACAAATTGGATCTTTTTTCATCATCTCTAACTTTCCTTAAAGTTCAAAGAGCAGAAATTTAGTGTTGATAATACATAAATAATACTTGTTCTAACTCTCTCTTTGGCTTGAGTAGCCTGCAATTAGTACAGAACAACAATAAATTATAAATGTATTTAACACTATGTTTTTCAATTGGGACTGCAAAAATATCTGAACGGGAAAGAGGAAAACAAATGAGAAATGTTGGGGAATGAACCATATTGAAAGTGTTCCTATTAATTCAACAATGTCATCTGGCTGCCCAAGAATCTTTAGGATAGGGGTTGCAAATATATACATTGGTAAGAGAAAAATTGCAACTCCAAAGATTACAATCCATGCTCATTGCAGATACAATCCTAACATATGATATTGTCGAGCCCCAAAAGCTTGGCCCCAAAACCAAGGCACCTACATGAAATAGTCATATATCAAGTGCAATAACATGATCAAGAGATGGTTTAATCATTAAGAGTCACAACTACCAAGAAATAGAGCATCATGATTACATATGGAAAAAAGAGGTGTTACAGGTTTGCATCACACATGCTTAAGGCAAAAGTTTCTAATACAACTGAAGAGAGCTGTAATTAATATGGAAAATTAATCAAATGTAAGCAGCATATGGCATTAATTTTGATAGTTTGACCAAAGGCCACTTTTGCAGGCACCACCCACCAATCCTGGAAAGGAAATAGAGTCTGTATAACCATATTTGTTTGTCATACCCTTTTTGCAAGGAACTCAAAAATTATTCAAATTAAACAAGTATGAACTGTAAGAGACTAAGAAAGAAGGCAAAGGTGTTACCTCACTAGGATGATAGTAATAATGAGACAAAGAACCATGAAGACTAAATCCAAGGAGACCAAATCTGAACATCCGGGTTCGATCAAATTCAAAAATTGGTTTGCCTTCATAGCACTGTCAAGTCAACAACATGAACATTATTTTGTGTCTAGAGTGTCATCAATGTTTTTAAATGTAGAATGAAATGGTTGTAAGTATGCATTTCTACCACATGCAAATGATTTTGAGATACAGACCTATGCAATCCAATCTCCCAAGGAATAGACAGCACCACTTATTGCCATCTTTGCCAAAACAGGATTTGTCATAAAGCGATGTTAGAATAGTTACTAAAATGGTCATAAATTATGTTCTTATAGTAAAAGAATACTTTGACATAAGAAAAAAACTACACAATATTAAAACATGACATTGTGCTTTAAAAACTAAAAAGGTACCTATAACGAAGAACTTCATTTTGACTTGCTAATTGGTTGTCACTATTAACTCTAAGCTTATCTTTAAAGTTTGAGTTTCACTTGGTTTCGAGAATAGTTTAATATTCTCTACTAAACAAGGCCAACCATGTGAAGGTGGAAGCTCATTTGCCCCCCCCCCCCCCTAACATCACTCTAAATTCCCCATTAACATTTAATAACATTCATTCATTCATCCATTTTTGAAATATAACATTCAATCATTATAATCACATGATAACATTCATTAACACACAACATTCATGAATAATTCATTAACACAAAATTCATTAACACACAACATTCATGAATAATTCATTAACATACAACATTCATGAATAATTCATTAACACATAAAATTCATTAACACACAACATTCATGAAGAATTCATTAACACATCATTCATCAACATTACTAGTACAAAATTACATCCATTAAGACAACGTTCTTTCATTAGCAAAAAATGTTAATTACAATCATTTCTTTTTGGGTTTCTTGCTTTTTTTTTTTAATCATGTAATTTCTAAGAGGAAGATCAATGTCCTCTTCATTCCCCTCTACTAATTCTAATTCCAACGCATGTCTCCTTCTCATCTGTTCAGGAACATGAGGCCGCTGTGCCAAAGGGGGGTCTGCTACAATAACTACTTCATGAGTTAAATTCACACCATTTTATATTAGTGAATTACAAGTATTTATTTAAGTAAAAGAACTATAAATCAAAAAATTAATTTAAAAGAACAAAACATAGATTTTCTTTACCTGAATGTGCCACATGATCTACATGGTGATCAGTTTGAACATCCTCCAGCACTCGTTCAGCATGACATGATTCTGTATCATCTAAAATATACACAAAAAGGTTACACCATGTTCAATTTAAGATGTTAAATTGTATTAATAATTACATAATTAGTTTTAAATAGCAAATGAGCACCTCCATCGATAGTACGATGCACATTAGGGGCTTCATCATGCGATGTATGATCTGTGTCACGATTTAGAGGCTGCATTGCAATGTCATGCACATTATTATCAAATAGATTGTTGCTCAAGTATTCAATTTATAATATATTTTTTGGCATATTTACCTATGCACATGATGAAGGAGACTCTTCAGTTGGGCCAGTGGAAGCTTTGCATAGGCGTTCAGCCATGGCTTGATAGCCTTCCTTGAAGGCAATTTTTTTTGTGTTCTGTCGTGGCCTCTAAATTAAATTCAGAGCCTTGCATTTTTTGACTAAACAAAATTATTTGCAATTTATAAATAATTTTTCTCTGCAATTCATTTATTGCTACTTACAATTCGTGCTTTAATTTTGGAATATCCACCAGAGCCAAGTCTGTGCTACCCAATCTTTTGCAGCCTGGCCTTTGTTGCCTTTGATGTGTCCTGCAACCTATGAAAAGTTTGAAATATGTTAGATGATATAGATATAAAGATCACTAATTAGTGCATTATTATATTGTACTAGTAGTTAATACTATTGCATACCTTCTTCTCTCATTTGTTGGTGTAATTCCTCTTTGAGCATCCCCTTTCTCCTTTGCATCCAAAATGAACTCATTCCAATCCCTCACTGGAATAAAGGGAGGACGCTTGTACTTTGGGTTCTGGATGAGACTCTTTCTATATGAGTCCCTCACAATCTTAAGATTTTTGCAAGTTCTTTCTAAAATTTTATTCTCGTCAAAAATATTATTACCAAACTCATGCTGTAAATCTTTAATGAGCTGATCTTTTAATTTTTTGTCTTGCAAGTTCCACCTTTTAAGAAAAAACACAAAATTGTTAGATATAGTAAAAGAAAAGACCCGAATGAAAGGAAAAATACTGTACCAATTAATGATATGAAAAAAAAATAGTGGGATAAAGTTAGTTCACTTATGATGTTCCACCTTGTACGTATGGTGGGCCCGAATATATGCAGTGCAAGGTCATAAAGCGTCCTATAAAATGAATCATTTCCTGCAAAAAATGTCATGGGATAATCAATCCAAAACTTGTTATGAATAGGTAAATGCATATTACAATATAAATAATAATTATTTAAAGTACCTGGAAGCTTAGGATATTTTAAAGGCATCGACTCATTATCGTCAATCAACAATGACGTCTGCATAACTCCCGTGCTAGGAACATGGGTAGATCCAGGAAATTATGGTGAATTATCACCAATACATGTACTCTGATCTGTATCTGGCATACCAGATGGTGCCACTGGTGTATCTCCTACTCCAAAAAAATAATCCACTCTGTGATGCACCCAAGATTAAAGTACAAATTATCAAATCATAATTAACACAAAATCAAATATAGCAAAACAAAGATTTACCAGCTAGCAAAAACCGTGAAGGTGTCGATGTTTTCATGCCCCTTGTTGCCAACATTGCACTCAACAATCTCGGATGGATGTCCATCGACCTCCTAGAAGGAGTCTCCTGCACTTGATGACTTGAACAATACATTGTTAGCAAAGACATTCTGAAATAATAAAAGTATGAGTTAACTTAAGATGTTTTTGAATGTTCCAAAGAAAAAATTCTTTGTAACTTGTCAACTAAAGGATTATTTTACCTGAGGCAGCCAGACCTCTACTAGTACCGACCTCACCGCGTTGTCCTTGACCAAGTTCTAGATCAGTTGCCAAAAATTCCTGTAACAAGAACACATATTACATATTTTACTTCACAACATAAAAGAGTATAAAATATAAACCTTTATTGAACTTTTGTTATAACTAAAGATTCATTACTGCTTACTTCATAACGACATGCTTGTGCTTTCAATTCAGATAGCCTCTTCAGCATCTCCTCAGTTGGAATATTTGCTTCATCCAAAATTCTCATTATTTCTAAATTGATTTTTTTAAATTTTTTCCTCAGCATAATTGTTACATTAGGCATTTCTGCGATATCATCATCAGAAGGGGTAGCTATTGCCTCTATACTTACTGTAGGTGCTTTTCCCCTATCTTGAATATTAGTAAAACTATCATAAAAACTCCAAAATTGTAAATAAAATAATGTAATAATATAACATTTTTCAACTATCTAATTTGTACAATTTCAATAAGGTTTACCCTTGCTGAAGAATGGGTGGGAGGAGCATCCTCGTGGCCTCTATCATGTGCGGGATCCATATCATCCTGTGACAAAGATTAAATATAAAAACTTCAGCAAATTGAAAGCAATAGACTTAGCAAAAAAAAACTTATTAAATATGCAATTGAGTTGCTTATTAGTTGAGGAAGGTCACGTACTATTTATAAAACCCACAATATTACCTATTTCTTTTGGTCTCCCATCAATGTACATTGCAAATCTTTTACTTTGATCATTTTCTTTCCATTGTATATAATTAGCTGATAGTGCATATCTATGCATACTTTTTTTATATTGAACAATCCGCATCTAATCATTGTAATTGTAACACAAACCGACATACTTGAACAATTCAACAACTTTTTTGTAACATACCTTTATCCCATCCATGGAAAATAGGCCCAAACCATGTAATGAGGATGGAGCAATGCAATATATCCTCTCATTAACACAAAAATCAGTGTTAATTGGAGGTAGCTCATTGGGTACCCATTCTTTCTCAATGTGTGTGTACCGAAAGGGCACTTTGATGTCACCTTTGGTCTCATCATCATAAGAACATGACCCCCCATTAGCAAGAAAAAATTGCATGCATTTATCAAATTTTTTTTCTAATCTTTTGACCTCTTGTTGATCTCCCTATTTTAGCCGTACTACATATAGAACTTTCATCTAGCATTCCTTCATTTCCCTCATTTGATTTAGATAGATCTGACAAGTACCTATTTGGTGGGTCCTGCAATCCATCAAATGAGATATTGTCACGTCCCCGCTTCAAATAGAATTTTGATAATATTTAAATAATATATATAGAATAATCGAGTCGTGACCCATACGTACGGTTCTTCTTTGTCTATACTTGGGAGATATAAAATACACTAAGTTGAAGGTGATTATATAATTATATTTTTATACGGTTCTTCTTTGTCTATATATACATTATATGATTATATAATATGTCTATTTATAACATACGTGCTCAGTGATAAACAAGAATAATATAAGAAAATTATGTCTATTTATTGACTTATACCTGCTGATCCATGTCATTGTGCACGATCCACGCCAAAGGGGTTAAATTTTCTGCATATGTTAATCATTTATCTTAAGTTAGCTAAAAATTACATGATACGTATGCTACAAATAACTTAGAAGACAACATGAACAATATGCAACATCGTAAACATGAACAAATTTACCTTATATATGGAATGGAAGATCATCAACAGAAGGGGTGACGATGTCTGTAGTCAATTGCCTATTTGCAAAAAGGGTGATAATCAAACACAATCTATACATGTATTAGCAGTAATTAATTGAGCATCATAAACAAAACATTGGTAATTATAAATCACATATGTTGTACTAATCATTAGAATTGAACACAATAAATATGTAATCATTACAATTGAAATTAATAAATCATGCCAATCATTTCATTGATCATTTCAGTCATGTCATTGATCATCTTCATCATCATCATCATCATCATCATCATCATCATCATCATCACCACTATCATCATCACCATCATCACCATCATCATCACCATCATCACCATCATCATCATCATCATCATCATCATCATCATCATCATCACCGTCATCATCATCATCATCATCATCATCACCATCATCTTGATCTTCATCATCTGCTTCTTCATCATCTTCAATATCTTCTTCTTCCATAACATTATACTTTATCGGCCTTCCTCTTGGATCATGTCTAACAACAAATGACCAACCCTATTTATGTGGAACTTCTGAGTAAAACACTTGCTCACATTGGCTTGGAAGAACATAGGACTCATCTCCAACTGGCTCAAATGACCTTGTATTAATCATTGTAAATCCATTATCATGTTGAATAATAGTTCTATCTGGATCATTTTGATTCAGTCGTAGCCTGTACCATTTGACGATGAATATAACTACTTTGAAGGAGTTAAAGTCACACTCAATTATATCATCCAAGATGCCATAGTATCGATTTTGAGATTGTTGAGGATGTATGTCATTTCTAGATGATATATTGGTGACCTCGAAAATTGCAGTTATCCCAAAATCATAAGTTTTCTTTGTGTCATCCAACTTTTTTATGCGAAATTTGTGGCCACGAGAGTACATAGCTTTGTGGTGCTTGACTTGCAATTTTTCAAGCGTGTGTAAATTATTTGCATCATGAGTTGATACGAAACATACGAGTGATGATCATTAATAAATTTGTACATACCTCTCTACCACTTAAACCATATGCTAGATCAATTACCATTGGCGTAACATTGGAATCTCCATTATGATGAGCTTCTCTAACCAATGAAGCAACACCTTCCCATGTTAATGAGAAACCATTTTGTTGACATCGTTCAATCCATACCGTCATCCTATCAAGATTGTTCACAATATACAAATGTATTGCATCCCACTCTCGACCAACTATATAAAAAAAAATACACCAATTATAAATAACTTATATTGAAGATTTATAAGAATTAATTAACTACAATAACATCTTAGATTTACCTCTCACTTTCCTCAATCTACCTTTGCCTATCAAGTACTCCCCTTCGAATTTGTTAATGGAGTTGGGATCCCAAATACGATCTACATGAATCTTTGCTGCAAACTTAGGAAGATATTCACTAATGTACACCATGGTCTGGTATATGATATATCCCTCCACCATAGAACCCTCAAGATGTGCTCTCTATCAAACGAAGCCTTTCAAAAATTTTAAGTGCCTCTCAACCATCCACATTGACCTAGTTGGTACAGGTCCACACAATTCAATCTCCTCAACTTGATGTATGAGGTAGTGTTCTTGTGCATTGAAAAAAGTTGAAGGTAGACACTTTTGGATTTCACACATAAGAAAAGAAATTTTTCTCTTCCAATATTTTATATCTTCTTTATTAATTTCTTTAGATGAAAACCACCTCATCTATTTTCCAAGATTATATATAACTTGTTTGACATTGTTGGCAAAGTGGTGTGGGAGAGATAGAGGTAGAACATACTACAATATTTGTAAAATGATCTTGTCAATATTTTATAAAAGAATGCAATGAAAACTATATGCAGTATACAAATATATAGTGAATACAAAATAGCATGAATTACCTTAATAAATGTATGCCAATCGTGTGTTTTCATCCCTGGCCCAAATTCACTTTTCTTTGATATGAGATCATTTATGTTCGCAACAAATCCTATGGGAAATCGTATTTTTTTTATGACTTCTTTTATAGCATTGCTTTGCTACTTCGACAATAACCAACTAAGGGCACTTGTATCAATCTGGTCTCCATTGTTATTTGATCGAATGACATTTTTCATTGCATGGTTGGATTCTTCAATGTCACTACAAATTTTGACAATTTGGTCTTTGTCACACCTTCCATCCAAGATTTTCCATAATGTCTCTATTACATTCTTTCCAATATGCACAGGATCAAACAAATGCATGATTGGGAGTTGCTTGTAGTACGACAACCTACTAAATTGCGTAGGATAACATTTTAGTAATTTTGGAAGTTGGTCATTGATGCCTTGACGACCTTCACAAGCATCAATTACATCATCAGTAAATAAAACACAATATCAAAATATAAATTTGAAACAAAAACCATAAGATGGAATGACATTACCTCGACGATTTATTTTATTGTATGCCAACTTCCGTAAGAGAAGTTTCATTCTCTATGGCTTTGATGTAGTCTCTTCTTTCCCATTGAAAAGATGTTTTTCGGTACTTATGATTTCTGTGGAGAAAGTGTCTATTCTCATCAAACACCTGCTTTCTTAAACTTTTTGAATGATGAGATTTCATCTTTGGACCACAAATTGGACATGCAAATTTTTCCTTTGTCTGAAGACCTACAAGATCGTGTATAATTGGATTAAATATGTTAACTTTGTGTTAGCACTATAACATACCAAAAAAGAGGTGTTAAGAAGAGAACATACTAAAAAAATATGTTAGCCTAGGGGCATCATGTATTGTCCATACAAGCATTGCATGGAATTGAAATTGTCTTTATCCTATTGGTTTAGAGATGTCATACATAGTGACCCCATTCCATAACACCATCAACTCATCGATAAGGGACTCAATATATACATTGATAACTTTAACTTGGTACTTACCTAGTTGAATGAACAAAAACATTACATAATTATTATGACCATTTTGATGGATTATTTATAATAAATTAATTTAGATGACTATTAAATCAAAAATACCTAGAACAATCAGTGCCAACATTATGTGCTCCCTCTTGATGGACAACCAAGGAGGAATGTTATTGTTGATAACAAAAATAGGCCACACCGAGTAAGTAGATCTCATCTCTCCAAACAGATTGACACCGTCCGCTACTAATGAAAGCTTGAGATTATGAGGTTCTTCTTTAAAGTGTGGCCATTTTTTCTCTATCTCCTTAAATATCAAACCATTCGTAGGCATTCACATAATGTCATCTTGACTTCTATTGCATGCATGGTAATCCATAAATTGTGCCAAACTATTGCACCTGAATAATCATTGCAGACGTGGAATAATGGGAATAAACCGAAGAACCTTGCGAGGCACCTTCTTTGTTATTTGATCTAATTGATATCTACTAATATGATAAATAGGGCATTCTGTTGCAAATTCATGCTGTTTATGATATATAATATGATCATTTGGACATGCAAGTATTGTTTGATACTCCATTCCAATATCTTTCATAATGGAAAATAATTCTTGGTACGAGCGAGGTAGAATGTTTGATGGTGGTAACAAACACTCACCTATTAACCTACAACCACAAATATAATTTGTTAATTTAAAGAATATTAATTGCTACATGATTCACCCAATGTTAATTGTAAGGGAATTATGACTAAAATAATAAAAAAAGATGACATACCTTAACATACGTGTCATTGCTATGTTGGATAAACCATTCATAACCTTCAAGTTCACCAACAACAATACATTGGAAAGAAGAGTTGTTTGGGAGCCTCCATATAGGGGCTCGTGTGCCTTCTCAAGTATAGGTACATTAAGGTCTACGTCAACATCATCATCATCATCATCATCTTGATCATCGTGATCTTCTTGATCATCGTGGTCTTCTTCCATGGGATCATTACCTTCTACTTCTATATTCACACCTCCATGTTCCCTCATTTGGAAATCCACATTATCCAGATTGTCATGGTCCATAACATGAAACCTAGGGAGGTTGACCTATATGAAAATGATGACCTTATATTAACCATGACCATGATGTCATCATCAAATCATGTCTTATGTATTTTATAAATTATTAAAATACATACCAATGGACAAAATTCATTTCCCCCTTTAATGTGACCATGTTGCCTACAATGTTCCTCAGCTATTTTGATTAGATATCTTCGAGTCTTTAAGCCCTTACAAATTTTGCAAGGACAATAATATTTTCCATCACCTTTTCTTTTTAAGTTAGACCACAGTGTTGGCAATTTGGCTAATGTGGATGCATAGATGTTGTCATTATGGCAACATATGATCTCTATTGAGATCGCAGAATCTGGAATGCAAGTATGGCAAGTTGAAGGAAGAAATTGTCTAAGTATGGATACAGTGATCCTGACAGAGCACCCGATGAAGATTTAGTTGGTGACGTCCACTGGAGAAATATTTTTATTTGCACAGTTAACTAAAGCTTCTATAGAGTATGAGGATACCCCATCTCAGTGCACATAAAGTTTGGAGCAGTACGGACGAAGTTATTCAAGTTTACCGAAGACAGTTTTTGCAGACAGAATAGTTTTGGAGACAGTATTAGCGAAAGAGTTAAGGGATTATTTTTGCTTGTCAAAATAATTACTTAACATTATGAAGGGATGACATCCTAGATGTTTACTCTTGGATAAAGATTTTGGAAGCTGACCATATAAAGTTATTAGCTCTAATAACTCATATATTAGGCATACTTGAAATGTAATGAAAAAAAGTGTGTGATGTGTAAAAAGAAAGAAAAGGATAACTTGCGATAGTTGTATATTGTGATAGTAGCAAAGGCTATTGATATGAAGTTGTAAGCAGTACCATACTATAGTCAGAAACATTTTGTATTACTTGTTTGGGCAGTGAGCTCAGCTGGTGATCAGGTTTTGTAATCTAACTCCTAACAGGGTTAAGGCTTCTAACAAGGCCTAAAGTCCTTTAACAAGGACAGATCTACTATATATTGTAAATTGACTCCTAACAGGGTCCAATATCCACTTTTGATTAGTGATCTTTGTGGGTACCATCCCCACTGGGGTTTTCCCTTGGCCAGGGTTTCCTCGAGAACATATCATGTGTTATGAGTTCTTTGTATTTACTGCTATGTTTGTTAATCAGCTTGATAATCTTTGTATGCACTAAAGTAATCTTGTATATCCATAAGTGGGCAAAAGAAAAAGTTTGTGAAATACTGATTCACCCCACCCTCTCAGTATTTCCTAGTTCTAACAATTGGTATCAGAGCGCAGTTACTCGGAGAAGGAACATTCAAGGAAAGCTTAGCAGCTTGAGTAAGATCTCTATGGATATGGATCAACTTCAGAAGAATCTTGAAGAAGCTCTTGAATAGATTGATATGCTTACTGATGAAAGAAACTCCTTAAGAAGAAAATATGAAGATGCAAAGAATGCTATTGACAAATTAAAAGGTAAGATTGAAGATCTGAAATCTGAAAAGAAATCTGATATACTTGTTGAAGATTGTGATGAATTAGAAAAAGAAAATGAGATCCTTAAGCATGAGCTGAAGATAGTAAATCTGAAGCTTAGTATGAAAGATGGAAATTTGAGATCTAATAATGAAAAATTGAAAATTGAGAATGAAGATCTGAGATCAAGACTTGAAAAGGAAACATCCAAATCTGAAAAATTAAAAGTGCAATATGTGGAACTTGAGAAGTATAATAAAATTGTGAAAGGTGAATTAACTCAATCTAAACAACAACTTGAAAGGCTATTTTCAAATAGTGATAAGACTGAAAAACAAATTTCTTTTGAAGAACCATTCTTTGATAGGACTGGATTTGGATTTAGTATGTTTAGAACAAACCATGAAAGTAAGAAGCCAGATCTGAAGACATCTGAAAGTGTGGAGGAAATGAAGCTTGATGAGAACACATTGGTAGATCCACCTAAAGAAGAACCACCTAGAGAGAAAGAAGAATCAAAGCAAGAAGAATCAAAACAGGAAGAATCATCTAAAGGTATGCAAAGAGAATTCAAAGGTAGATGTTTTTCTTGTAATACTATTGGGCACATGAAGAGAGATTGCACAAGTAAGAAATTTAAACCTCTTAATGGACATTGTTATAATTGTCATAGTTTTGGACACAGAGCTAATGAATGTAGAAGACCTAAAGTAATTTTGAATAATTATGATAGAATGATTGGGAATATTAACAATGCAGATAAGAAATCTATTGAAGAAATGAATCAAAGAAAAGTGGTAGTATGTTTTAGATGCAACAAAGTAGGACATATTGCTAAAAATTGTAGATCACAGATTAACCAGAAAGGACAAAGATTTGGAAATAATGGAATCATTTGTCAGATATGCAACAAGTTTGGACACTCAGCAAGAGTTTTCAGAATGAACAATGGAGGTTATCATCATAACCCTAACCCTAGGAACAATGCAAGAAGGAATGAAAATGCAGGAAACAAAGAGAAAGGTTGCTGTAGCAATAAAGATGAAGTAAAATTTGATAAAGGCATAGATCAAGGAGGTATATTCAGCACTGAAAGTAGTCAGGAAGGTAATGTAACTAATGGTAAGGATGAATCTTTACCTGACCCTTCTTTAAGTACTTAAATTAAGTAAGTTTCCATAGTTTAGGACTTAGGATTAGTGTAGATTAGGAATCTGAATAAGTTAAGTTTTGCACAGTTAGATATAAGTTTTTTATGTTGTACTAATGCTATGGTTAAGTGCACAAAAGAAAATATCATGTTTTGCGAGGTCGCAAAAAGTTTTATGGTTGCAGGTTTGCAGAATCAGCTTTGTGAGGTTTTAGCGGCAAAATGAATGAATGCAATGTCAGATCGAGTTAATGTGAAGTGTTATAAGGTTGAAATCAAAGTTATCACGATTACAAAGAGATTGAAAAGAGATTTGAAAGAAGAAAAAGTGAGTTGAGGATGATTTGAAGAAGTTTGGTAGCAGTTTGCAGCGACGATCATACTGAAACCCTAGATTTGCAAAGTTGAGGTATTTTTTGATCTTTAATCAGTTGATAAGATGGATATTTCTATGGTTCATAATATTAAGGATAAGAATAGACATAAGATTAAGAAAGAACCAGTAGAACTAGCTAAAATTGATGACAGAATAGCACTATCATCCGTACCAGATGAAGTATTACACATTGAGAATGTTAAAGGATATTTAGGTTGCAAGTTTGAAACTTTGGGAGATGCAGATTTTAGTGATGATTACAAGAAATTGTATAATCAAGACATGTCAGTTAAACCAGCTTATGGGCACCTAGAGAACAATGAAATTATCAATTATTCCATGAAGTATGAATTTAATGATGAGGAATGTACCAAGATCATTTTAAGTAGAATCCACAATGGGAAATTCTGGATGGAGGATAGAGTTATTGATATAAATACCGACCTAATTCATGATGTTACTGGACTATCAAAAGTTGGAGAGATTCCACTGAATGAAAAGAACATGAGAAAGATTTTTTTAGACAACACTGGATCTAGTTATAATGGTAGAGGAATTGCGATAAGTAAGATTAAGCAAGATGATGTTAGGTACCTTTGCAAGATCCTAACAACTAAATTCTATGGTAGTTCAAGGGAAGATGACATGGTTGCAGGAATGGTTCATGTAGCTTATCTTATGTGTATTGAGAAGAAACAAGTAGACCTATGTGAAATTTTGAAAATTCAGTTATTTGAGAACTTAGAAAAGATTAAGAAGGCTAAGTACACACAGTTTAGGTTTTCATCTCTGATAACCTATATGTTTTTCCATATTTTGAGAAGATTTCCTTACACAGTTGATTGGAGTGACAATGTGAACACAATGGAAAGAATAAACTCAGTCTACATGAAGCACCTAATTGATAAAGTCAATGACAGTGTGAAGCTTGTATTGAAGACTTTTTAGAATGTTGTTAAGAACAAATCAAGGATTCCTCAATCCTTAGTTGAAAAGCATAAAGATGACATTTATTTTATGGTAGACACTGATTTCACCTACATTGAAGCAGTTGAGCCTAGAATGGAATTCATAGACCCTCTTGGCTATGAAGTATCTGAAGCAGAAACAGTAGGATATGTGAATAGACTGCTAAAGTGTGAGTTGGATGGTCATGCAAATAGGTTTGGAACCTATGAAGAGAATTTCAACTCTGCAATAAGTTGTAAAGAAAAGAAGCAATCTATTAGGAGAGTTGAATCTACTATGAAGAAAATACTGAAAGAATCAGGTATGTCAAGTCACGAGTTTGACATAGCTAAGAAGACTGCAGAAGCCTTGAAGCAAAGTGAAAATCTTGTAATTCCACCTATGGCATCTAGTGCATACCCTATTGATCCTATTGCAGTAAAGGTAAAATTTGAAGTACTTGAAAAAGATGAAGGAGATAAATCTTTTTCTCCTATTCCTAGCAAAAGAGTAAAAGTGAGTGCAACAGGACCCGACAAGAGACAGAAAGTAATTGTACCACCTGTACCTAGACAAGTAGCAAAAATTAAAGATGATGATGAAGTTTCAATCAAGAAGAAAACTTGGAAACCAAGAATTGAAAGAGTTAATGAAGATATATTGAAGCATGGAGACTTCACTAAGATAAATAAATTCTATGATCTATATGGATCATTTGACAGATTAAACTTTGAAAATGCAATGATTACACATATGATTGTGATAGATAAGAAACTTAGCACTATTCATGGTAAGATCCTAGAAGATTTTTATAATAGACTTGGGAATAGAAAACAAAGAGCACAAGAAGAGGACATAAGGATGAGAGAACATGTAATCAGACAGTTCTGTGAAGTCAAGGATGAAGATCATTTGAAGAGATTCTTGAAGCCTCTTGGAACTTTATTGAGAACTAAGAGAAGAACAATCCTTATAATGGGAGGCAAAAAGGAGGAAGTACAGAAAGAGACTGAGCAAGCAGTAATGCAAGTTCTTGTAGATATAGTTGCAGGAAAGCGTGTTGAATCAGATCCTCAGTAGAAGCAATCATAGGAACCGCATGCAGAGGAAGTTGGTATTGAAGAAGTCCCATCTTCTTCACATATCAATATTGGCAAAGAATCAATGGACATTGAAGGAACCAAAGTGACACTAGAGTCAGATGATGCAGTATTTCATGATCGAGGAAACATTGTTGACAATTTGGCTTTAGATGAGCAAGAGAAGATTACAGAATTAGAAAAGGATACAGAGGCAGTGGAAGCACCAGCTGTATTAGAATCAGTTCCAGCAAAGCAGACAGTTAAAGGTAAACAAATTTTAACAGAGGTCACTACCCCTAGTGCACCTGACAGTAAGAAGAGACAAATTGGTTCAATTTTTGAAGACCTTGGAAAAGAGGTTGAAGATGATGATTAGCTTGAGTTCATCACATCTCTTAATAAAATTATTGGAAAGAATAAGAAGGTGAAGGACCTTGAAGGCAAAGTTAGAGTTTTGACAGAGAAACTTGAGAGTGTGATCAGCACTAAGGTATTTGAATCAGATCCACTTGAGAAAGCTAAAATAGTAATAAACTCTTTTGACTCTAAATTTTCTAACTTAAAGGATATTGCTAGAATAAAAGTTTAGGAAGCCTTTGAAGCAGAAATGCAACAAAATTTAAGTGTAAATATTCAAAATGATATTGGTAATTTGGATGTATGCATAAAGAATTTGAGGAAACATTTTGAGACTAGAAAGAGTTTGTATATACAATGCACAAAATTAGAAATCCTAACAACTGAAGAAGATAAGAAGATTAGAGAGAAGATAGATGCAATTACAGTTGAAACAAACACCTTGACAAGCCCAAATGTAAAGATAAGTTCTGTAGAGAAGAACATAAGGATGTTAAATGATGAAATTAGAATGTTAGTAGAGGAGAAGAATAGAAAGATGATCAGGATTAACATCTTGAGAGAGCATATCTCAATCAAGACCTCAATTGTTGAAGACCAAATTGAGCAGTGTCTTTCAGCAAAGACATCTTTTCAGAAGTTTAGCTTTAATTCCTTGCAAGCTTGTCAGACAGCAGCATACAGATTGAGTACTCTACTCAATGTTGCTGAATCCATTAGGAAGATATGGGAGAAAGATTTTGAATCATGGAATTCAAAGTTTGGCGACTATGTTCCAAGCCTACCGGCTTTGCAATAGCTGATAACAAGGTATCAAGTTTTTTTTTGAAATTTTTGTACACCCTATCTTTGTCATTGTTGTCAAAGGGGGAGAGATAGCAAAAAATTGAAAATATGTTGAGGAAGGATACTCATAGGGGGAGCTATTATATGGAGTATAATATTGTATATGTGTTGTATAACATTTGGCCACAATTTTGTGTAAATACTTTGAAGTTTTGTTTGCACACTTAGCCAATTTTCCCATATGTTGCCACCAATGGCAAAGGGGGAGATTGTTGGTAGTTTGGCTAATGTGGATGCATAGATGTTGTCATTATGGCAACATATGATCTTTATTGAGAGTGCATAATCTGGAATGCAAGTATGGCAAGTTGAAGGAAGAAATTGTCTAAGTATGGATACAGTGATCCTGACAGAGCACCCGATGAAGATTTAATTGGTGACGTCCACTGGAGAAATATTTTTGTTTGTGTAGTTAACTAAAGCTTCTACAGAGTATGAGGATACCCCATCTCAGTGCACATAAAGTTTGGAGTAGTACGGACGAAGTTATTCAAAGTTTACCGAAGATAGTTTTTGCAGACAGAACAGTTTTGGAGACAGTATTAGCGAAAGAGTTAAGGGATTATTTTTGCTTGTCAAAATAATGACTTAACATTATGAAGGGGTGAAATCCTAGATGTTTACTCTTGGATAAAGATTTTGGAAGCTGACCATATAAAGTTATTAGCTCTAATAACTCATATATTAGGCATACTTGAAATGTAATGAAAAAAAGTGTGTGATGTGTAAAAATAAAGAAAAGGATAACTTGTGATAGTTGTATATTGTGATAACAGAAAAGGCTATTGATGTGAAGTTGTAAGCAGTACCATACTATAGTCAGAAACATTTTGTATTACCTGTTTGGGCAGTGAGCTCAGCTGGTGATCAGGTTTTGTAATCTAACTCCTAACAGGGTTAAGGCTTCTAACAAGGCCTAAAGTCCTTTAACCAGGACAAATCTACTATATATTATAAATTGACTCCTAACAGGGTCTAATATCCCTAACAAGATACTTTTGATTAGTGATCTTTGTGGGTACCATCCCCACCGGGGTTTTCCCTTGGCCAAGGTTTCCTCGAGAACATATCATGTGTTATGAGTTCTTTCTATTTATTGCTATGTTTGTTAATCAGCTTGATAATCTTTGTATGCACTAAAGTAATCTATTATATCCATAAGTGGGCAAAAGAAAAAGTTTGTGAAATACTGATTCACCCCTCCTCTCAGTATTTCCTATTTCTAACATGTGTCAAACACTTAGCTTGGTGTAAATCTGAACATACTAATTATGTTATCTAAACTAATTTAAAATATTTGATAAAAGATTAAATAGCATAAATAACTAATCTATCATAATATTTTAAACCATATAATATGCGAAACAACCACCTTTTATCTAAAGCTTCTAAATATATTATCTTAAATTTGTGTTTCCTTAATATATTGTTTTGATAAAGAAGTTGTATCCCATAAAAAATCTAAATAATTTTTGTAGCTATTGAATTCCTATCTATGGCCAATCTATCTGTACTACACATTTTTTAAAGGACTTTCATTTCATGGGAGAATATTTATTTGTTTTACTAATGTATTATGCATTCTTTCAATATTAAAAAAATATATATTCGTGTCTGTAACATACTATTGTCTTAAGGTTGCCACAGATAGACAAAGTTGTTCTGAGATTGTTGCAATGAAGTGATAAGAGGCAACAGAGATATGACTTATATTGACAGCTTATGAGATAAAGGCTGCAAAGATCTGAAAGAAGTTGACAGAGCATGAAAATAAGTGGTATTCTGAGAGCAGTGTATACCAACTTTTTTTTGGGTTCATCAATTGTTTGAGCTTGTCTTTTCAAAACATACATTGGGCAACTCTCAAATCAATGTTTACAAACTTGTATTAATCACAATGAATATTTGAGCCCTACAATCTTAGGATAATTCTCAAAGATATGCTCATTATTTTATAATATCCCACTATATATCCTTATATAATTAAGACTGTGACTAAGTAAAGTTACATAGCATATCCCCACTCTTACATAAACACTTAGCATATATAGAGACAATGAAATATCAGCATACATATTGCACCTATAGCAGCACTTGCAAAGGAAAAATATTGTGAATGGGAGCATAATTTTGGGAAAGGTCTGGGATGAAAAGTAGTTGAATTGACAGGTGAGACTGCAACTGATTTGAAGCTATTTGAGAAAGGTCAGATTGTTATAAGTACACCTGAGAAATGGGACGCTCTGTCCTGCAAATGGAAACAACGTAACTAAGTGCAGCAAGTCAGCTTATTTATTGTGGATGAACTTCATTTAATTGGTGGAGAGGGTGGTCCCATCTTGGAAGTAATTATTTCTAGAATGAGGTATATTTCAAGTCAAATTGAAAATTGTATTTGAATTGCTGCTCTTTCTACTTCACTTGAAAATGCTAAGGATCTTGGTGAGTGGATTGGAGCTACTACACATGGGCTTTTTAATTTCCCACTGGTGTCCATCCTGTACCATTAGAGATTCATATTCAGGGTGTTGATATAGCCAAATTTGAAGCTCAAATGCGAGCAATGACCAAGCCAACTAATACATCAATAATTCAACATGCGAAGGGAGGAAAACCAGCTCTAGTGTTCATGCCAACAAGAAAACACGCATGGCTTACTGCCCTTGATTTATTAACTTATTCAAATGCAGATGGTGGGGAAAGATCCCAGTTTCTTCAATTTACTGAAGAAGATTTGAAACCTTTCATTGCCAAAGTGAAAGAACCTACTTTGAGCCATGCATTATCTAATGGAATTGGGTATTTACATGAAGGTCTAACTTTGGTAGAATGGGAACTTGTAGCTCAGTTGTTCAGTGTAGGGGTGATTCAGGTGTGTGTTGCAAGTAGTTTGATGAGTTGGGGGTTGTCTTTGTCAGCACACTTGGTGGTTGTCATGGGTACATAGTATTATAATGGATAGGAAAATGCTCACATAGACTATCCTATTACTGATCTTCTCCAAATGATGGGGCATGCCAGTAGACCTTTGCTTGATAATGTTGGAAAATGTGTAATTTTATGCCATGCACCTCGTAAAGAATATTATAAAAAATTCTTATATGAGCCATTTCCTATTGAGAGTCATCTTGATCACTTTCTCCATGATCATATCAATGCTGAAGTTGTCGTGGGCACTATTGAAAGTAAGCAGGGTGTTGTAGACTATCTTACTTGGACATTCTTCTATCGAAGACTCACACAGAGTCCAAATTACTATAATCTTCAGGATTTTAGCCATAGGCATTTATCGGATCACCTTTCTGAGCTTATAGAGAGCACATAGAGTGATTTGGAATCAAGCAAATGTGTTGCCATAGAAGATGATATGTATCTTTCTCCTTTGAACTTAGGGATGATAGCATCTTATTACTACATTAGCTACACCACCATTGAAATATTTAGCTCATCCTTGACTGCAAAGACAAAGCTAAAAGGGCTTCTTGAAATTCTTGCTTCTTCTTCAGAGTATTCACAGCTTCCCATACGACCAGGTGAAGAAGAAACTATAAGAAAATTGATAAATCATCAAAATTTTGCTATCAAAAAACCAAAATATACTAATCCACATGTAAAGGCAAATGCATTTTTGCAAACTCACTTCTCAAGGCATGTTA
Source organism: Chamaecyparis obtusa (assembly GCA_027943335.1). Classification (NCBI taxonomy): domain Eukaryota; kingdom Viridiplantae; phylum Streptophyta; class Pinopsida; order Cupressales; family Cupressaceae; genus Chamaecyparis; species Chamaecyparis obtusa. Next base: position 240,071 of record BSBK01008827.1, read on the forward strand.
AAGCTGGCAACCTAGCACTAGATCAGTGAGAAGTGCTTCTTTTTGCTAAGCGGCTTCTTCAGGCTATGGTGGATGTTATTTCCAGTAATGGCTGGTTGAATCCAGCTCTTGTAGCAATGGAATTGAGCCAAATGGTTACACAAGGTCTCTAGGACCGTGATTCTATCCTATTACAACTTCCACATTTCACCAAGGAACTTACTAAGAAGTGCCATGAAAATCTAGGGAAAAGCATTGAAACTATTTTTGATTTAGTTGAGATGGAGGATGATGAAAGGCGTGAATTGTTATAGATGATAGATTCATAGCTGTTAGACATTACTCATTTTTGTAATCGCTTTGCAAACATTGATCTAGCATATGATATAGTTGAGAGTGATGATGTGAGGGCTGGAGAAAATGTAACAGTGCAGGTCACTCTAGAAAGAGATCTTGAAGGTAGACATGAGTTAGGTTCAGTTGATGCACTGAGGTATCCCAAAGCAAAGGAAGAAGGTTGGTGGCTAGTAATTGGGGATTTAAAGAGAAATCAATTTTTGGCCATCAAGAGGGTATCACTAATTAAGCACCAAGCAAGTGTTAATGCCCTTGCATGGGCTCCTCATAGCTCTACTCATATTTGTACTACAGGAGATGACTCACAAGCTTTAATATGGGACTTATCTTCCATAATCCAACCTGTCAAAGGAGGTCTTGATCCAATATTGGCCTACACCACAACTGCAAAAATCAATCAATTACAGTGGTCTTCCACACAATCAGATTGGGTTGCAATTGCATTTGCAAACAAACTTCAGATATTAAGAGTTTGAAAATATTTTAGATGCCTTTTGTATTAAAATTTCCCATTGATAGACTTATGGGTTTTCTATTTAAATATTGTATTATCTCATTCTAGAGTCTCAAGGCCTTTATTGGTTTGGATTTCCCACATTATAAAGCAATCTGATCAATCCTATGGCTGTAACATTTGGGACATTTTTTTGCCAAAAGTTTTTTTACCTCATCCTCATGTAGAACATATTTCAAAATCTATTTCGAATTCCTTTTGTTTCCGGTGTCATGCATAAGTGAGATCAGTGAAAAGTACTTGTTTGTGTTGCATCCTATGTTTTACCGATTTCACACTTGCCAACCAATTTACAATTTTTCTATTAATAATATTTGGAGAATAAAATAAAAATATGCATTCATGACATTACTGTCAAAGAGAGTTTAGTGGACTTTCAACTGTGTTTTGATTCTTCTGATGGTATTTCATACAACCATGGGCACAAGTGCTTCAACCATGAAATATGAGCCTAAGACATGGCTTGAATAAGGTTGGGGTTCTATGCAGTTGCTTAGGATTTATTTTTATAGGAAGAGGTTATGGATAAAAATAAAAGTGTTATAGGATTAATTGAAATCTTTTTCTGAAAAATAGTAGTACCAATTTTTGAGGATGTCAAATTTGGACAGTAAAAATGATAGGCACTAGAAATTAGTAAATTACCCCACCCAGCTCTAACCCAACTCCAACCCAACCCAACTCTAGACTTTTTTCCTCGCCACTTAACTGCATAATCTTAAATATTATAGCTCTCATTAAAGTAAGCCAAGGATGACCTAGTCTTACTTGGAATTGATTGGATTTAGGAATAGTGACAAAGGTAACAATCTAAGAACTTCTTACCAACTTCAATAGGAAGGGTCATAAAACTTATGGTAGAACAAGTAAAACAATCATGCACCTTAACCATGACATCAGATTTTTCATAAGTTTCTTGATGAAATTGTTAGGTAAAGAGATGTTATTTGGTAATAACAGTCACCATACATAGGATCAATAAGCACTCCTCAAGAGAGCTCTCGATTAATCTTCATAGTAATGTATAGGGGTCCATCAACAACCTTAATAGTTTCCTTGATATCAAAGGTTATGCAAGGTTCAAGCCTAGGTTTTGGAATAGGTTTAGGTTTCTCAATAAGGTTGACTACATTGTTTTTCATGTTATATGTAATGTTAACATTCACTGATTAGTAGGTATTTCAAGTCTACAAGTGTGGATTTCACTATCCTTGGCAGTTCTCTATTGGTTTACAACAGTGCTTCTTCCCATAATCAAACAATGGATTTGATTCCAACCTAAGATTACATAAAACCCCTCATAAAATTTCAAAACAATAAGAATACAATCCTCATTCATAGTCACTATCACTGTTCCTCAAATTAGTGATTAGAATAGGCAATTAAAATGTCCCTCAAATCATTAATCAGTTGATTATTATATAATCTCCTCAAGCATGAGTTGGAGAGGACTACATCAAAACTAAAAACATTAATTTGTTGATTATTATATAAGCTCCTCAAGCATGAGTTGGATGATGTGGATTATGTAGATATAAGAACTAATGTATCCACATCATCCAACTCATGCTTGAGGAGCTTATATTATTTACTATCTCATAATAGTAAGATTGGTACCTATACTAGTAAGTCATGATGAGACAATAAATACGATCTACATCCAATCTTGGTCCACAACCATGAGGTGGATGATGTGGATTATGTAAATATAAGAACTAATGTATCCACATCATCCAACTCATGCTTGAAGAGCTTATATTATTTATTGTCTCATAATAGTAAGACTGGTACCTATCCTAGTAATTCATTATGAGATAGTAAATACGATCTACATCCAATCTTGGTCCATGTTATATCTCCAAATAATCCACATCATGATATTACAATAAATAGCTAGCCTTACAATGCTAGCCATCTCCTTTATATAATCCTTCTCCTAGAAACATAATGGATGTGTAATCCCTATAAAGGCCTAATTATCATCTAATATAATTGATTACAATAGTTATCCACATGACCCAACATGTCTTCTCATGGAATTTGATCATCGCAACTTACAAAAGACATGGTTTTTCCATCACGTTGACACAAATTCTCCCATCATGTGACCAATTACATCACACTATTAAACTTATCCAATAAGATCAGATTCATTGATCACCTAAATAACTACAATCTCAGTCTACAAACTGATCCATTCACAACTAGAAGCAATAGTTGGACAACCCTTCTATCCAAAGAGTAACGATTCTCACTTACTCTAATGTTCTTCAAGAAATATTCAATTCTGTCAATATAATTCAAGTCTTTGAATGTCTCCAATATTTTTAGTCAAAGAGGGTTCCCTTAATTGTAGATTCCTTTAATTGAGTTTATGTGACTTCCTAGAGTTACTATTCCCTCCACGAATACTAATTGTTACTGTTGTCCTACTCCAATTCTGATTTTTGTTTGGTTTTATATAAAACAATTTTACTCACTTAACATTCATTGATTAGCAAGTATTTCAAGTCTCCAAGTGTGGAGTTCACTATCCCTGGTAGTTCTCTATTGGTTTACAATTGTTCTTCTTCCCATAATCAAAAAATGGACTAGGATCTAGTGGAATGTTTCGGTTAGAATAAACTATCTGCAATGTTTCATGTAAATTCCTCTACATAGTTTGATCACCTGCTAATTGATTAGGCTAGCTAGGGTCAACTAGTTTTGGTCTGACAGTGGGTACCTAGGATGGAGGCAACCGTTTGGAGGGTTTTTGATGATTCCTAAGTCCTCGAGCCTAGTTTATTCTTAGGGCACTACTAAAAATACATTAACTCTCTTCCTGACCAAATACATGAAGTATATCTAGCCTAGGGCATTAATCTAGAAGCAATGTAACTTCTTCCGTAGTTTGAGTGTTTGAACAATTAAAATACATGGTCCTTCCTGCTTCTCGTCCAATGACATTGAGTCCCAAAAGAAGAAATGCAGGTCAAGATGAAGTTTCCATGGCAGGGCCAACTATAGGGTTTCTGAGTCGAGCTGTCAAGGAATTTAGAGTCTTGTGGGCATAGTACCAAAACTACAATAAAGTATTTACAAAATTAGCACACAAACTTCAACATCATGGATTCAAAATAGAATGTTCTCCCCACAAAGACAATAAAATAAAATAGTTCCATTTTGAACTTGAAAAAGATTACATTTTTATTGGTTTTTTAAATTCAAACCTCAGTGCTGAATCTACCCTCCAAAGTGAGGTTCCAATACATAGTGCCAATGAGCTTCCAATAGACAGTTGCAATGAGGTTTTGCGCACGTGCTGCAATGAAAAAATTCACTACGATAATAATGAAATGAATTTTTTTTAAAAAAAGTGATGCCCCCATGTTAGTCGAAAGTTTGACGTACGTAGTATTGGTCGAACTTTCGACTAACACGAGCATGGATTAAAAATAAAATGAAAGTTTTCCTTCTATGATGTGACCAACCAAAACTTTTTTATACCATGGTCGAGAGTTTTGGTAGAAAAACCAGGTCAAATGTACTAGTGCCAAGTATACACCAAAGAGGCCCATTATCAAAAGATGGACCAAATGATGAAGAATTTTGATAAGAAATGTAAGATGAAGCAAAAAGGCATAGGTGAATACTCCTTATCTATGATGGACCTACCTTTATCACCCAAGTCCTTTGGGAAACCCTCAAATCTACCCCATAAATATAATGAGAACTTTGTGAGGGAAAGTACATCATCCGCCATGGATGAAGAAGACAATGAGATCCTAAACTGGTTGTACAAAGATGAAGAATCAAGTGCCCACGTCAAACATATCAAAAATATAACCATTCCCACATATCAATATGGGAAAGGATTTTCAATCATGCAAAGATGGGGTACAAAGGTCAAGGACCTTTAGGCACAAAGAATGAAGGGATCATTGAACCCTTAGAAAGTACATGGCGAGATTCCAAGGAAAAAGTAGGACTAGGGTATCTTGAGGAAGGATACACTCAAAAACATCATCCCAAGCTTTATAGCCAAATATTACAATTAGAATCTCATAGTGATGAGGATTCTAATGAATGGGAATGGGAGACCCTATTAGATGAGTCACACCAAGACAAGGGAATTGATGTCATTCATACCTATGCTTCTACCAAAAATAAAGGACCAATGACAAAATCAACTTCAAATCAAGCATCTAGTTCTAGTCAAGTGACCCTAAATGATGTGCTAAGCATAGAAATAGAGATCAATCAATGGGTAGGTGAACCATACATTTCTTCATGGAGACCTACTATGGAAGAGTCAAACGCTAGGTTTCATCCACATGACTTTTATCCAATAGAAACCCAAGAGGATTCTAGTGAGGGGGACTTTGATCCTTCTTCTTTAGAACATTTAGAGGAGGCCCATGTTTGAGATTTTCAAGATACAATGTATGAACCCTCTAATAATGAGATATACACCTTAAACCCAATTGAAACAAACCTAAGTGTTGACCCATTAACTCTCATCCACCTGGACTTAATTGAATGGAATACCATTGAACCAACTACCTTGCCAATTTTCTTAAATGACAACATGGTGTCACAATACCTCAACGTGGTTGAACCTTCTTCTATCAGAGAATATCAAGAAGAAATGATTAAAGGGAGCATCCAAACTTTCAATCAGAGAAAAAATGAAAAAAATAGAAAAAGAAAAGAATCAAGTGTTGAAAACCACATTGTGGCAACATTAGATCAAGAAAAAAATAAAGAAATAAAGGATGTTTCCAAAGGTGAAAACCCAACTGCGGCACCTAAGGAAGGGAGTTTGGATGCTCTACCAAAATATTATGAAGAAAGATCTCCGATCTTAATTGAGCCAACAGAAAAGATAAATATTGGATCAGAAACAGAGCCAAAGATCATCCACTTAGCAACATCCCTATCTAGCGAAGAAAGGATAGAATTCATTGAGTTCTTTAAGGAAAGACAAGTCAATTTCACATGGTCTTATGATGACATGCCGGGTTTAGATCCAAATTTGATAATGCATCATCTAAACATCACGGAAGGAGCCAAACCTGTTAAAAAAAAGCTAAGGAAGATGCATCCTCATATAGCACTACTTGTCAAAGTGGAGTTAGAAAAGCTATTGAAGGTGGGATTTATAAGGGCCATTGATTATGCACAATGGATCTCAAATATAGTGCCACTATCAAAAGCATACAAATCCATTAGAATCTACATGAACTTTAGAGACTTGAACTTGACATTTCCTAAGAACGATTTCCCACTTCCAAGCATTGATGCCATTGTGGACTTAACAATGGAACACTCCATGTTTTCACTCATGGATGGATTTAGTGGCTATAACTAGATAAAAATAGCACCAAAAGACCAAGATAATACTGCTTTTACATGTGCATGGGGTAATTTTTGTTGGAATGTCATGCCATTTGGGTTAAAGAATGCCAGAGTGACCTATCAAAGAGCAATGACTACAATATTTCATGATATGATGCATAAGTTCATGGAGGATTATGTGGATGACATATTAGCCAAATCCCATTCAAGGAAAGAACACCTTCCAATTTTGGTGAATTTTTTTGAAAGGTTAGAAGAATTCAAAGTAAGACTTAACCCAAAGAAATGTGCATTTGGAGTCCAATTCGGCAAGCTACTAGGCTATATTGTATCTGCAAAAGGGATATAGGTGGATCCTGCTAAAGTGAAGGCTATCATGGAAATGGAAGAACCTAAAAATATTAGTCAGATGAGATCTTAACAAGGAAGGATCCAATCCATTAGGATATTTATCTCCCGATTAGCTGAAAAATGTCATAACTTCACCCAACTTTTGCATAAGGATACAATCTTCAAATGGGATGAAAAATGTGAAGAAGCCTTTAATCTATTGAATAAATATCTCATGAATCCACCAATCTTGATGCCGCCTATTAGAGGCAAGCCCTTGATCCTATATATTTCAGCAACAGAGAATTCATTGGGGGCACTTTTAGCACAAGAGGATGAAATAAGGAAAGAAAAGGCAATTTACTAAATTAGTAGAACCTTGGTCAAATATGAGCTGAACTATACATTTATGGAAAGGGCATGCTTGGCTGTAGTTTTTGCTTCCCAAAAATTATGCAATTATATGCTAGCCCACAAGATAAGGCTCATTGCCAAAATTGACCCATTGAAGTATCTACTTAGCAAAACAACATTGAATGGAAGGCTAGCAAAGTGGGTGATGGTACTTAGTGAATTCGACATAGAATATGTGTTGGAAACTGAATTGAAACAATTTTTCTATTGTCATTGATGTCAAACCTTAATTGGTAAGAATTTTGCTACTTAGGAAAGTACTATATCTATTTGAGTGTTGCTAAGAGGGCTAAGCAAGGTTGGTAACAATAGCACCTAAGGAAAGGTTGAGTTATCTTGATACTACAAAGTGTACTTGACTATGTTGCACTATGATGAGATAATGTATTGTTTATCTTAGTAAGACTGAAGACTAAACTGGTAGGCTTAGCCGAGAAAAGAATGGAAAAATCATGTTTAAGCTGAGTGATGTTAGTGTCGACCGAGTTAGTAAATAACGAGCAAATTATAGTGTCGACTGAGCACCAATAAATTGCCGAGGAAGACAGTGCAAGCTGAGGAGACAGTTTTAGTATTGACCGAGTGATCTACATGAAGACTAAGTGAACAATCACAGTATTGACCGAGCATCAACAATTTTATATTTGAAGAGAATTTAATTTTGGAGCCGACATTGTTGAATTCTTGGATTATGTAAAATGTGTTGACTTTATTTATTGATTGTTTGGAAGCATTAAATGCATTGTAAAATGTTTTATTGTAAATCTTTAAGATATTTGAGATGATTCTAGAAAAGGAGCTGAAGAACATAAAATGGGTAGATTCAATGAATCTGACCTAACCCTAAGATCTATGAATGAGATTGAGCAGCAAAAGATGAGTTAACCTAATTGAGGAAAATATAAGGGAACCTGAACATTGTGATATGTATGTACATGATGAAACAGAGAATGCTGGAAGAGGAAAGTTTTATTGACTGAATAAGCAAAAAAAGCTGAAGGAGAATGGTGGTGATTGCTTGAAGAAAAGTTCCGAGCAGATCAGAGATGGAAATGGAAAAGTTTCAAAGTCAGTAAACCAACATTAGTGTATGGAATTAGATCTGATATTTGCAAAGTGAGTTGTATATTTTTCAGATAATACTGCTGCTACTTTCTAACCATTGTAATAGTTAAAATCCTTTTAACAGAGGTTGACCTAATAGCCATATGTTAAATCCTTTGAACAAGGTTGCATTCTAATGGAGTGTATGTAAGTCCTATGACTAGGCTCACTTTTAACAGGGTGATTGAAATCCTTTAACCGGGTCACATTTGACAGTGTGTATTGTAACCTTTGACAGGATTGGATTTTTACCTTCAGAAGAGTGAAAATAATAGTAGCATGTTACAAAGTGGTTTTTCCCAAATTGGGTTTCCACTATAAAACTTGGTGTTTATACTTGTGTGAATGTTTAGATCTGAACATTGCTATGTTTTACAAGTTAAGTTACAGCTAGGTAGTGGACTGCATTGTTAGATGTTTCTATTATTGAATCAGTGATGACGGAGTTTGTTTTGGTTTTGGATCTGATTTAAGGATAAGTTTATGAGATTGTTTTATACATTAGGACCTAAGAAAAACTAATTCACCCCCCCTTCTCTATTGTTCTAAATCATATTAACAATATGTTGATAGAAAATCAATCAAAGGGCAAGTAATTACAGACCAATTAGCAGAAGCACCACTTCAAGATGATCATCCCATCCAAGTGGAATTCCCTGATTCAGAGTTTGTAAAGGTGGAAGCAAAAACATGGCAGCTTTATTTTGATGGTTCCTACACTCACCATGGATTAGGAGCAGGCATACTTCTCATCACACCTCAAGGTTCTACTATCCCTAAGTCTTACAAATTGCTATTTCCATGCACCAAAAATATAGTAGAGTATGAAGCATTGGTTATTGGAATCAAGCTAGCATTAGAGTGGAAAGTGACATAATTAAAGGTTTATGGAGATTCACAATTAGTCATAAATCAAGTCAATGAAGAATATCGAATGAAAGATGATAAATTGGTACCGTAAAAAAACATGGTGCAAAGTCTCAAGAAGTATTTCATACTTATCACATTTGAACAAGTGCCGAGAGAAAAGAACAAAGTAGCAGATGCAATGGAAACCTTGGCTTCACTTTTGCAAATGCCTGATCAGAGTGCTAAATACAAGTTCTTGGTAGAAGAGGTGGTTCAACCCGCATTTGACCCTACCCACCCTCACACCATTTTCTTGTTAACTACAAATGAATCACCTTGGTATTGACCAATTTACACTTACTTGAAAGATCAAATCCTTCCCATAGACCAAACCAGGAATCAAAATAAAAGCTTCATTTGCCAAGCCGCCCGATACACCATAATTTCTAAAACATTGTATCGAAAAAGTCTAGACGGAATGCTCCTTAGATGTTTAGAAGAGGAAGAATCAAACTTAGCCTTACGAGAAGTCCACGAAGGAATTTGTGGATCACACTCAAATAGATTATCCTTAGCCAAGAAACTTCTAAGGATAGGATATTTTTGGCCTACGACGGAGAAAGATGCTTGTAACTTTGCCAAAACTTGTAGAAAGTGTCAATTCCATGGAAACTTGATACATGCACCCGCACAAGAGCTTCATCTGATGACAACACCCTAGCTATTCTACCAATGGGATTTAGATCTAATAGGCATGATTTATTTTCCATCCTCGAATGGCCACAAATTCATCATCACAAAAATTGAATATTTTACTAAGTGGTTGGAAGCTGTACCCCTATCAATGGCAACTGGAAAGCAGATTTCTTTGTTTATCCTCTGTGTCATCTTAAAATGGAAGCACTTCCATGTTAAGAGCATTTATCCCTCTGATTAAGTGGTTTAGGGTCACATCAGATGCCTTGAATTGATCTTTTCTTTGATATGGCTTTCTCCCCGCTTTCCACTTCTTTTCTACTTCATTTTGGGTGAAATTAGGGTTAGGATCCCAAGGATTCTCCTTAATTTCCCTCTTCTATGGCTCTATTTTCTAGGTAGGATTAAAAAATAGGTCCTCTTGGAATTCATCATGTTCATCATAGGACTTTATGTCTATCCTTGACTTCTATCCTATTCTGGGATCAGTTTTAGGTTTCTGGGCATCCCCGGGACCTCCTGAATGGGTTCTAAGTCAATCCAGGACCAGGGTCAGATTCGAGGTTGAACTTGACTAGGTTAGGGTCAAGCTCAGACCTAACTAGGTTAGGTCCAACCTTGATTTTTCCCCCTTTCTCCAAATTTGCAACTCCCAAAATTTTTGGGCTTTGGGCCTTCTGGATATTTAGTTTCCTGCCTCCGAGTTAATCATTTCGGGTTTCAGGATGGTAAATCCTTTAATTGCATTTACTCTAGGTATATTTTCTAAAGGTTAGGATCTAATTGGGATTTAATTCTCCAAGGTGGCCCCTCTAGAGGATTGTGCCCTAGTTCACTATAAAAGGAGGCCTTCCTCTCTCATTTTTCATATCTCAAGTTTTCATGCTCAAGCACTCCCAAGCAAGGTGATCAAGCATCCATTAATTCAAGCATTCAAGTATTCTTCTCCATCCAAGTTCTCCATTGAAGATCAAAGATTCAAGCATTCAAGTCATTGAAGAGATTTGGTTCAAGCATTCAAGATTCATCATTCAAACCCTAGATCTAGCCATTATGATGGTGTGATCTTCCTTCAAGGTCCTTTGTTCATCTTCAAGATCCATTTCATTCTCTTATCAAGGTGGATTCTAAGCATACAATCATGGAGGTTTGATTTACATTTGTTGTTTTGTTCAAGCTTTCATATCAATATACTTGTTTACATTCAAAATCCAATTACATATCTATTGAATTGCATAGCTTCATTGTTAGATCCTTTTCTACTCCTTGCTAGCATTCCTATTTCAATTTCAATATTAAGGTTGATTCCAAATTGGGGTTTGACTAAGGCAAACCCCTCAAACAAACAACAAAAAATCTCTTTTTCTTGCAGGTACAGGTGTGGAATTTTAGTTCTCGGAGTGAATTTGGATACCCTTTTCGACAAACTTTCAGGATCTGCGAACAGAATTCGAATCGAACTTCAAATAAAGAATGTGGTATTTGACCTTTTATGAGGGTCAAACCTGAGCTGAGCCATCTTGAGGAAAGATTTCTGGGTTTTCTCTGTCTTCTCATTTCCAATCTAGGACAGGTTTTAAATTTTCTTGAAAGTAGACACAAACATCATAATTCAACATTTTCCAAATCTACCCTAATTTGAGGTTAGTATTTGTATTTCAATTCCTCCTCCATACGGAAATATTGGATTTACTCTCTCTCTTCCATATTCTTCACAAAATTGATTCAATTGTGTATTAACCTTGTGGTTGATCAAATTGGATCTCCTCTTTGGGGAATTTGGGTTTTGAGAATAGATCTCATATTTCCCCCTTTACATCAGAATAGTGGTGAATCCATTTTACCCCTATTGATTTTGGTGAACCCGATGTGAATCCTTTCAGGTTTCAGGATAGTAAATCCTTTAATTGCATTTAATCTAGGTATATTTTCTAAAGGTTAGGACCTAATTGGGATTTAATTCTCCAAGGTGGCCGCTCTAGAGGATTGTGCCCTAGTTCACTATAAAAGGAAGCCTTCCTCTCTCATTTTTTGTATCTCAAGTTTTCATGCTCAAGCAATCCCAAGCAAGGTGATCAAGCATCCATTAATTCAAGCATTCAAGTCTTCTTCTCCATCCAAGTTCTCCATTGAAGATCAAAGATTCAAGCATTCAACCCATTGAAGGGATTTGGTTCAAGCATTCAAGATTCATCATTCAAACCCTAGATCTAGCCATTATGATGGTGTGATCTTCCTTCAAGGTCCTTTGTTCATCTTCAAGATCCATTTCATTCTCTTATCAAGGTGGATTCTAAGCATACAATCATGGAGGTTTGATTTACATTTGTTGTTTTGTTCAAGCTTTCATATCAATATACTTGTTTACATTCAAAATACAATTACATATCTATTGAATTACATAGCTTCATTGTTAGATCCTTTTCTACTACTTGCTAGCATTCCTATTTCAATTTCAATATTAAGGTTGATTCCAAACCGGGGTTTGACCAAGGAAAACCCCTCAAACAAAAAAAAAACTCTCTTTTTCTTGTAGGTACAGGTGTGAAATTTTGGGTCTGGGAGCGAATTTGGAAACCCTTTTCGGCAAACTTCTGGGATTTGCGAATAGAATTCGAATCAGACTTCAAATAAAGAATGTGGTATTTGACCTTTTATGAGGGTCAAACTTGAGCTGAGCCATCTTGAGGAAAGATTTCTGGGTTTTCTCTATCTCGACATTTCCAGTCCAAGATAGGTTTCAGATTTTCCTGAAAGTACACACAGACATCAAAATTCAACATTTTCCAAATCTGCCCTAATTTGAGGTTAGTATTTATATTTCAATTCCAAGTATAACATAATAATTCTCCTCCATAGGGAAATATTGGATTTACTCTCTCTTCCATATTCTTCACAAAATTGATTCAATTGTGTATTAACCTTGTGGTTGATCAAATTGGATCTCCTCTTTGGGGAATTTGGGTTTTGAGAATAGATCTCATATTTCCCCCTTTACATCTGAATAGTGGTGAATCTATTTTACCCCTATTCATTTTGGTGAACCCGACATACTTACTCTCCTTTTATTTTGTGGAATTAGATGCCCTATTGTGTTAGATTTTAGATCCTTTCTTGTATTTAGATTAGATCTAGTTTTTGTTCTCGCATTTTAAAAATTAAAAAATCCAAAAAAATCTATATAATTAACAATATCCAAAAACATTTCTTGCATTCTATGGTGATTGTTAAGATGCTTTGGTGTGTAGTGATGTTCTTTATTAGTCTTCTTTTAGCATCCCTTTATAATACTTATGATGTCTATGAGAATATCATTCACTTCATTATGTTGATGACCCTTCACTTTGCCCTTGCTTATGCTTTTGTGAAGTTAACCGACACTAGTCTGCCTACATTTAAAACTTTTGTTAAAGATTTATGTGGTAGCCTTATTCATCTTTTGGATTATAAGAAGAATTGGGTTGATGATACACCATCTCCTAATCTTCCTAATCCTAATCCTAATCTTCCTATTCTGATACGCAATTCTCCATTTGTTAATCCTCGCTCTTCCCATACTTATGATGGGATTCAAGCTATTGTTTAGGATGTAGATGTGCAAGATTTTTTTGATTTGTCTTCTCCTCCAATTCATGATGATATTTGAGGAAAGGGTAAAGAAAATTTTTCAAAACCTATTATCCCACCTTATAAAACCTTTAATCATGAACATGATAAACAATCACCTCATGTAGAAGCTTTACATAATCTGTATACTACTGGATATAATATGGTGACTAAAAAAGGTTATAAAGGTTTAGGGCTAGGTGTTAATGAACATGGTATTAGATTTCTAGTTCATATACCTCCTAAACCGGATATGTATGGTGTTGGGTGTTTGAAATATCAAGTTAAGGTAGGTGATGCTAAACATCGTCCTCTTCTTCCCACACCTATCTTAGATAACCCTAATACTCATCAAGAAATTGCTAAAAAGGTATATGTTGAGCTAATGAATTCCAAGAAAGAAATATTTTGACCTATGCCAATAGATGCTCTATACAAATATAAATGTCCTTTTCATTATAGTAACAAACATTTACTTGCTAATTGTAAACATTTCAAGTTATATTTTAGAGAAAGAGCTGCTTTAGGAATTATATCTCACTCTCATGCAGTTTTACAATTCCTTCATAATTTTGATATAGGGGATTCCCCTCCTTTAGATATAATGTAAATTTTTCTTCTCCTCTTGTCTCATGACTGGGGGGCAAGAGGTTTATCTTCATCTAGTCTCCTAGGATCCATTAGGTTTTTTATGTTGGCTTAATTGGTATTCTTTCTCTCCTATTTTTCTATGGCTTTGCATTATGTTTCTAATCATCCATAGAATCTATCCTTTCTTTTCAAGATATCTTTTCTAAGACATTTGTTTTGCAAAGGTATCCCTTGTCTCTGGGGGCAAGGTACCTCTTTCTTTCTCTTTGTCTAGGGAACTACTTTCCTTAGCTTAGTGGTATTTGTTTATATTGTAACATTATTTCAACATATTGATAGATGTTCTAACTATGGATAACCTTTTTACATGAGAATTTGTTGTCCTAAGTCATTACTTCTTCTCCATGTTGCAAATTATGTTCTTTATAAACTCTCACCCTTGCTTTGGTGTTAGAGTTGTTTCCCTCATTCCAAAGATTCTTCTTCCTCTTGTTTTACACGGGGCTTGATGATTACATCTTTGTTCCCACTTAATTTATCTTTGAAAGTTGATATTTTATCTAAAGCACTCTTCTATGATGGGGGTCTTGTTGATAAGATATTTTTCATTTGAGGATCCTTTTCCATGAGTGACATATCATTTTCACAATTATCTATAGTCTTGGATGTAGGGGTCAATATCCCTCGCTAAGGATATAGTATACATTGTTGTAAATAGGATATCTCCTTGCTTTGTGAAGTAGGTATGCTCTTCCATCTTTGTTCCTACACTTGGGGGGCAAGGATTCCATTTCCTTCTATCTTTCCAGGATTCACCTTTTCCTTGGGTAAGCAGTATCTATCTATTATGTGACATTCAATCATACATGAAAATTTTGGTTTGCATTAAGGATCTATGTCCTTGATCATAACCTATTTTATTTGTTTGACATTGGGTTCCCATGGTTGATACATGTTGGTGTAATTAAGTATTTACTAATTACACTTTACTTAAGTTTACTTAGGATAATGCATTTGAATAATTAGTTGTCTTTGAGACACTTAGGATTTTGCATTTCTTTTTAGCACATGGTTAGGAGAATCTCCACTTTAGGTGTGATAGTTGTCATCACATACCTCTTTGTGTGTGAGATCCACCTTTAGTGCTCTTATCACATTATCATCCTCTCATTGTTGCCCATACTTTCATGTACAATAGAGGATGATCCACCTTTGGTGGACATGTGATTCCACCTTGTGTGGGTGATATCTTATCATCTCCTTATCATGTAGTCTTATTGCATTGCCTATATATTTAGGCACTCCTACATTGTATGTAATTCATTCATTCAATCTATTATCTTTATTTGATCATTTGATCATATCATATTTGTCTCTCTTGTGCTATCTCTTGAGCTTCTAGAACTTGGTTTGTATTCTTTGCCTTAGGCAAATTCTTACATGGTATCAGAGTGATATCAAAATTCTTACAATACATCTCTCACCTTGGAAACTGAACAGTGTGCTATCCCTCATAAGTGTTACTTTCTTTTTCACTTCTTGCATGATATCTCTTTACATTCATCCCTTCCATGGCCTCATAGGAGCTATGAACTTCTTGGTTTGGACTGGGTATTGATTGAGGATATTGTCTTGATGCTGAAGAAGGCTTTATCCTTGTTCTTTTCTTTCCTTAACATGTCAAAATAGTATGTTTTTTCCATATTAAGGAGGGGGGCATATATAGGGCCTCCCTTGTACTATAGTTTTTTATTTTTACATGCTAAATCTTGGAAGGTAACACACATAAGTTGCTAAATCCTAAAAAGATACGCATTTATATTCTAAATCTTCCGAAGGTAATGCACATAAGTTGCTAAATCCTGACGAGACATGCATTTTTCAAAGTTTCCAATATGCTAAATCCTCTGAAGGTAATGCACATAAGTTGCTAAATCTTGAAGGGACACGCATTTATAGTTTCAAATATGCTAAATCTTGGAAGGTAACGCACGTAAGTTGCTAAATCCTGAAAAGACATGCACCTATATGCTAAATCTTTTGAAGGTAACACACATAAGTTGCTAACTCTTGAGGAGACACGCATTTCATATTCATAGTGATACAAGAAGGTGGATCTATGAGTATTCCAGAAGCCGTTAGAAGATGCATTACAATTACAAGCACAGTTTATGGGTGAACTTGTTAGGTTCTCCCTCCAAGGTGATTCATGGTAAGGTGGGCATCTTACTAGGTGAGGTTATCACTTTTTCCTTTCTCTCTTTTCACTTTCATGCTAGTAGGACAGGATCATGAAGCTATGTTATTTATATTGTTGCTCTTGTCTTTCTTATGTAAACATTTATGCTTTTATGATAGCTTTCCAAATATGATATTAGTATGAGGAATATTTCTTAGCGAGGTTTCTTATGCTAATTAATTTGGGTTGTTTAGTGCTAACCCTTATTGTCTTGTTTCGCACCCTCATGCATGTATGTCAAGTTAGAATCTTTAGTCTAGGGGCTTGAGTCCTTAGCTAAGTGTTATTTTGTCTCTTTGTGAATCCACTTGGATCTTCTCTTTCTTCTCCTTTACCAAGAGTTTGCATCGAGTCCATACTCTTACTAAAGTGGGGGCTTAAGTATCATCTTAAAATGGAAGCACTTCCATGTTAAGAGCATTTATCCCTCTGAGTAAGTGGTTTGGGGTCACATTAGATGCCTTGAATTGATCTTTTCTTTGATCTGGCTTTCTCCCCGCTTTCCACTTCTTTTCTACTTTATTCTGGGTGAAATTAGGGTTAGGATCCCAAGGATTCTCCTTAATTTTCCTCTTCTATGGCTCTATTTTCTAGGTAGGATTTAGAAAAAGGTCCTCCTAGAATTCATCATGTTCATCATAGGACTTTATGTTTGTCCCTGACATTCTATCCTATTCTGGCATCAGTTTTAGGTTTCTGGGCATCCTCAGGACCTCCTGACTAGGTTCTGAGTCAATCCAGGACCAGGGTCAGATTCAAGGTCGAACCTGACTAGGTCAAGGTTGAGGTCAAACTTGACTAGGTCAAGGTCAAGCTCAGACTTGACTAGGATAGGTCCAACCTTGATTTTCCCCCCTTTCTCCAAATTTGAAATTCTGAGAATTTTTGGGCTTCAGGCCTTCGAAATATTTAGTTTCCCGCCTCTGGGTTAATCATTTCAGATTTTGGGATGGTAAATCCTTTAATTGCATTTAATCTAGGTATATTTTTTAAAGGTTAGGATCTAATTGGGATTTAATTCTCCAAGGTGGCCCCTCTAGAGGATTGTGCCCTAGTTCACTATAAAAGGAGGCCTTCCTCTCTCATTTTTCATATCTAAAGTTTTCATGCTCAGGCACTCCCAAGCAAGGTGATCAAGCATCCATTAATTCAAGCATTCAAGTCTTCTTCTCCATCCAGTTCTCCATTCAAGATCAAGGATTCAAGCATTCAAGCCATTGAAGGGATTTGGTTCAAGAATTCAAGATTCATCATTCAAACCCTAGATCTAGCCATTATGATGGTGTGATCTTCCTTCAAGGTCCTTTGTTCATCTTCAAGATCCATTTCATTCTCTTATCCAGGTGGATTCTAAGCATACAATCATGGAGGTTTGATTTACATTTGTTGCTTTGTTCAAGCTTTCATATCAATATACTTGTTTACATTCAAAATACAATTACATATCTATTGAATTGCATAGCTTCATTGCTAGATTCTTTTCTACTCCTTGCTAGCATTCCTATTTCAATTTCAATATTAAGGTTGATTCCAAACTAGGGTTTGACTAAGGCAAACCCCTCAAACAAACAACAAAAAATCTCTTTTTCTTGGAGGTATAGGTGTGGAATTTTGGATCTGGGAGCGAATTTGGATACCCTTTTCGGCAAACTTCCAGGATTTGCAAACAGAATTTGAATCAGACTTCAAATAAAGAATGTGGTATTCGACCTTTTATGAGGGTCAAACCTGAGCTGAGCCATCTTGAGGAAATATTTCTAGGTTTTCTCTATCTTGGCATTTCCAGTCCAGGATAGGTTTCAGATTTTCTTGAAAGTACACACAGACATTAGAATTCAACATTTTCCAGATCTACCCTAATTTGAGGTTAGTATTTGTATTTCAATTCCAAGTATAGCATAATAATTCTCCTCCATATGGAAATATTGGATTTACTCTCTCTCTTCCATATTCTTCACAAAATTGATTCAATTGTGTATTAACCTTGTGGTTGATCAAATTGAATCTCCTCTTTGGGGAATTTGGGTTTTGAGAATAGATCTCATATTTCCCCCTTTACATCTGAATAGTGGTGAATCCATTTTACCCCTATTCATCCTCAATCATATTATTTGTAGATATGGCATACCTCATGCTATTATAACAGATAATACAAAGCATTTTAAGAACAAAGACTTAATAGAATTATGTACCAAGTTTCACATGATTCATCATTCTTCTTCAATCTATTATCCTCAAGGTAATGGATAAGCCGAAGCAACCAATAAAAACATCTTGATGATTTTGAAGAGAACGGTGGACAACTTAGGGAGAGATTGGCACATTAAGATAAACCCAACCTTGTAGGCTTATAGAACAAGCATAAGAACGCCAACAGGGGCTACACCTTTTTCATTAGTCTTTGGAGTGGAAGTGGTTTTTCCTTTAGAGGTAGAACTTCCATCTTTGAGGATATCTATGCATGGTTTGATAAATGAGGAAGACTATAGGGTTGCTAGGCTACAAGAACTAGAACTCTTGGATGAAAAATAGAAGCAAGTATTTGATCATTTGAAGGTGTACCAGAATAGGATGTCAAAGGCATCCAATAAGCATATCAAGCTAAGAACATTCCAAATAGGGGACCTAGTTTTGAGAGAAAATCCCAAGAACCAAGTAGAATGAGAAAAGAAAGGAAGATGGGAAGCAAACTGGTTAGGACCATTTCTCATTGTTGAAAATTTTGGGACCGGCAACTAAAAACTAGCAGATTGTGATGGTGAAGAACTACAAGAGCCAATCAATAGCATACATCTCAAGAAGTTCTATACATGAGGTAGACAAAAGAGTATAAAGAGTATTAGATGAGGAGCATCATATTTATTTTACATAGTGAAAAGAGATCCTGTAAATACCAAAAACATTTGAAAAGCAGAAAAGATCAAAAACAGTGAAAAATTGAGCATGAAGAAAGCAAAAATAGTCATATATGATCCTTAGAAAGAAAAAAAATTGAAAAAATAAAAAAATACAAAAAAATCAAAAAAGAAGAAAGTGTCTTGGTGAAAACCTAGCAAATAGGCACCTTGGTAGCAAAAAAAAAAGAGGGAAAAACTTTAAAAATAGAAAAAAGAGCTAGATCCATTCAATTGGTGAAAACCTGGTAAACAGGCACCATTGAAAGTTGAAGTCAGTCACATACTTAGAAGGTCACCTTGTAAATATTGCATTCGCCAATATCTGCATATATTGCATAATAAAACCCCACAGTTGCATTTGCGAGTACCTCAAGATTTTGGTCACCTAATTGACAAATTGTCCCAAGTCCCACTAACGAAATCAATATCAAACTAGGGGAAATCTACTCAAGAGGAGAAAGGATTCATCAAAGCAAGTTGTATTCAATTAGAGAATCAATTCATCACACTCGAAAGAGGAGCACTTAACCAAATCTACATCCCAATCCAATTTGAGCCAAAAACACAAAATTTGATCCAAGAACTAAAATGACTTTACCTTTATCAGGATTAAAAATTTGAAATGGATGGAACTACACTTGACATATGGATTTGAAAAACATTGCAAGAAATTTTTCTAAGTGTTAACTCAATTGATGAAATCATTTCTTTCTAGCGAATCGATGAAAGTTTTAGACTAGATAAGCTATGATGAAAGGATGATATTTTCTTGATTTTTGAATTACTATCTTAAAATCAAAGTTTTAAATCATGTATTATTGGTCTAAGGATGTAATCATCAAAGAATCATTGAGGACTGGTACATAGGATAAAATAGAGATTTTTGCTTGTTTACGTAAACATATACCTTGGCTATTTTGATCTTTAATATCATAATACCAAAATTCACTTGCAACATAGAATCTAACAAAATCGGTATTTGCACTCTCATGATTGCCTTGAATCAGTGATAGTTGTACCGAAGAGAGATGGGAAAGCAAACAAAGAGGTGCAAAAAAGTATTCATATCATCATAGTTGAACTAGTGATGGTTGTACTAAAATGGGATTCAAAAAATGCTCAATGATGATTATAAGCTCCAAATTTTGAATAATGATAGTTAGCAGCATACATCTTCGATTAAGTGCATTGTATATACTATTTTTCCTTTCTTAGCTTAAGTTGCAAGTGGGAACATCTATAATCTTGGTTGATCAAAGCATTAAAAAAATGGGGGTTCAATTCAAACATCTTATCCTTGATTTCAATAAAAAATTAAAAAATGTGAGATTATTTTTTTGCATTCATGCATAGCATTATTCATTATCCATATATCATAGAAAAGAGAGAAGAAGAATCATTACTCATACATCATTTGCATACATATAATTAAAGATAGAACTGCATACATTTAAAAACCCAAAAACATAGGGGCATTTACATTCATATCATTCATAAAATAGTTTGCATCCATACATTGAAAAACAAAGAAAAGCATGTCATAAATCCATACATCAATTTATTGATCTATATATATCATAAGATAAGATACATTGCATCCATAGCATAATCATAAGTAAATGCATCATAAACACCATATAGCTACATATAAAGATAATCTCATAAGAAACTCATCAAGGGAATCAAGGAAGTGTATCATCATATAAATGCTCATCAAATGGTCCAAGTACATCAGTATATCAAGATACAAATGTCATGAAAATGATACATCAAGTGTTCCGATCAATAAAACATCAGGAAATGTGATACAAGGACATCAACAAGGAATAACTCTGTAATCAAGTCATCAAGATCCATCTCCAGCACCAGATCCATCTGGACCCCTGTCATCCTATCTATCCTATGAGGGAGGATCCCGTGAAGTGCTAGTTGTGCTAGGTCTTTGAATCGCATGAGAGATGAACTGCTGCATCAAGAGAGAAACCTGATCCAATCTACCCACAATAGTAGATATGCCTATCCTCATCACCTGCATATCTCATGATAGACTATCAATGCTAGGAGCCGTCTGTAAACTCTGTCCCATATCCTGTGACTGCTGCACCTATGGAGGTACATGTTGATCCTGAGAAGGCACTTGTTGTGCTGGAACCTCATCCTACTGAGCTAATGCAACTCTCTGTAGCTAAACTAAGGGATCTTGTCCACCGAGAATCTACCTAGCAGCATCTACATGAGCTTGTCTCTGTTGTCTCTACTGTCGATGAACCCTCTGTTGTCTATCTACTGCTCTATGATGTACCTCAGTTGCATCATCCTATCTAGCTCTATCTCTATCCTAGACATGCCCACCTCTCACTCATGGTCCATCACCTACTCTACCCATAAGCTGAGGATCTCTCTATCCTCATCATCCTCATCATCTCCTACCACCACCATGACCATCACCACCATCATCATCTCTCTCATCCCGATCTAGGATATGCTCTGTTGGATCAGTAAAATGAGGAAACCTATTTCGAGCCCACCAATCTTGATACTCATGAGACATCCCTGCATTTCCAACACCTTTAAGCATATCCCATCTACAATATCCCAAACCAGCAATCTAATCAAACACAAACTGGCAATCAATTAGAGGACCCCACATAGATCACTTTGCATGTACACGAGTGTATAATGCTACACCCTGAGGCATATCCTGTGCTCTACCATACTGGCAAGATACTCAACCAAAGAAGAAATGTTCAATAACATTGGTAGACCTGCCGATCATCCATTGGTGAGAAAACATATAAGGAAGCTCCTCATAAATCCTCCCACCATTGCTCACAACCTATATATGGTCGCCACTGTACCTGATCAAGATCATCAATCTATCAGCACCAATACTCAAGCTTTCCAAGATGATGCTGGACAACTATGCTGCTATATAGAAAAGCATATCAAAACCCTCGATAGTGAATCTTGTCTGAAATGGGCCTAGTAACGGGAAGATGCTCCCATACCCATAGTTGTAAAACCACTACACTAGCAGACAAATCAACACTCTCTCTATAGACAACCTCATGAAAATCATGATATAACTAAGAAAGAACACATGAGCCCCAACCAAATCCTTGAGGCTACACAAGTAAATCCTCAAGGATCCTACCCCATCCAATAGAGAAACCATGACCTCGCCGGTCGGGAAGCAGGAATCCACTGATGAGGGCACCAAGAACTACTAGTAATGTAGGAAATGAAGCAAACTGTGGCCAAGTGATGGTATCATCATCTATAGTATTGTCCAAAAATACTAGTCAGAAAACTATGGAATCATATATGGAATCATAATAGACTAGCTCTCTACAGTAGGGAATGCGTAATAATCTGTACACATCCTATGGAGTGATAGTCATCTCTCCAAAAGGAAGATGAAAAGTATTGTGGTCAAAGTGCCATCTCTCCACCACAACAGTCAAAAGACCATGGTTCAGCTGGAACTGCGACATATCAAGGAGGAAACTGAGGCTAGATAACTCAACAACACGAAACTCTGTCATCGTCAAAGCTTGACCGAGATCAATGACCCAAGATGTGATAGACCGTATGTACAGAATAGGAAACTGAGTCTATTTGGAAAAACAAAGGAATTATATTAGTATTTTATATCAAGGAATCATCTAAAGTCAATCAATTTTATCACAAATTGTATCAAACAATCATACTATTTGTTCATTTCTCTATATCTTGAGAATAAAATATTAGTATCAATCATATTAGTTTTCACACTGATTGAGTTATCCTATCAGATTGACCAATCATATTCATTGGTACCATAATCTTGATATCCTAATCAATTATTTTGTTTAAACACAACAGACCTAATATTATCATTGGAATTTAACATCTGAAGTTATCAAATTTTTCATCAGGAAAAATCAAGTACAAGTGCAAAAATTTTCAAAAATGTCTCAGGCGTAATTTTAATCATACCAGGTGACATTTCATCTCCCGTGATACAGAAAATTTATTAGGCGACACTTTATTTCTCATAGGTGATAATTCACATGTCAAGTGACACTTAATGATACTAGGCGACATCTAATCAAGCCTAGGCGACAATGAAATACTAGGGTTTCACAAGCAGAAAATCACATGCAATTTGGCATAAAAATCCTAAGGTTATGCGACATAGGATTTTTGTCAGGAAACAACAAAAAATTGCAAGGCGACAGTTTACTATGCGGAGGCATCAGTAAAAAGTGCAGATGTGACACTTTAAGGATTGATGCGACATTTAAGCTATCCTACACATGACTTTACAAAATTAAATCAATGACGACATGAAAAAGATGTAATAAATGCAATAAATGAGCAATAAATGCAACGAGGAAGTTCAAAATGATTCACTAGAGGTCCGTAGTTAGGTGGTCTCTGATATCATTGACATCTCTTGAACTGATGCTCTCTGATAGGGACAACCATCTTGAAATTCAGAGCAGGACAAGAGCAAAATCTCAGAAGTCAAAAGTGAAAATGAATAGTAAATCAAGGTTTTTCAACATATTTAAGCTAATTTGACCTAATTTAGAGGTGAAATTTGGACTTTGACCTATATTAACCTATCAATTCAACTGGGACAAATTGAGAATCATGATAGGTCATTAGTATTTTTCAGAAATGAAAACATATTGTATTAATCAATCAATCAATCAATCAAATTTTTCAAATCAAAGCATCAATATGTTTTATTTTTGAGGGGGCATACCATTAGATAATCAGATCAAACAACAATAACATCATCAAAAATCAAGAGACCGATCATCAAATCAAAGCGAAAGCTTTTATCAAGAAATTTTTTGTAATCAAACGAATGGGGCATCACATCAAAATTAATCATCAAAGAAGGTATCGTATCAGAATCAATCATTGAATCAAACATCATATTGAGAAGCATCATCAGGAGGACAATCATATCAGAATGATCATCAAAACCATATCAATTGAGAGTTTCATATCGATCATATTTACATCAATCTCATAGTAGCATCTACATGAGCCTATCTCTACTGTCTCTATTGTTGTTGAGACCTCTATTGTCTATCCGCTGCTCTATGACATACCTCAGCTACATCATCCTATCTAGCGGTAGCTCTATCCTAGACATGCCCACCTCTCACTCGTGGTCCATCACTAGCTCTACCCATAACCTAAGGATCTCTTTGTCCTCATCATCCTTGTCATATCCTACCACCACCACCACCATCACCACCATAATCATCTCTCTCATCCCGGTTTGGGATATGCTTTGCTAGATGAGTAAAATGAGGAAACCTATTTCGAGCCCACCAATCCTGATACTCATGAGACATCCCTACATTTGCAACACCTGTAAGCATATCCCATCTGCAATATCCAAAACTAGCAATTTGACCACACGTAAACTGGTAATCAATCAGAGGACCCCACATAGATCTCTCTACATGTACACGAGCGTATAAAGCTGCACCCTAAGGCATATCCTGTGCTCTACCATACTGGTGAGATACTAGACAAAAGTAGAAATGCTTAATAATGCTGGTAGATTTTCCAATCATCCAATGAGGAGAAAACATATAAGGAAGCTCATCATCATCCTCCCACTAGTGCTCACAGCCTATATATGGTCGCCACTATACCTGATTAAGATCATCAATCTGTTGGTTCCAATACTCAAGCTTGCCAAGATGATGCTGGACAACCATGCTGCTATATAGAAAAGCATATGGAAACCCTCGACAGTGAATCCTGTTTGAAATGGGCCTAGTAACAGGAAGATGCTCCCATACCCACAGTTGTAAAACCACTGCACCAGTAGACAAAGCAACACTCTCTCTATAGAAAACCTTGTGCAAATCATGATATAACTAAGCGAGAACACATGAGCCCCAATCAAATCTTCAAGGCTACACAAGTAAATCCTCAAGGATCCTACCCCATCCAACAGAGAAACCATGACCTCGCCAGTCAGGAAGTAGGAATCCACCGATGAGGGCACCAAGAACTGCTAGTAATGTAGGAAACAAAGAAAACTATGGCCAAGTGATGGTATCATCATCTATAGTATTGTCCCCGAATACTTGTCGGAAGACTATGAAATCATATATGGAATCATAATAGAATAGCTCTTTACGGTAGGGAATGCGTAATAATCTATACACATCCTATGGAGTGATAGTTGTCTCTCTGAAAGGAAGATGAAAAGTATTCTGGTCGAATTGCCATCTCTCCGCTACAACAGTGAAAAGACCATGGTTCAGCTGGAACCATGACATATCAAGGAGGAAACTGAGGCTAGATAACTCAACAACATGAAACTCTAACGTCGTCAGAGCCTGATCGAGATCAATGACTCAAGATGCGATAGACCATATGTACAGAATAGGAAACTAAGCCTGTTTGGAAAAACAAAGGAATTATATTAGTATTTTATATCAAGGAATCATCTAAAGTCAATCAATTTTATCACAAACTGTATCTAACAATCATACTATTTGTTGATTTCTCTATATCTTGAGAATGAAATATTAGTATCAATCATATCAGTTTTCACATTGATTGAGTTATCCTATCAGATTGACAAATCATATTCGTTGGTACCATAATATTGATATCCTAATCAATTATTTTGTTTAAATGCAACAGACCTAATATTATCATTGGAATTTAACACCTGAAGTTATCAAATTTTTCATCAGGAAAAATCAAGTACAAGTGCAAAAAGTTTCAAAAATGTCTTAGGTGTAATTTTAATCATACTAGGTGACATTTCATCTCCCGCGATACAGAAAAGTTGTTAGCTGACACTTTATTTCTCATAGGTGATAATTCACATTTTAGGCAACACTTAATGATGCTAGGCGACATCTAATCAGTCCTAGGTGACAATGAAATACTAGGGTTTCACAAGAGGAAAAGCACATGCAATTTGGAATAAAACCCTAAGGTTATGCGACATAACATTTTTGTCAAGTGACAACAAAAAATTGCAAGGCGTTAGTAAAAAGTGCAGATGTGACACTTTAAGGATTGACGTGACATTTAACCTATCCTATGCCTGACTTTGCAAAACTAAATCAATGATGACATGAAAAAGATGTAATAAATGTGATAACTGAGCAATAAATGCAATGAGGAAGTTCAAAATGACTCACTAGAGGTCTGTAGTCAGGTGGTCTTCGATACCGTCGACATCTCTTGAACCGATGCTCTCTGATAGGCACAACCATCTCGAAATTCAAAGGAGGACCACAGCAAAATCTCAGAAGTCAAAAGTGAAAATGAATAGTAAATCAAGGTTTTTCAACCTATTTAAGCTAATTTGACCTAATTTAGAGGTGAAATTTGGACTTTGACCTATATTAACCTATCATTTCAATTGGGAAAAATTGAGAATCATGACAGGTCATCAGTATTTTTTAGAAATGAAAACATATTGTATTAATCAATCAATCAATCAATCAAATTTTTCAAATCAAAGCATCAATATGTTTTATTTCTGAGGGGGCATACCATCAGATAATCAGATCAAACAATAGTAACATCATAAAAAATCAAGAGACTGATCATCAAATCAAAGCGAAAGCTTTTATCAAGAAATTTTTTGTAATCAAACGAATGGGGCATCACATCAAAATTAATCATCAAAGTAGGTATCATATCAGAATCAATCATTGAATCAAAAATCATATCAAGAACCATCATCAAGAGGAAAATCATATCAGAATGATGATCAGAACCATATCAATTGAGAGTTTCATATCGATCATATTTACATTAATCTTGTAGCAGCCTCTAAATGAGCCTGTCTCTGATGTTTCTACTGTCGATGACCCCTTTGTTGTATATCCACTATTCTAGTACGTACTTCACCTACATCATCCTATCTAGCTTTAGCTGTATCCTAGACATGCCCACCTCTCACTCATGGTCCATCACCTACTCTACCCATAACCTGAGGATCTCTCTATCCTCACCATCCCTGTTGTCTCCTACCACCACCACCACTGTCACCACCATCATCATCTATCTCATCCCAGTCTGGGATAGGCTCTACTAGATTAGTAAAATGAGGA
Organism: Chamaecyparis obtusa; assembly: GCA_027943335.1. Taxonomy (NCBI): domain Eukaryota; kingdom Viridiplantae; phylum Streptophyta; class Pinopsida; order Cupressales; family Cupressaceae; genus Chamaecyparis; species Chamaecyparis obtusa. The sequence continues at coordinate 267,086 of BSBK01008827.1, forward strand.
AACCTGTTCCAAGCCCACCAATCCTGATACTCATGAGACATCCCTGCATTTGCAACACCTCTAAGCATATCCCATTTGCAATATCCAAAACTAGCAATCTGATCACACGCAAACTGGTAATCAATTAGAGGAACCCACATAGATCGCTCTGCATGTACATGAGCATCTAACACTGCACCCTGAGGCATATCTTGTGCTCTACCATACTGGCGAGATACTCGACCAAAGAAAAAATGCTCAATAACACTGGTAGACCTGCCGATCATCCATCGAGGAGAAAACATATAAGGAAGCTCTTTATCATCCTCCCACCAGTGCTCACAGCCTATATATGGTCACCACTATACCTGATCAAGATCATCAATCTATCGGTGCCAATATTCAAGCTTTCCAAGATGATACTGGACAACCATGCCGCTATATAGAAAAGCATATGGAAACCCTCGATGATAGATCCTGTCTGAAATGAGCCTAGTAACAGGAAGATGCTCCCATACCCATAGTTGTAAAACCACTGCACCAGCAGACAAAGCAACACTCTCTCTATAGACAACCTCGTGCAAATCATGATATAACTAAGCAAGAACACATGAGCCCCAATCAAATCATCGAGGCTACACAAGTAAATCCTCAAGGATCCTACCCCATCCAACAAATAAACCATGACCTCATCGGTTGGGAAGCAGGAATCCACCGATGAGGGCACCAAGAACTGCTAGTAATGTAGGAAATGAAGCAAACTATGGCCAAGTGATGGTATCATCATCTATAGTATTATCCTTGAATACTTGTCGGTAGACTATGGAATCATATATGGAATCATAATAGACTAGCTCTCTACGGTAGGGAATATGTAATAATCTATACACATCCTATGGAGTGATAGTCATGTCTCCGAAAGGAAGATGAAAAGTATTGTGGTCGAAGTGCCATCTCTCCACCACAGCAGTCAAAAGACCATGGTTCAGCTAGAACTATGACATATCAAGGAGGAAATTGAGGCTAGATAACTCAACAACATGAAACTCTGCCGTCATCCGAGCCTGACCTAGATCAATGACCCAAGATGCGATAGACTGTATGTACAGGACAGGAAACTGAGCTTGTTTGGCAAAACAAAGGAATTATATCAGTATTTTATATCAAGGAATCATCTAAAGTCAATCAATTTTATCACAAACTGTATCAAATAATCATACTATTTGTTCATTTCTCTATATCTTGAGAATGAAATATTAGTATCAATCATATCATTTTTCACACTGATTGAGTTATCCTATTAGATTGACAAATCATATTCATTGGTACCATAATCTTGATATCCTAATCAATTTTTTTTTTAAGTGCAACATACCTAATATTATCATTAGAATTTAACATTTGAAGTTATCAAATTTTTCATCAAGAAAAATCAAGTACAAGTGCAAAAATTTTCAAAAATGTCTCAGGCATAATTTTAATTATACTAGGCAACATTTCATCTCCTGTGATACAGAAAAGTTGTCAGGCGACACTTTATTTCTCATAGGCAATAATTCACATTTCAGGCGACACTTCATGATGCTAGGTGACATCTAATCAGGCCTAGGTGACAACAAAATACGAGGGTTGCACAAGCAAAAAATCACATGCAATTTGGCATAAAAACCCTAAGGTTATGCGACATCAGATTTTTGTCAGGCAACAACAAAAAATGGCAAGGCGATAGTTTACTACGTGGAGGTGTCAGTAAAAAGTGCAAATGCGACACTTTAAGGATTGACGCAACATTTAACCTATCCTGCGCGTGACTTTGAAAAATTAAATCAATGAGGACATGAAAAAGATGTAATAAATGTGATAAATGAGCAATAAATGCAATGAGGAAGTTCAAAAAGACTCAGTAGAGGTCCGTAGTTAGGTGGTCTCTGATACCTTCAACATCTCTCAAATTGATGCTCTTTGATAGGGACAACCATCTCAAAATTCAGGGGAGGACCAGAGAAAAATCTCAAAATTCAAAAGTGAAAATGAATAGTAAATCAAGGTTTTTCAACCTATTTAAGCTAATTTGACCTAATTTAGAGGTGAAATTTGGACTTTGACCTATATTAACCTATCAATTCAACCGAGACAAATTGAGAATCATGACAGGTCATCAATATTTTTCAGAAATGAAAACATATTCTATTAATCAATCAATCAAAATTTTCAAATCAAAGCATCAATATCTTTTATTTCTGAGGGGGCATACCATCAGATAATCAGATCAAACAATAGTAACATCATCAAAAATCAAGAGACCGATCATCAAATCAAAGCGAAAGCTTTTATCTGGAAAATTTTCATAATCAAATGAATGGGGCATCACATCAAAATTAATCATCAAAGCAGGTATCTGTGGACAAGGCTTTTGAGGATACCTGTTTTGAAAAGACTCAAGCCAAACAAACATTAGATTTTAACCTAGCATGAAATCAATCCAAAACAGAGAAAACTCTAAACTAAGCCACCTCAGATAAAGCTTAAACAGGTGCGCCCATGCACTATTTGATTTGCTCTTGCTTAAGGGGATGTGGGTGTGCTCTCTAAGCACTTGGAGCATGTTCCTTATGCATTTTAAGATGGATTGAGATCCATAAAACCCCATAAATGACACAAAATAGGTATAGAACACCTGATTTGCCCCTAAGGCCTCAAGGATCAAATGATGCTGAAATGAAGATTAAGCTACATGATGTTTATGCTAAGATTGATTTTAGACCAAGTAGAGATGTGATATGATGCTATGCTTATGCAAAACAATGAAATAAACTATTTTAATTCATTATTTCTATATTAAAATGAGTTAAAATGCTTGAAAGTAAGCTAAATTAGGATGATTATGCTAAGGCTAGAAGTAAAAGGGCATGATAACAATGCTTAAAATGAAAGGTGAATGTATATTTTGCTCTTGGAAATGAGGAGCATTTATAGGATTTGGGAAGGAGGAATGAGTGGCTAGGATCAAAATCCTTAAGAGAGGCCAAGATTCATTCAAAGGGGAGCACATGGATTGTGCTAGTTCAGGGCCACCTCCTTGTGACAAGTGTCATAAGGGCATTGGGTTGAAAGATGGGAGGGATGTGCACAATTTGGAAAATGTGCCTAAGGTCAAAGGGTGTAAGAAAGGGGTGAGGGGCTTCTTAAATGCATGATAAATGCATGTAAGAGGGATAAGGAGGTCTTAAATGCACTTAATGCATGTAAGAGAAGTTTCTACAAGTTTGTTGACTTTGGGTTAAGCTTAGGAGTTGGCTAACCTTGGTTAGGGAATGTGACAGGATTAGGGGGGGGGGGATTAGGATTAGGGTTAGGATTAGGACTTTCTAGAAGAGTCTAGAATTTCCTTAGGATAAATATGGATTTTAAGAAATAGATAAAGATTTATTTATTTCCATGGTTTAGGTTTTGAGAATATTTATTAGAAATAAATTTAACAAATATGAGGATTAAATATTTAATTTTAATTAAATATTTTGAGTTGGGATTAGGGTTAGGAAATGATGGGATTAGCTTTGAATCGAAATTAAAGGAGGATTAGAAAATTTTGGAAGAGGTTAGTGGTCTTAAAGAAATTGGCCAAGTTTTGGGCAAAAAATAAATAAATAATTTATTTTGGAATTTTTGGTCAATTTATTAATTAAATAATTAATAAATAAGGAGATAATGTTTAAATAAAATTTAAACATTTTTGGGAGGGATTTCTTAATTAAATATTTTTAATTAAGATAAAGGGATTTAATGACATAAAAATAAATAAATAAATAAATTAAATAATTAATTAATAAATGATGATGTCATCAGAGATTTTTCAGAAAATAAAAATACTTTATTTTTTAAAGGATTTTTTGGTGTCTACATTTTTCCCCTCTTTGATGCGATACCACAAGTGGCATGGCGTCAAAGACAAGAAAATAAGATGCTCAAGGCTAGAATTTAGAGGAATGAGGGGTTGTGCTACCTCGAGAAAATAACGCAAGGAGTAAACGTTGTGGAATTTTCTCGAAAGGAAAAAGAGAAGGAAGGACCTAGGAAGAAGGGGAGATAAATAACCAAACTTCCAAGAGCAAAGATGGGTGAATGCAAGATGAGATGGAATGCAAAATGTAGGATGTAGCTATATGCGAGATGCAAGATGCAAGATTAATCTATATGATGCAAGATGCAGGGGATTGGGGGAAGCTCCAAGTGCAAATGTGGAGAGGACAACCTAGTTTAATATAGCAATGCTAGAGACCTGCTAAGGATACTGGGATCACGAGGCCTTGTCACCAGTGTTGCATAGGACTGACGCTAAAAAGACATGCAGGGTTGCCCTAGCATCATGCATGAACCCAAGAGGAAGCATGGTGGAAACGATGCTGAAGAAACCACAAACACACAACTGACTCATAGGCAAAAGAAAAAGATCAAAAGACCTTGCCCTAGATTATCCTCATTCGCAGCGCACCATGATATAAAGGATCATGGCGACCTTGAGTAGAGAACAATGAGAAGCTATAAAAGATTAACAAGATCCAAAGGACAAAATCTAAGACCAAAATGATAACTCCAAAAAGACATCCTTTTCCAAGGAGAGAGATTTGATGTGACTGATTGAATTGATGATGGGAAGATTGGTTTGAACGTGTGGAAGGATGCATTGTCACAGACCGATTGTGATTGGTGGAAGATTGGATCTGACAGGAGGAAGGATACATCCTCAAGGACCCGCTGATTGATGAGAGAAAGAGTGTTGTTGTTTGCTGGCAAATGATGAATTCAAAGAATAATCACAATGATCAAGAATAGTCGACAATTGATATTGCTGAAGTACAAGGCTGGGTAGGACAAAGTGTGATGATCAAATGCTACTGCAGGACTGACAAGGACTATGTACAACAAGACATGAGGATATGTACAATGGACAGGAAAAGAGATACAATCAGATATGTATAGAAGCTCAGGATTGGGGATAGGAAGATCTCACTATACAGGATATACAGGATATGATACAAGATATGGTACAAGATATGTGCAGGTAGGATTGCGGATTTGCTGGAGGATTATGAAAAAGAAGAATGCTGGGGGATGGTGGATGGGGATGGGGATGGTAGAAAAAGGATTGAGATGTTGGGATGGGGGGATGGGAGTTTGATAGATAATGACTCGGTCCACTATGTATGGCACCTGTTTGCCAGGTTCTCACCAACATACTTGCCCAAGGCGCTTGAAGTGCCAAGTTTTCACCATTGGATGATTATTTTCTTTTTCTTTTTTTTTTTTCAATTTTTATGAATTTTCTGAATATGTAGATCTAGTTCAGGCATAGAACCTCTTCAAATGTATGATGTTGATTAGATCATTCAAAGACTCACCTTCTAGTGTAGATAGTTGATAGGCTCCAGAGCCAAAGCATCCTATGACAACATAGGGGCCCAACCAAGTAGGCTCAAACTTACCTTTCTTTTCTCTGTTTGCTTGGACTTTCTGATTTTCTTTGAGGACCATGTCACCAACCTGGAATTGTCTGGGATGGACCTTCTTGTTATAACTCCTTTTGAGTCGATTTTGGTATGCAACCAGGTGATCATAGGCTTGTTGTCTCTTTTCATCTAACAGGTCTAGCTGTGTGAGATGGGCCACACGATAGTCTTCATCAGTGGTGTAGTTCTTCATGGAGACTCACAATGATGGGAGCTCAACCTTGATCGGTAGAACAACTTCGGCACCATACACAAGGGAATATGGGGTGGTGCCTATGGGAGTGTGATAAGAAGTACAGTAGGCCCAAATGGCGGGATTGATTTGGAGGTGCCAGTCACGACCAGAATCATTGACAACCTTCTTGAAGATTTTCAAGATAGTTTTATTGGTTGTCTTAGCTTGGCCATTTCTTTGAGGGAAATATGGACTGGAGAAATGGTGATGGATGTGGAGTCTAGCACACAGATCATCCACATGCTAGTTTTCAAAAGGTGTGCCATGGTCAGTGAAGATGGTAGATGGTATGCCAAAGTGGAAAATGATGTGGTAAAGGATGAACTTGGATATTTGAATGCCAATAGTTAGGGTGAGCGGAATCACTTCAACCCATTTGGTGAAGTACTCAGTGGTAGTGATTATGTACTTGTGTCCATCCGAGGAAAGGGGAGTGATTAAGCTGACAAGGTCAAAGCCCCAACATGAAAATGGCCAAGGTGACACAATGGGCTACAAATCTTGTGCTGGTGCATGAATCAAATTTGCATGCTGCTGACATGGTAAAAATTTTCTAACAAACTCGCAAGCATCATGTTCCATGGTTGGCCAATAATACCCAACTCAAAGCAACTGCTTAGCTAGAACCATGCCACTTGTATGGGTACTACAAATTCCAGCATGGACCTCTGGTAAAGCCAGGATGACCTCATTTGAATCTAAACACCTAGAGAGGATATTGTGATACCCTCAATGATAAAGGGTGTTGGCTACAAGAGTGTAGTGGGAAGCTCTGCGAATAAGGTTTTGGCATTGGTTATTGGTGAGATGGGGAGATATGATACCATTCTTTAGATATGCATGGAAGTTGTGGTACCACGGGGACTGGGGACCAACCAAGACACATACCATTTTTTCATCGGCATTCTCATAAGCTGGTGTATGTAGCTGCTCGACTAGGAATTCATACTATGATGCGTTACGTGGGATTTCTAACAAGGACCCAATAGTTGCCATTGCGTCGGCTGCTTTGTTCTGAAGTTTAGGTATCTGTGCAAATTATAGATTTAGGAAATACTCTTTCAATCTATCCATGAGTTCTTTGTAAGGTAGTAGCTTGTCATCCTTTATTTGATATTCATCTAGGACTTGCTTGATAATCAGCTGTGAATCGCCAAACACTTGCAGTTCTATGATATTCCATTGAATGGCTATTTTGAGACCTAAGATGAGTGCCTCATATTTTTCAATGTTGTTGGTACATGAAAATCCCAACTTGAATGACTTTGGGATGTAGTCACCTTGAGGTGTGATGAATAGGATTCCTACCCCTGATCCATGTGATGTGTAGGAGCCATCAAAGTATAGTTTCCACATGGGTTGTTCTTCGATCATACATAAGTGTTCATCATGGAATTCCATAATTAGTGGATAAGCATCCACCAGTGGTGCTTCTGCTAGCTGATCGGCAATGACTTGCCCTTTGATTACTTTCTGATCTATGTATTGGATGTCAAACTCACTGAGTAACATGACCTATTTTGCCATACAGCCTGTGAGAGTTGTCCTTGATAGTAGATATTTGAGGGGGTCCACCTTTGAAATGAGCCTGATTCTGTGACTGAGCATGTAATGTCTAAGCTTTTGAGTGGCAAAAACCATTGCAAGGCATGCTTTTTCCATGGGTGAGTAATTAAGCTCATAGCTAACAAGAGTTTGACTAATGTAGTAGATGGATCTCTCTTTATTTTCATCATCATGCTGAGCTAGGAATGCCCCTAGTGCTGTAGTGGTTGCTGAGATGTAGAGTATGAGAGGGCATCCTTGAACTGGTGGTACTAGGATTGGAGAATTGGCTAGATATTCCTTGAGCTTATCAAAGCTTCTCTGACATATGGGATCCCATTTGAAGCTTGTGTCTTTGCATAAAAGATGTGTGAAAGGTTGGCACTTGTCTGCCAGTTGAGAAATGAACCGACGTACTGATTGAAGCTTTCCTTGTAGGCTTCTGAGCTGTCTGAGTGTTCTTGGGGGAGGCATTTCTATTATTGCTTTGACCTTTTTAGGGTCAATCTCTATGCCTCTTCATGATACTATGAAACCTAAGAGCTTTCCAGATATAACACCAAAGACACATTTCTTTGGATTGAGCTGTAACCCATAGTGTTGCAGGCGATCAAACACACTCTCAAGAATGTCAAGGTGTTCATGGCGTGTCTTTGATTTTGCAAGAATATCATCCACATAGTCCTCTAGGATCTTGTGGATCATGTCATGGAAGATTGCTATCATTGCTCTTTGATATGTGGCTCCTACATTCTTTAGACCAAAGGGCATCATGTTATAGCAAAAGGTACCCCATGGAGTGGTGAATGCTATTTTGTGTTGGTCTTTTGTTGCTATATGAATCCAATTGTATCCAGAGAAACCATACATTAGTGACAACATTTCATGGCCCGCTGTAAGATCTATGATCATGTCTATGTTAGGTAGTGGGAAATCATCTTTAGGACATGCCTTGTTTAGGTCCCTAAAATTTGTACAAATTTGGATTTCGTTGAAAGGCTTTGTGACAGGTACCATGTTGGAGATCCAATCTGAGTAATCTATAGCTCTGATAATCTTTGCATCCAGGAGCTTTTCTAGTTCTGATTTTACCAATAGAGCTACTTTGGGATGCATTTTGCATAGCTTCTACTTTACTAGTTTAACATTGGGGTCTACGGCTAGATGATGAACAACAAGTTTAGGATCAAGTCCAGGCATGTGTGCATATGACCATGCAAAGTTTCTAGTAGCTTCTTGAAGTAGCACAGTGAAAGCCATTTCTTCACCTTTTGTCATGTTGGCTGCAATGTAGGTGATCCTCGAACATTCCTCTGTACCTAAGTTGACTAGCTTGGTTTCTTCTATGATGATAGGTGACTACTCAGGTTTGTAATCGTGGATGGGAGGAAGAGGCAAGTCTTCATCTTCTAGCACTTGAATTGCCAAGTTTTCACTAGAAGATGCGCTCTTTATTTTTACTTTTTTGGAATCAGAATGTGCCCCATAAAGGTTTTCACATAAGGACTCGTGTTTTACTCTTTCTATTTCTCTTTTGCAGCTAAAGCTTGCCTCCTCTCCAAAGTATCCCTCTGGGTCAAGCTTATAGATGTGAGTTGACCCTAAATCCTGAACTGAGCGTGGGCCTGATGCCCCCATGAATTCTAGGAGTGCTTCCATGCTTTGGAACTCATCGATGTGTGCAATGCTTGGTTGGTCCCAATCTATGAGTTGAGGGTGAATGAGGGGAATTTCTATGAGATTGATGGCAAGTTGTTGGAGGATAGAAGTCCTCAGGAGGGTGTCATCATCAAAGATATCATCGTAGGATCTGATTTCTTTCTCTTTAGGGATGTCTTCGATCTCTACGAGGTCATCCTGGCTATTTAAGAGGGGAACACTAGTCATGTTGGTGCCCCTAGTTGCAATATTGGGCACTTGTATATGCAGGCGAGGGGTATTAAAGCCAAGACCCTGATGTTGTGGGTTCTTGGATGCTGTAATTGGGTCTTTGCTTCCACCTTCTTGTGGTCCTAGACCACCACCTTGGTAGTTCCATTGCTCAGTAGTGTACTTGTGTGATTGTGGGTATTTATCTTTGAAGTAGCCAAGAAGTTGTTTGTCGGGTGGTGGGGGATCTTTGTACAACCACCTATTAATGTTAGGATCCATTTCTTGACTGTTTAATGTGCCATGGGATTCAAAAGTCATAGGTCCCATTCTCTTGATTTCATGATGCTCTTCAATAGGCTTGCTTTGGTGATTCGGGCGCCCTTGAGTATGTGGATCAAGCGGGAGGGCCCCTACAACAAATGCATCATGTAGGCTATATTCGCCACAACCCTAGTTATTGATCTTGATGGAAGAGAGGGTGGAGGTGAGAATGGTTTTTGAATCGCAATGGGATCGGGACGAGCTAGTAATAGAAGTACCAATATCAGTTCCAGGATAATGAGTGGAGTGAGGGAATGATGCTTCCATCGGATGATAGTATGCGAAGGGTTGGGGGTCAGCATGGATGGTAACCTCAGTGCCTTGATGCAAAAATTTGATGCACTGATGGTAAGTAGATGGTACAGCCTTAATGGAATGAATCCATGGTCGACCTAGGAGGATATTGAATGGTAGGTCAAGATCAACAACATGGCAAATAGTATCCTATGTTGCTGGGCCCAGCTGAATGGGAAAAGTAATGGTACCTTCAGAGGTACACTCCAAATTGTCATAGGCTTTGATAGTGATTACTTCATGTGCTATATTAGCTTGGGTGAACCCAATCTACTAAATGAATTTCAAAGTACACAAGTTCAGGGCTGAGCCATTATCTATTAAGACCCATTTGATGGAAAAGTCTCTGACCATGATGGCGATGCAGAGAGGGAGAGTATGGTCAGGTGCAATGTCTGGTATGTTGGATGTTTTGAAGGATAAAGCATAGGCTGCAGATAGATGTCCCACAAGGGTCTCAAACTGGGTGGTGTTAATGTCTGTGGGGACATGTCCTTCTTTGAGAGCTTAGTTAAGGATCTCCTGATGGAGAGGTGACGTGTGAAGAAGGTCCAAGATAGATATTTGGGCTGGTGTGTTCCCCAGATGTTTGATGAGGTTGTACTGTGCATTGTGTGCATTATGTGCTAGCCTTGGTTGGGCACCAGCAACAGTGATTTGACCTCTGCGAGTAGTAATAGCACATTGACGATCTGCTCCTTTGACATGGATGGCATTGACTGTGGGCTCAACTTGGGTTATACAGCCAACAATATTATCATAATTGATATAGGCAGTAGTGTGATCTTCTTGCTTACCCTTGCCATGATTCTGGGAATGATTGGTATTAGTTTGGTTGTTCCTAGCATTGTGTTGTGGGAACACATTCTGATAAATTTGCAAATTGGCATTTGGCGAGGCTTGAGCGGGTGTATCTACCTGGATCTCTTTTTGATCAATGAGATCTTGGATATAGTTTTTGAGTCTCATACACTTCAGGGTAGTGTGTCCTTTGACATGATGATAATCACAGTACTCATGATCTTTGTACCAATTAGGCTTGGGAGTGGTATCATCAACTAGCTGGATTGGTGGAAATGTAATCAAGTTGGCCTTGACCATCCGATGAAAGATAACATCCAAAGGATCACCTAGCAGTGTGAAGGTCTTCTTTGGATAATTTTGAGCTTTGGGTTTGTTCTGCTTGGGAGCAATATTGACAGCATTGACTTGATTGTTTGGATTACCTTGATAAGCTTGATGGGCTGGTTGTTGATAATTTTGCTGATTATTCTGAGAATGATATTGTTGCGTGGGTTGCTGATGGACTTGAGAAGGTTGCTGGTGGATGGGCACTTATTGTTGTTGGTATGCAGGAGTTGATGGAGGACTAGCCACAACAAATTGAACATGCTTGGTATCAGTGGCTCCATCAGTAACAACATTTTTGTTATGATTCCAGTAACAGGATTTATCATTGCTGGGTTTTTGGGCATCATTTTTAAAGTGTCAGATTGTGCCTTCATCTAGGAGGGCCTTTTCAATACCTATCCCCTTTCTCTTGATATCTTGATAGGTTTGGAGACAATTCATCCTCATGAAATGGGATAGCTTAGGATGTAGATTATCAATAAAGTTTTTGGTCAAATGCTTTTCAGGTGGCTAGTATGATAACTTGATAGTAAGGTTCTACCATCATTGCAAGTATTTTGCTAGGCTTTCTCCATCTTTTTGTTTTGAGTTGCAGAGATCTAACAAAGTCAACTCATTCTCAACATTGTGGGCATAGTGGGCAATGAACTTCTTAGAAAGTTTAGCAAAGGTTGTGATAGTCCCACAGGGTATTTTGTAGAACCATTCAACAGCAGTTCCTCCCAAGCTTTTGGGGAATAAGTGTAAGAGATAGTTATCACTGTAAGCCACTTCTTAGCATGCCATATAGAATTCTTTAATATGATTGACTGGATCTCCTTTCCTCCAATATTTATCAAACTTAGGTGTCTCAAAGTGCTTGGGGAAAGGTATAGCAGCAATGGACCGGTCAAATAGATAAGGACACACCTCCTCAAACTTGTAAGTTTTGTTCTCAGTACCGGTTTGAAGCTCTTTAAGAGCATTCTTCATGGCTTCCCATTCAACATTGATTGGTGTTTGAGCGGGTATTCCCATTTGAGGTGGGTATTGTTGAGTGGGATATGGAGATGGCCCAGTGGGATAGGTAGATTGGAGTGGATTTTGGAGTGATGTTTGCTGGGGATATTGTTGATGCAGCACAGGGGGATATTGCGGTGGTGGATATGAGACTGCTTGCTGGTGTTGTGGGATGATTGGGACTTGCTGCTGTGATTGATAGGAGGAAACTTGTTGCTGTTGGGGAATGATGGGGGTTTGTTGCTGTGACTAGAAGTATGGTTGCTGTGGGGGTGGTTGGTGGAATGATGTAGGTTGTTGGTAAGATGGTCCTTGTTGAACTTGGCTCTGTGGTTGACCAATATAAATTGGGTGCATTCCAATATTGCTTAAGGGTGGAACTGATGTAGGGAAGCCTGAAGCAAAGGGTGACTGGGAAAGATAACTTGTGAAATGGGATGAACTTTGCTGCTGAGGTGGAGGAACTTGCTGAAAAGCACTGGGTGTTGGGAATGGATAGCTCATGAAGGATGAGGTTGGTGGAGGTTGAGATGGTTGTTGTTGTGCTGCTTGTGAGAAGGTGGCTTGTTGGTTTGCAAATACGGATGTAGGAGAGTGAGTTGGTATTCCAAAGGCTTTCATGTCTTCTTGAGTGAGAACCCAATGAGGACCAGTGTGAGGTGGTAATTGTGTTGCAGTGGATGCCAGGAAGGTAGATGTGATGGGAGTTTGGGACATGAATGGTGGTTTTGAAAAACCCATGGAAGGCATTCCTGTGGTGAAGGCATTTTGCTGGGCTTGTGCCTAGGTAGATGCTTGTTGGGGGGAAATGAAGAGAACGCTTGCATTCCCCATGAAAAGGGTGATGTTGATGCAGAAGCTTGCTGGGTATGAAAGGGGAGCGGTTGTGCTGCCCCTGGAATAGATGATGCTGATGTGGAGGCTTGTTGGGAGAAAAAGGGAAGTGATTGCATTGACCCTGGAAGAGATGGTATGGATGTGGAAGCTTGTGGAGCAAGGGGGAAGGATGATTGCATCCCTCTTGGAAAGAATGGTGTTTCTTGGTTTATGGAAGGTGGAGGAACTACTCATGTAAAGGCTTGCGTAAGAGGTGGGAGTTGATTTTGTGACAAGCGTTGGATTTGTTCAAGAGCTTGGGCGGCTGTGCCGGATGATGAAGTACCTATGATAGGGAATTGAGTAGATGGTGTTACAGTTTGTGTTATAGGACTAGCAAAGCTTCCTTGCAAAAGAAGAGGAATGGTGGAGGTTGCTTGAGATGTTTGCAAGGTTGGATCAAGGAATGGTTGGATGAATGGAGAGTATACTTGTGCTGGGATTTGGATAGTGCTTATGGGAATGCGAGGATGGAGATATGGTGGAATGGAAGTCTGTGCCTGTGCAAAGTTAGTGAACATGCTTTGCTGGTTTTGGGCCATGAGTGTATTGACGAGTGGTGGATTCTCTGGATGATTCACAAATGTTTCTATTGCTAGAGGAGCTGAGGGGATATTGGGATCATCCCATGTATTTCCAGTTTGTATTTGGGGATCATAGGCTACCATCACACTAGTAAAAATGTTGGGATTAGATGAGCTGGTGATTGGATAAGGATTCATGTTCCTTCATTTCCTAGATCCAAATCTCATCTCGACATGCATGGAGATGCAGATGCTAGATGGATGCGAGATGTTTCCTAAAGATTTTAAAGGATGATGGATGCAAGCTTTAAGGAATTTCTAAGGATGATGAATTTCTAGAATGCAAATGTAAGGATTGGCGAAATGCTTGGATTTGGATCAAGGATGGTGGAAGATTGATGGGAGATGGTGGCAGATTGGTAAAAAAGCTTAGTGATGATGGAGGCTTGATGGGATGCTCTGATTTGGATGAAGATTGGGTGGAGGATCAGTGGGATGCTGGTGGAAGACTATTAAGTGTGAACAATGAGCTGCTATTTTTCCCAATGGAGGATCAGTGATAGGATTTGGCCAACCTAGGATAGACTAATGATCTTTGGTCAACTGGATTCTTATCAATACAAGCCAATCTCTTGCTCGAGATGATGAGGCTATGCAAGGACAAGTTGGATTTCCTTTAGATAATACTCTGTCAAAAAGGGGATGATTTCTAATTTTGGGATAAGGGATGGAAACAACTCAAAGGTTTTGAACACTAAGTACTTGTGGATTTGGATCTCTGGATTTGGCGCAAAAGGATGGTGAGTTCTGATTTGGATATTGGATGCTGGATTTGGATGAAGGTTATGGGACTCTGATTGTGGATTGCTGATGGAAAGATGGTGAAGGATGATGGAACAATGCTTTCTCTAAAAGGATGATGCAAATGCAATTAAGATGGATGATCTATGATGCTACTAGGAAGATGATGGTGAATGCAGCTAAGGACTCTAGAATGGAACTAAGGATTTGGTGATGATGCCGAGATGAAACTAGGATGAGACTAGGATGAAGGACTGTCGAGATAGGATTTTGAGATCTAAAGGTAGAATGGACATGTGATGGATCCTAGCTAATCTTCTCTTTCAAGATTGACGTAGAGATGGTTCACTCAGAATCGGTAGGCAAATTGTTTGACTCTTGCGTTATAGCCAATATTATCAAGCTTTTCTTGATATTTTTCTTCTACTTGGGTTGCTTGGATAGAGGATTGATGGCTCTTAAGGTTTATTTTTGCAACTTTCTTCTCTTGATAAGCTTTGGATTTGGGCAACTTAGCTTTCGGATGTTTGATCAAATTGGGCATAACTTGGGGAATTTTTGATAAGTTGGTTTGAGACAAAAAGGTTCTTTGGATATCTGATTCCAAGGGGTTCTCTACAAAATGTTCTGAGTATCTCGAACCAGGTTTGTTAATCAGTTTGATGTTTTCCAATGGCAAAGGATAGATTTCAACAAAGATTTTTGGAAAAGCAATCTCCACAAGGGACAAAGCAACCTTGTGGGATACAAACAAGATAACTGACTCTGATAAAGCTTTGAAAGTGTATGTTCCAACAATGTTTTCACGGAGTATTGACTGTCAAGCACTTCAAACAGATCTACCTAAGGAAGGTGAGTATCAAAATTGCTTGCCCACAGCTTGGTACCCCCTAGAAGGGAATACAAATAGTGAGTAATCTTGAGGCGACCCGGTAAACCCCTTGGAATCGGTCCTTGCACAAGGATTTTGATACTTTCAGATGTAGATAGGGTAGCCTCTATTTTATCAAGTTTTTAATAGTTCCGTGGAGTCTCCATACCCAGTTATGCTGACCACCTGTGACTCACTTAAGAGCCTAGCCAACAACGCTAGGGGGGGAATATTTACCTATCCCCAGACATTTTCATTTGGCACAAAACACCCGTGGATTAGGAGATATAAGTGAGTACTTTTTTCCTTCACTTTATTTATATACCGGCCAGGGGGGATATTGGTTTGAGGTCATTCTCCGAGGAGGATGCGCTTTTCTCCCTAGACAGGCCTCGCTAAAAGTAAAACAAGTGAACTTGTCCGAGTCCAAATGTTCTACGTTGCTTACTTTAATAGGATTTACAAAAAATGTAAAGCTCCTAATTGCACATCAAGCAAGTTGTTCTTTTTGCCAATTTGATTAAGTGATGTTTGAATTTGAACAATTGAAGACACAAGTGTTTAGGCTTTGATTTGTTCTTTTTCCAAAAGACTTTCGAGCATTTGTAGTTGCTTTGACTTGGGCATTCAAGATTGAATTATCGTGTTGATTTAGAACTTTGAAGTGCTTTGTTTTGTCCTTAAGGCATTCAAGATTGAATTTGCACTTTGCTTGAATTGAAAAGGAGGGAATAGAGATGCTTGTTCTTTCCAATTTAGATCATTCAAGA
The DNA here is from genome assembly GCA_027943335.1 of Chamaecyparis obtusa. Lineage (NCBI taxonomy): Eukaryota > Viridiplantae > Streptophyta > Pinopsida > Cupressales > Cupressaceae > Chamaecyparis > Chamaecyparis obtusa. Next base: position 282,811 of record BSBK01008827.1, read on the forward strand.
TTGTGTTTGATTTTCAAAATGATAATGACTCTTAGGACCTAAGTTCTTTTCCTTAGTTTCATTCAAGATTTGTTTGACTTTTGCTTTTTATGAATCTGAGAAAAAAATTAAGGCAGGATCATAGTCAACAGTGACATTGTCTAGCTAATACGCAATGCTGGAAAATGCACACGTGACATCGAAAAACTCTCAGGTGACAGTGGAATGATTACAGGTGACAGAGAAATCTATGCAAGCGATAGAGAAATGATTCCTAGTGACAACGAAATATGCCAAGGCGGCAACAAAAAACTTTCACAGGCAACAACAAGTTATGTACAGGCAATAGGCAAATGTTCACAGGCGACACTTAATCAGGTATAGGCGACACTTAAATATTTAAAGGCGACACTTAATTGTGCATAGGCGACACTAAAATGTGCATAAGCGATAGTCAAATGTGCATAAGCGGTAGTAAAATGCGCACAGGTGATAGTAAAAAAATGCGTAAGCGACACTCAAACAGGCATAGGTGATAATGAAATTTTTACAGGCAATAACAAAATGCTGATAGGTGATAATGGAATGGATACAGGCAACAATAAAATGATTATAGGTGAGAATTCTATACGCAGACGTGTGAATGTTTATCTTGTAGGCATGATTATTTCCGTTGCAGGAGATAGAAAAGAAGTTTACACAGAATAAAAGTTATCGAGCATGGAAAATCTTCAAAAAATAGGCGTCGATACAGAGCTTGTAGGCATCATCAGATTCTTCGTAGGCATGACTAAACTGTGTTTAGGCATGACTGAACTATGTGTAGGTGACATTTCATCTATTTCCTCCAAATTATTCATGAAAAATGGCAAATATGAGAGTACAAAGTATGATCTAATCAAGCTGATTTGTGGGTTTGAGTCCCACTGGGCGTGCCAGAATGTGGACAAGGCTTTTGAGGATACCTGTTTTGAAAAGACTCAAGCCAAACAAACATTAGATTTTAACATAGCATGAAATCAATCCAAAATAGAGAAAACTCTAAACTAAGCCACCTCAGATAGAGCTTAAACAGGTGCACCCATGCACTGTTTGATTTGCTTTTGCTTAAGGGGATGTGGGTGTGCTCTCTAAGCACTTGGAGCATGTTCCTTATGCATTTTAGGATGGATTGAGATCCATAAAAACCCCATAAATGGCACAAAATAGGTATAGAACACTTGATTTGCCCCTAAGGCCTCAAGGATCAAATGATGCTGAAATGAAAATTAAGCTACATGATGTTTATGCTAAGATTGATTTTAGACCAAGTAGAGATGTGATATGATGCTATGCTTATGCAAAACAATGAAATAAACTATGTTAATCCATTATTGCTATATTAAAATGAGCTAAAATGCTTGAAAGTAAGCTAAATTAGGATGATTATGCTAAGGCAAGAAGTAAAAGGGCATGATAACAATGCTTAAAATGAAAGGTGAATGGATATTTTGCTCTTGGAAATGAGGAGCATTTATAGGATTTGGGAAGGAGGAATGAGTGGCCAGGATCAAAATCTTTAAGAGAGGCCAAGATTCATTCAAAGGGGAGCACATGGATTGTGCTAGTTCAGGGCCACCTCCTTGTGACAAGTGTCACAAGGGCATTGGGTTGAAAGATATGAGGGATGTGCACAATTTGGGAAATGTGCCTAAGGTCAAAGGGTGTAAGAAAGGGGTGAGGGGCTTCTTAAATGCATGATAAATGCATGTAAGAGGGATAAGGAGGTCTTAAATGCACTTAATGCATGTAAGAGAAGTTTTTACAAGTTTGTTGACTTTGGGTTAAGCTTAGGAGTTGGCTAACCTTGGTTAGGGAATGTGACAGGATTAGGGGGGGGGGATTAGGATTAGGATTAGGACTTTCTAGAAGAGTCTAGAATTTCCTTAGGATAAATATGAATTTTAGGAAATAGATAAAGCTTTATTTATTTCCATGGTTTAGGTTTTGAGAATATTTATTAAAAATGAATTTAACAAATATGAGGATTAAATATTTAATTTTAATTAAATATTTTGAGTTGGGATTAGGGTTAGGAAATGATGGGATTAGCTTTTAATCAAAATTAAAGGAGGATTAGAAGATTCTGGAAGAGGTTAGTGGTCTTAAGAAAATTGGCCAAGTTTTGGGCAAAAAATAAATAAATAATTTATTTTGGGATTTTTGGTCAATTTATTAATTAAATAATTAATAAATAAGGAGATAATGTTTAAATAAGATTTAAACATTTTTGGGAGGGATTTCTTAATTAAATATTTTTAATTAAGATAAAAGGATTTAATGACATAAAAATAAATAAATAAATTAAATAAATAATTAATTAATAAATGATGATGTCATCAGGGATTTTTTAAAAAATAAAAATACTTTATTTTCTAAAAGATTTTTAGGTGTCTACATAGAATGTCGACAAGGCTTTTGAGGATACTTGTTTTGAAAAGACTCAAGCCAAACAAACATTAGATTTTAACCTAGCATGAAATCAATCTAAAACAGAGAAAACTCTAAACTAAGCCACCTTAGATAGAGCTTAAATAGGTGTGCCCATGCACTGTTTGATTTGCTTTTGCTTAAGGGGATGTGAGTGTGCTCTCTAAGCACTTGGAGCATGTTCCTTAGGCATTTTAGGATGGATTGAGATCCATAAAAACTCCATAAATGACACAAAATAGGTATAGAACACTTGATTTGCCCCTAAGGCCTCAAGGATCAAATGATGCTGAAATGAAGATTAAGCTAGATGATGTTTATGCTAAGATTGATTTTAGACCAAGTAGAGATGTGATATGATGCTGTGCTTATGCAAAATAATGAAATAAACTATGTTAATCCATTGTTGCTATATTAAGATGAGCTAAAATGCTTGAAAGTAAGCTAAATTAGGATGATTATGCTAAGGCTAGAAGTAAAAGGGCATGATAACAATGCTTAAAATGAAAGGTGAATGAATATTTTGCTCTTGGAAATGAGGAGCATTTATAGGATTTGGGAAGGAGGAATGAGTGGCCAAGATCAAAATCCTTCAGAGAGGCCAAGATTCATTCAAAGGGGAGCACATGGATTGTGCTAGTTTAGGGCCACCTCCTTGTGACAAGTGTCATAAGGGCATTGGGTTGAAAGATGGGAGGGATGTGCACAATTTGGAAAATGTGCCTAAGGTCAAAGGGTGTAAGAAAGGGGTGAGGGGCTTCTTAAATGTATGATAAATGCATGTAAGAGGGATAAGGAGGTCTTAAATGCACTTAATGCATGTAAGAGAAGTTTCTAGAAGTTTGTTGACTTTGGGTTAAGCTTAGGAGTTGGCTAACTTTGGTTAGGGAATGTGACAGGATTAGGGGTGGGGGGATTAGGATTAGGATTAGAATTAAGACTTTCTAGAAGAGTCTAGAATTTCCTTAGGATAAATATGGATTTTAGGAAATAGATAAAAATTTATTTATTTTCATAGTTTAGGTTTTGAGAATATTTATTAAAAATGAATTTAACAAATATGAGGATTAAATATTTAATTTTAATTAAATATTTTGAGTTGGGATTAGGGTTAGGAAATGATGGGATTAGCTTTTAATCAAAATTAAAGGAGGATTAGAAAATTCTTTTAGAGGTTAGTGGTCTTAAGGAAATTGGCCAAGTTTTGGGTAAAAAATAAATTAATTATTTATTTTGAGATTTTTGGTCAATTTATTAATTAAATAATTAATAAATAAGGAGATAATGTTTAAATAAGATTTAAACATTTTTGGGAGGGATTTCTTAATTAAATATTTTTAATTAAGATAAAAAGATTTAATGACATAAAAATAAATAAATAATTAATTAATAAATGATGATGTCATTAAGGATTTTTCAGAAAATAAAAATACTTTATTTTCTAAAGGATTTTTAGGTGTCTACAGTATCGTATCAGAATCAATCATTGAATCAAACATCATATCGAGAAGCATCATCAGGAGGACAATCATATCAGAATGATCATCAGAACCATATCAATTGAGAGTTTTGTATCGATCATACTTACATCAATCTCATAGCAGCATCTACATGAGCCTATCTCTGCTGTCTCTACTATCGATGAGCCCTTTTTTGTCTATCCACTACTCTAGGATGTACCTCAACTGCATCATCCTATCTAGCTCTAGCTCTTTCCCAGACATGCCCACCTCTCACTCATGGTCCATCACCTCCTCTACCCATAACCTAAGGATCTCTCTATCCTCGTCATCCCTATCATCTCCTACCACTACCACCACCATCACCACCATTATCATCTCTCTCATCTCGGTTTGGGATACACTCTGCTGGATCAGTAAAATGAGGAAACCTATTTCGAGTCCACCAATCCTAATACTCATTAGACATCCCTACATTTGCAACACCTATAAGCATATCCCATCTGCAATATCCCAAACTAGTAATCTGATCACACGCAAACTGGTAATCAATCAGAGGACCCCACATAGATCGCTCTGCATGTACACGAGCATATAATGCTGCACCCTGAAGCATATCCTATGCTCTACCATACTGGTGAGATACTTGACCAAAGAAGAAATGCTCAATAACATTGGTAGACCTGCCGATCATACATTGAGGAGAAAACATATAAGGAAACTCATCATCATCCTCCCACCAGTGCTCACACCCTATATATGGTTGCCATTGTGCCTGATCAAGATCATCAATCTATCGGTGCCAATACTCAAGCTTGCCAAGGTGATGCTAGACAACCATGCCGCTATATAGAAAAGCATATGGAAACCCTTGACAGTGAATCCTATCTGAAATGGGCCTAGTAACAAGAAGATGCTCCCATACCCACAGTTTTAAAACCACTGCACCAGCAGAAAAAGCAACACTCTCTCTATAGACAACCTCATGCAAATCATGATATAACTAAGCGAGAACACATGAGCCCCAATCAAATCCTTGAGGCTACACAAGTAAATCCTCAAGGATCCTACCCCATCCAATAAAGAAACCATGACCTCGCCGATCGGGAAGCAGGAATCCACCGATGAGGGCACCAAGAACTGCTAGTAATGTAGGAAATGAAGCAAACTGTGGCCAAGTGATGGTATCACCATCTATAGTATTTTCCCTGAATACTCATTGGCAGACTGTGGAATCATATATGGAGTCATAATACACTAGCTCTCTACGGTAGGAAATGCGTAATAATCTGTACACATCCTATGGAGTGATAGTCAACTATCCAAAAGGAAGATGAAAAGTATTGTGATCGAAGTGCCATCTCTCTTCCACAAAAGTCAAAAGACCATGGTTCAGTTGGAACCGTGACATATCAAGGAGGAAACTGAGGCTAGATAACTCAACAACATGAAACTCTGCCATTGTCAGAGCCTGACCGAGATCAATGACCCAATATGTGATAGAACGTATGTATAGAATAGGAAACTGAGTCTGTTTGGCAAAACAAAGGAATTATATCAGTATTTTATATCAAGGAATCATCTAAAGTCAATCAATTTTATCACAAACTATATCAAAAAAATCATACTATTTGTTCATTTCTCTATATCTTGAGAATGAAATATTAGTATCAATCATATTAGTTTTCACACTGATTGAGTTATCCTATCAGATTGACAAATCATTTTCATTGGTACTATAATCTTGATATCCTAATCAATTATTTTTTTTAAATGCAACAGACCTAATATTATCATTGGAATTTAACATCTAAAGTTATCAAATTTTTCATCAAGAAAAATCAAGTACAAGTGCAAAAATTTTCAAAAATGTCTCAGGCGTAATTTTAATCGTACCAAGTGACATTTCATCTCCCACGATATAGAAAAGTTGTCAGGTGACACTTTATTTCTCATAAGAGATAATTCACATTTTAGGCAACTCTTAATGATGCTAGGCAACATCTAATTAGGCCTAGGTGACAACAAAATAGTAGGGTTTCACAAGAAAAAAATCACATGCAATTTGGCATAAAAACCTTAAGGTTATGCAACATCAGATTTTTGTCAAGCGACAGGAAAAAATTGCAAGGTGACAGTTTACTATGTAGAGGCATCAGTAAAAAGTGCAGATGTGAACTTTAAGGATTGACGTGATATATAACCTATCCTACGTGTGACTTTGCAAAATTAAATCAATGACGACATGAAAAAGATCTAATAAATGTGATAAATGAGAAATAAATGCAACAAGGAAGTTCAAAATGACTCACTAGAGGTCCGTAGTCAGGTGGTCTCCGATACCATTGACATCTCTCGGACTGATGCTCTCTGATAGGGACAACCATCTCAAAATTCAAAGGAAGACTAGAGAAAAATCTCAGAAGTCAAAAGTGAAAATGAATAGTAAATCAAGGTTTTTCAACCTATTTAAGCTAATTTGACCTAATTTAGAGCTAAAATTTGGACTTTGACCTAGATTAACCTATCAATTCAACCAGGACAAATTGAGAATCATGACAGGTCATCAATATTTTTTAGAAATGAAAACATATTGTATTAATCAATCAATCAATCAATCAAAATTTTCAAATCAAAGCATCAATATGTTTTATTTCTGAGGGGGCATACCATCAGATAATCAGATCAAACAACAATAACATCATCAAAAATTAAGAGACCGATCATCAAATCAAAGTGAAAGCTTTTATCAAGAAATTTTTTGTAATCAAATGAATGGGGCATCACATCAAAATTAATCATCAAAGCATGTATCATATCTGAATCAATCATTGAATCAAACATCATATCAAGAACCATCATCAGGAGGACAATCATATCAGAATGATCATCAGAACCATATCAATTGAGAGTTTCATATCGATCATATTTACATCAATCTCGTAGCAACATCTACATGAGCATGTCTCTGCTCTCTCTACTGTGGATGAGCCCTCTATTGTCTATCCACTACTCTAGGATGTACCTTAGCTACATCATGCTATCTAGCTCTAGCTCTATCCCAGACATGCCCACCTCTCACTCGTGGTCCATCACCTACTCTACCCATTACCTGAGGATCTCTCTATCCTCGCTATCCTCATCGTCTCCTACCACCACCACCACCATCACCACCATCATCATCTCTCTCATCCCGGTCTGGGATATGCTCTGCTAGATCAGTAAAATGAGGAAACCTATTTTGAGCCCACCAATCCTGATACTCATGAGACATCCTTGCATTTGCAACACCTGTAAGCATATCCCATCTGCAATATCCCAAACTAGCAATTTGATCACACAAAAATTGGTAATCAATTAGAGGACCCCACATAGATCGCTATGCATCTACACGAGCGTATAATACTGCACCCTAAGGCATATCCTATGCTCTACCATACTGGTGAGATACTCAAGAAAAGTAGAAACACTCAATAACACTGGTAGACCCGCCGATCATCCATCAAGGAGAAAACATATAAGGAAGCTCATCATCATCCTCCCACCAGTGCTCACAGCCTATATATGGTCGCCATTATACCTGATCAAGATCATCTATCTATCTGCACCAATACTCAAGCTTTCCAAGATGATGTTGGACAACCATGCCGCTATATAGAAAAGCATATGGAAACCCTCGATAGTGAATCTTGTCTGAAATGGGCCTAGTAACGGGAAGATGCTCCCATACCCATAGTTGTAAAACCACTGCACTAGTAGACAAAGCAACACTCTCTCTATAGAAAACCTCGTGCAAATCATGATATAACTAAGCGAGAACACATGAGCCCCAATCAAATCCTCATGGCTACACAAGTAAATCCTCAAGGATCCTACCCCATCCAACAGAGAAACGATGACCTCGCTGGTCGGGAAGCAGGAATCCACCAATGAGGGCACCGAGAACTGCTAGTAATGTAGGAAATGAGGCAAACTATGGTCAAGTGATGGTGTCATCATCTATAGTGTTGTCCCTAAATACTCATCGACAAACTATGGAATCATATATGGAATCATAATAGACTAGCTCTCTACGGTAGGGAATGCATAATAATCTGTACACATCCTATGGAGTGATAGTCATCTCTCTGAAAGGAAGATGAAAAGTATTGTGGTTGAAGTGCCATCTCTCTACCACAGTAGTCAAAAGACCATGGTTTAGATGGAACCGTGACATATCAAGGAGGAAACTAAGGCTAGATAACTCAACAACATGAAACTCTACCGTCGTCAGAGCCTGACTGAGATCAATGACCCAAGATGTGATAGACCGTATGTACAGAACAAGAAACTGAGCCTGTTTGGAAAAACAAAGGAATTATATCAGTATTTTATATCAATGAATCATCTAAAGTCAATCAATTTTATCACAAATTGTATCAAACAATCATACTATTTGTTCATTTCTCTATATCTTGAGAATGAAATATTAGTATCAATCATATTAGTTTTCACATTGATTGAGTTATCCTATCAAATTGACAAATCATATTCGTTGGTACCATAATATTGATATCCTAATCAATTATTTTTTTAAAATGCAACAGACCTAATATTATCATTGGAATTTAACATCTGAAGTTATCAAATTTTTCATTAGGAAAAATCAAGTACAAGTGCAAAAATTTTCAAAAATGTCTCAGGTGTAATTTTAATCATACCAGGCGACATTTCATCTCCCGCAATACAGAAAAGTTGTCAGGCGACACTTTATTTCTCATAGGTGATAATTCATGTTTCAGGAGACACTTAATGATGCTAGGTGACATCTAATCAGGCCTAGGTGACAATGAAATACTATGGTTTCACAAGCAAAAAATCACATGCAATTTGGCATAAAAACCTAAGGTTATGCGACATCAGATTTTTGTCAGGCGACAACAAAAAATTGCAAGGTGACAGTTTACTACGCGGAGGCGTTAGTAAAAAGCATAGATGTGACACTTTAAGGATTGACGTGACATTTAACCTATCATATGCTTGACTTTGAAAAATTAAATCAATGACGACATGAAAAAGATGTAATAAATGTGATAAATGAGCAATAAATGCGATGAGGAAGTTCAAAATGACTCGCTAGAGGTCCATGGTCAGGTGGTCTCTGATACCGCTGACATCTCTCGAATCGATGCTCTTTGATAGGGACAACCATCTCAAAATTCTGAGGAGGACCAGAGCAAAATCGCAGAAGTTAAAAGTGAAAATGAATAGTAAATCAAGGTTTTTCGACCTATTTAAGCTAATTTGACCTAATTTAGAGGTGAAATTTGGACTTTGACCTATATTAACCTATCAATTCAACCGGGACAAATTGAGAATCATGACAGGTCATCAGTATTTTTCAGAAATGAAAACATATTGTATTAATCAATCAATTAATCAATCAAATTTTTCAAATCAAAGCATCAATATATTTTATTTCTGAGGGGGCATACCATCAGATAATCAGATCAAACAACAGTAACATCATCAAAAATCAAGAGACCGATCATCAAATCAAAGCAAAAGGTTTTATCAGGAAATTTGTCATAATCAAACGAATGGGGCATCACATCAAAATTAATCATCAAAGAAGGTATCATATTAGAATCAATCATTGAATCAAACATCATATCAAGAACCATCATCAGGAGGACAATCATATCAGAATGATCATCAGAACCATATCAATTGAGAGTTTCATATCGATCATATTTACATCAATCTCATACCAAAAATCAAGGATCGACCATCAAAGACATCAAATGAACATCAGAGATTGACCATCAATGTATAGGGACCTATCATCAAGCAAAATCAGAGTATTCTTTGAATCGACATGCTTCGCACATCAACTCGAAGAGGGGCATTTGTAATCACCTAAAAATGGACAAAGACAATTCAATGATAAATCAAGTCAAATCAAAGAAAATTAAGGACAAAATTGAAGCAATTGAATCACAATGCATAATTAGCCAATCAAAATTAAAATCAAGTCTTAATTCAAGATAAATCAAAATTGAGAGAATTTTAATCAAATGTAATTAAATCAAAGTGCAATTAAATCAATTAATTGTATAGTCTTGGATTAAATTAAATTCAACCCATTCAAGGGGTACATGGCTAAAATAAATCAATTAATAAATCTCAATTACTCTCAACAACCCAAAAGGAGAGGAAATCCAGGCAACCAATGAGATTTGAGGAAAGACATTCACATGGATCAAGCCAAATGTTGGTAAACAGATTGTTCTTCTTTTCAAACTCCTTTTATTTTCCCAATTTATATCAAAGAACAATTTTACTCAACAGTTGGGAAACTATTTCTGAGAATATCTAGTTTCCCTCTGAATTGAGGTACAGCTCCCTATATGAAAAATCTTCAATGAATTATGTTTCAAATCTTATCCCTACTGCAAATAAGTTCTTAACCATAGAACAATAGAGGAAAATTGAGTTCCACCCAGGCAAGTGAAATCTTAGGCGGGATTTAAATGCAAAGATGCTATGCTGTGACCTTCACAATCTTATGAATTTCCCAACAAAGCAATTATGAAAAATGCAAATTATGAGATGCAATGGAAAAATGATTATGCAAATTATGAAATGCAAATGAAGTAGCTGATGCAATTCCACAACCATTTATAATTCTCTGATTATCCTACTGATTAGCTAAACTGAAAACAATAGAACAAAACTCTGTTTATTTATCATTCCCAATTCAACACAATGAAATAACACCAGATACAGTTGGATAGAAAATAAGGCACTGAACTTGATTGTCTCTGCAACTAGCTTCACACCAAAAATTTTTCCAACCCTTTATTAACTTCCTTTACAGTATATATATAATTTTACAATACATAGCATTCATGGGGATACAAAATGTTTCAAATTCTAGAATTTGAAAAGACTGAAGACAGGTGTTTCGACATCACAACAAGGAGGAACTAATAAGACTTTATCCTTTCATCTGATTTGGCTTGAGAAAGTTTGCAAATCACAACTGGCAAAAAAAACCCTACAGAAATGTTCAAATTCGAACCCCAACGGTTACCAGCTCTTCATTTAAAACACGGCCATTAATCCCATCCTTTTTGGCAAATCAGACGATCTAGATCATCCCCAAAATAGTTGCAAGCCCCTATGAAAGGTCAAAGTCCACATTGCCAGTCAAAAGCCAATCGAAAGTGAGCATACCAACATGTCAGCACATTCGGACCCACCTCGAGCCTTACTATAGACTTAACTCTAAATTAACCCTGGGTTCATCTCCTCTTAGTTGTTGAGTCACATGATCCTTTCCTTAACCCCTGTTTTATCCAGCGACTATGCAAAATCCCTTAACTGCATAGCTGCGCATCCACTTTACCAACCCCAAGCCCACCTTGACTGAGATTCAGATCTAACGGCAGGTGCAAGATCTCATGGGGTCGGAAGATTCCATGAGATCTTACAACCACCGTAGATCTCCTAACCACCGCCACCTCACTAAAAGTTCAGGCCCCACTGCCAATGTATTACCCCGCTGGCCAATGAAAATTAGACTAGTCACCACCCAAGGACCCACCACCACGTGTCTCAATCCTGCTATGCTGCAAAGAAAGGCTACTATATGAACCGGGCCCGCATCTACTGTGGAGTCCACGTGGCTACATCTTGCATGATCGCAAGACTAGTTTCTCAGTCATGCGATCTTGCAGGGACCGTAGATTTGGAGACCGCAGGGCTTCCGCCATCTGGTCGGATGATTGCATGGTAATAATTTTATTTATGCGATCATGCGACCGTTCCATGATTGGTCAATTTCCATAAGCATGATCGCAAATGCGCTGTTAGCATAGGCGGGTCCCAGCAGGCTTCCTTGTCGCATGATCGCATGGTATTATTTTAATTCATGTGATCATGCGACCGCTCTACCATTGGCACACGTGGATTCCAGCGGGGGTCATTGATGAAGAATCTTGATTATTACATTCCCGCCAGCATGTAACTTTGTCATTTTTGAACCAAATCACTTGCCATTTTGTTTGCAGTGAGCTTGTGATGACTTAGGAAACCATGATATGCATCTTAATAATGCAAAGTATTAACCATTAATCAACTACAAAAGATATATGAATGAATATGAACTTAGCTCTGTTACACCATGAGCTATCATTTCTTCGAAACATACACAGTCGATAATCATGACACTTATCCACATGCCCCTTAACATTATAAAGTTTAGTTTCATTACTGGAATGAGAATCAATTCCATTTTTCAACCATCTTCATTTCCTCTGAATTTTGTTCTATCTTGCATCTGTTCTATTGTATTTGACATGGGTTTGAGGACATAAAAGTGCAGAATACATACATAGCATGTTGTATAGATTGCCTTATGACACAATGACCGAGTCCCAAATACATTATACAGACCATTGATATAATCAAATGATGTCAAGTTCACTATTTAAATGATCGCTAGTAATAGAATGAACTCACCATATACCTCAAACACTAATTCCATCAAAAGAGGCTAATCATTATTTAATCTTCATTTATCCTGAATTCTGCTAATAATATCTTTCAGAGGAATGCAATGCTATTAACAATGAGATAAATAATCATGTCCTTCTATAGTGACTACTATAATCAATTGGCAATAAGAAGTTCTCAGAGAATTGGAAATGAATGATAGGCTTCTTTCCAAAGTACCATAATGAAACCTTGCCCAAAAGATTTCAAATGATCTTTAATGCAATCTATTCCATGACTGTCCACACTCTGCTACATTAGGTGAGTCTGCAATTGTAATATCATCCATACTTTGTAGTGTACACACTGTTATATAAAGTAAAATTTGAATGATTCAATACTAATTCTGTCATAACATCCATCACATGAAGAGTCTTCTCCTAATTCCTTTGAATGTCTGAAACTCAACCATCATCCTTCTTGTTGAAAAGATCATCAATAGAGCACCATTTTTCTTTGCCAGATTGGGGTCTATAACCTACCCAATGTAAAAAGACCTTGAAAACATCCCACCCGGCTTAAAACAAGATGGCAAATGAAGGGAAAACTGGCAAAGAAAGCCTACCTAAGAAAGACTTAGACCTAGACATTACATGACTGTGACACCAAAATTTTCCACTTGACAGCATAGCCATAGGATGAAAAGTGGGGCAACACCAAATTCAATCTCAATCACTCAAAGTGAAAGAGAATTTTGACCATTGATCTTGTCTACTTGTCCCAAGCTTTGAGGACACAAACTTTGCTTTGTCTTCAAAGGGTGGAACCAAAAAATCAACCAAGGTTTAATCATGATCAAACACAACTACACCCCCTACCATTGGAAAATCTATAAAAGGAAGACTAAATTCCTTCATAATTCATAACCACACATCTGAGAATTGCATTGAACCTCTTGCAATTTGAGTTTAGAAAGGCATTTGAGAGCTTAATTAGTATTTACTTTGATATAATTGTTAGCTTTAACTTGTTTATCATATCATTCTCATTCTAGAACTGTCATTAATGAGAGCTTGCTAAGAGCTTTGCATTAACAATCTTAGTTAGAGAGCCATATGATGCTCAATTAGTCATTAATTTGCTATAGTTTGCTCTATTGCTTTGTGGTTTAAATTTAGTTACTATTTCAATTATTGATTAACCTTAATTCTATGAAGATACTTTTCTTAGTATATAATACTAAATGCCAGAGTCAAACACTTGACTTGGGTAGAAATATGATTCCAGGCTAATTTTGATAGATTTAGTGTTTTGTCTCTTGTTGTTTTGTACTTGTTTTGTGGCTGTTGTCTTTTGTTTTGTTCGGCTTATTGCTTAATCATTCTCTTTGTATAAGAATAAAATATAACTCTGCATATGTACAAAAAAATTATGATAGTGAATGTAGGCAGGGGAGAGTGAAAATAAAAAATATTAAAATTTTAACTCTACATATGTGCAAGAAACCTATGACAATGAATGTAAGGAGAGGAGAATAAAAATTAAAAAAATATATATTTAAAATTTAATTATGAATATGTACAAGAAACCTATGATAGTGAATATAGGTAGATGAGAGTGAAAATAAAAATATTTAAAAATAACCTTACATATGTACAAGAAATCTATGATAGTAAATATAGTTAGAGCAGAGTAAAATAAAAAAAAAATTTAACATATGACTTTGCATACTTATGACAGAGAATGTAGGCAGCCGAGAGTATAAAATTTAGATTAAACTCTAATTTTATAAATAGAATGTCTCGATCTTTATAATAAAGAGGTTTGAAAATAAATCTGTCTAGTAATGCATGTCTTTAATTAGAAATATTGATGAGGACATAGTGAGTAAATTAATTGGCTTCATTAAAATAGGTATTGATGGTTACATATAGAGATATTAATAAAGTCCCTATGTCAGGATATTTTTTTGTTGTCTTTGTATGTGAGTTGACACCTTAAAAAATATTTCTTGGCTTCTAGTTATTAATGAAACTCCCTATAGAGATCATGGAGTGAAGGATCAAAAAGTGGCCATTTCAAGTTGTTGCCTAATACCCACTTAAAGAAGCACCAATAACTTGAAAGGAAGCCAAAGGTTGGAAACACTTCCAAATGCTAATTCTAACAGGAGAGATGATGTTGAAATTTATCTCACAAAACCTTAGACTATTGCAAGCTAAATAAACACATACAAAAAAATGGATTATACACATAAACACATAACACTAGATATAGGTGGGAAATCGTTGTGGGAAAATCTCCATAGCTCAAAAGTTAGACTCAATTGTATTATCAGCAACAAAGTTACAATACAATCTCCAAAGCCACAAATCTCTAAGAGTTGTTAGTTGTGATATCTAAATCCAGAATAATTCTGGCAGCACAACAACACTCTTCAAACAATTCTCTTTGTCTCTCAATTCTCTCTGTCTCTCAATTATCTACAACAATGCCTTGTACTTATAGAGTTTTCATACAAGAAGAAACAATTTCTAAAGTGTCTACATTCAAAGCATCTACAAATTATTTTAGAAACTTCCTTTATGCACAACTCTTGCCTTAAAAACAAAGCAAAGAGAATAAATTAGAGAAAGAAGGGAAACATTTTATTTTCTTCTCCAAGTCATCCTTGTGGAAGATTTCATCTTCATTTAGCATCTTTCTAAAAAGAATAAATAAAACAATAAATCATTACTATATCACATCATAGGCTCCAAGGCTCATAGAACCAACACACCATCAAAAATTTCCAATGCTCACTGGCTTTATCAATGCATCCACAACATTCTCCAAAGTAGCAACCTTTTCCAACTTCATCTTTCCATCTTCCACCATATCATGAACAAAATGATACTATACATCAATGTACTTTGTTCTGGCATGGAAAGTAGCAATCTTTGCTAAACATATAGCACTTTAGCTGTCACAACAGATAGTAATCTATCCTGCATCAAAACCAATATCAAAACTGATGCATGTGCATTCTAGGGCACTCGACAAATCTGCATGGTGGTGTGTTGTTTTGGTTTTGTGTTGCAGCTTTAACTGACAATCCCGGTTATTGAAGGAACCTCAGTCATTGAAGGAACTTGGTGAAACCTCTTGTGCTTGGTGGAAATTTTACTTGGTGATGATAGTGGTGCTCGGTTGACGTGCTTTCTCGGTGATGCCTATGTTGCTCGGTGATGCTTGGCATGGTCGATTGTTTCACTGGTGCTCAGTTGTTTCTCTGGCACTCGGTAGTTATGGTTTACGGGTAAAAGCATAATCAGGTGTCACCTTTTTGGCTAACTTATTAGCACAACTGAATTTTAGTATTTCTAACTAAAAATTAATTTTGGTCAAACATATGGTCTAGCTAGATTCATTATAGCTAAGTTAGATCAGTTGTTTAACTTTTCCAATTGGAAATATCTATTAAATGCATGTTTTATACCACTTTGGGTCCAATTACCATAAAAATAAAATTATTTCAAAAAAGTGGTGTTTCAATAACTCCTAATATTTTTAATGACATTTTTTTTAAAATTAAAAAATACCCTTTTGTAGAGATCGGAATCAAGAATATCCTCATATAGATTTTATAGTATTTTAATTAGACATAGTTTATTGTAATTAAAAAATATTACAAGTAGGTATTTTAACAGTCAAGGACATGTTGATTTGGAGAAAGAAAAAAATAGTAAATCACATTAAACAAATTTTAAAAACACATGGTGCACTAGAGGAGAGAGTCCTCTTCAAGAATATGTATTTCTTTTTTTGATTGGGATAGATTTGTTATGAAATATATGTTACGAGATGAAAACTGTCAATTTCAGTGATTTGGAATTTGAATTGTTATAAAAAAGAAAATATAGGTCACAAACCAATTTTTATTTCTTTATGCACTAGATATATATGTCATCTATGATATATTTTGAAATTAGGAGAAAAAATGTTTATTTACATATAATTTTTTGGCGGGTAGTAGACCCCTAATTTTTAGCATTTTTCAGCAACTGAAAAATCATCTTTAAAAATTTAAAAAAACATATCAATTCTTATTCAAAAAAAATATTAAAAATATTAATCATAAAATTAATCTATTTTATCATATTTAATTAGTTTACATCATCTTAAAATTCCAAACGTAAATGTCATTTTTATACTATTGAAGTTAAACAGCTTTGATTTCATTAGCCTCTTCCTTTGTAAAAGGGTGACAGCTTATTGTGCTTTTACCCTTACCGACTAGAGTTCTTGGAGATTTGATTGGCCGACTTGGTGCATTTATTGTTGGTAGCTTTTGTTGTATTCTCCTATGTAGATCTTATGGCTGACATGGAGAATTAAATGTTTGTAAGGCTATTTGTGAGCCAACTTTTGTTGCATTTAATATTTGTTTGTAATGGGAGCCAACTTGGCTTAAGAGTTAATTATTTCTTCCAAATGACTTGTGGCTGAAGATTAGTATTTAAGGAGTGTTTGGGTACTTGTTTAGAGGCAGATTGGGAGAGTGTGAAAGATAGCATTTTGGATCCTGCGAGATCTTGAAGATCAGATTGTTATCTGATAGTTTGTAATAGCAGAGCTAGTGGTTTGCATGCTTGGAGACAAAGAGATTGCGTGGAGGCTTGCGAGCTCAAGTTCAGATCTACCTTGGGGTTTCCATTAGTTGCTGATTTATTTCAGAGCTAGACTAGCTAAGAGATTGCATAAATACCTTTGATTGTATTTGGCCCTAACCTAGAAGGCCTTACAGTTGGGCATGTTAATGAAAATCAGTTGGAAACATTTCCTTGTGTTATTCAACATTGTGGTGTTTGGCTGCTTGTTTGGACTATCCTTAATTGGATCCTCCTTACTTGTCCTGTGTCAGATGGTATCAGAGCTAGAAGATCTTGAGTGTGTAAACCAATCTCCGAGTTGAGGCTATTTGTACGAGGACCTTGTTGGCGACTTATTGCTTTAGGTTTTTGAAAATATTGAAGGATGCCTCTGAGAAGATTGGACCCTAGAGAGATTGCAGATCTCTGTGATGTTGTGGAATTGAAGATTACAGAGAAAGTTAAAATTGATTTTAGATCTGAGATAGAATTGATAAAGAATGAAATGATCACTAAGGTCATGAGAGATATTGCTAGTATGCCTAGGAATCTTGGTACTGATGATGGTTATGAGGAAGCTTCTAAAGACTTTGAAGCTACTAGATGTAGTGGTGATGACCAGAGACATAGATCTAGTGAAGATAGAACTGGTCGGTTGCATAGATCTGGAGCTTGGTTAAGTACTAGTTATCAAATGAAAGTTTCTACTTTATCTGGTACTTTGAAACCTGAGGACTTGATTGATTGGATTGGTGAATTGGAAGATTTCTTTGAGCTAGAAGAAATTGAAGATCCTCTTAGAGTAAGATTGGCATAGACTAAGTTGAAAGGACATGTTTCTCTTTGGTGGAAAGAATTACAAAGAGATAGAGAAGATGAGGGTGAAATGAAGATCAATTGGTGGAGGTTGATGGTGACTAAATTGAAAGCTAAGTTCATACTTGCTGACTATGAGCTTGACTTGTTTAAGAAGTTGTAGAATCTGAAGAAAAAAGATTTGATTGTGGAGGACTATACTGAGGAGTTCTATAAGTTGACTATTTGGTCTGGACATAGAGAGCTTGGTAAACAAAAGATAGCTCGGTATGTGAATGGTTTGAGATTCAATATTCAGGATGAGCTTGGTATGCTGAAGATTGATTTAGTTGAAGATGCTTATTAGTATGCTTTGAAGGCATAAGATAAGTTGAAAAAGAGACAACATAGTAATCCCTGAGGGAAGGAAAAGATTGATCACTCGGTGAAGGATAAACCAACTGTTGAAGATGAACTAAAACCTATGGAATTGAAAAAGAATACAGGTAGAGTTATCTTTAAGGGCACTTGTTATAATTATGGTGAAGAAGGACGCTGATCTTTTGAGTGCACACAAATTTTTTTTGGTGACCTACAGACTTCTATGGTAAATGAGAACATTTAGAATGAACCTGAATCTGAGAACTTGTTGGTTCAGAGAACATTTCTCTATGCAAAGGAGGAACCTTGTCAGAGGAGTAACTTGTTTAGGACTCAGTGCAAGTCTAGAGGTAAACTTTGTGATGTAATGTTTGATAGTGGTAGTACTGATAACCTTGTTGCTGAGGACATGGTTCAAAAACTTGGTTTGAATAGAATAAAGCACCCTCATCCTTATAGGATTGGCTGGTTACAAAATGTTCATGCTTTGGAAGTGAGGGAATAGTGCTTTGCTGATTTTCAAATTGGCCAATATAAGGATCTAGTGTTGTGTGATATTGTGGAGATGAATAGTTGTTATATATTTCTTGATAGACCTTGGCAATATGATTGCAGAGCTATGTATGATTGTGTCAATAATGTGTTTATTATTGAGAAGAATGACATGAAGCTTTCCCTGATGCCTTTTTTGGATACAACACTCAGTAGGAGAAACCATGAGCTTTGGTAGCCGAGATGAGTTGATAAATTCTAAAAGGATGGATCAGTATGGAGAACAAGCATGTGTGTTATCTAGGAAAGACTTGAAGAGACATAGGAAACAAAAGTGGAAGAGTTTGCAAGGTGAAGAGTTGAAGGACTTGTATGTGAAGAACCAGTTTGGGGTTTATGTGTTGAATCCCGGAAGATGTTCTTCCAGCCTATGAGAACATCTTTTTGAACTTGGGGTATATGATGCAGGGGCATTCTAGGGTACTCAAAAAATCTACATGGTGGTGTGTTTTTTTGGTTCTGTGTTACTCGGTTGTAGCTTTAACCGATGGTCTCAGTTATTGAAGGAAGCTCGGTCACTGAAGGAACTCAATGAAACCTCTTGTTCTCAGTGGAACTTTTACTTGATGATGCTTGTGGTACTCGGTCAACATGCTTTCTCAGTGATGCTTGTGTTTCTCAGTGATGCTTGGCATGGTTGGTTGTTTCACTAGTGCTCGGTTGTTTCCCTAGCGCTTGCTAGTTCTGGTTTACCGACTTGAGTTCTTGGAGATTTGATTGGTTGACTTGGTGCATTTATTGTTGGTACCTTTGTTGTATTCTCCTATATAGATCTTATGGCCAACATGGAGAATTAAATGTTTGTAAGGCTATTTTTGAGCTGACTATTGTTGCATTTAATATTTTTTTGTAATGGGAGCCGACTTGGCTTAGGAGTTAATTGTTTCTTCCAGCCAACTTGTGGCTGAAGATTAGTATTTAAGGAGTGCTTGGGTATTTGTTTAAAGGAAGATTGGTAGAGTGTGAAAGATAGCATTTTGGATCCTGTGAGATCTTGAAGATTAGATTTTTATCTGATAGTTTGTAATAGCAGAGCTAGTGGTTTGCATGCTTGGAGACAAGGATATTTCTTGGAGGCTTGTGAGCTCAAGTTTAGATATGCCTTAGGGTTTCCATCAGTTGTTGATTTGTTTCAGAGCTAGACTAGCTAAGATATTGCAAAAATACCTTTGATTGTATTTGGCCCTAACCCAGAAGGCCTTACAACCGGGCATGTTAATGAAAATTAGTTGGAAACATTGCCTTGTTGTGTTATTCCACATTGTGGTGTTTGGCTACTTGTTTGGACTGTCCTTAATTAGATCCTCCTTACCTATCCTACATCAAAAACATAATCTCTTAAGCCAAATGGCCTCTTTGGAAGCATGAGTAGCTTCCATGTACCCTGCTTCCATAGTGGACAAAGTAGCTACAACTTGTTGCTTGCTCATCCAACTAATTGCACCACCAAACATCATGAAAATATATCGACTGGTGGATCTTCTTCTGTCAATATCACCTGCCCAATTTGAATCCACATATCTACGAATGCAAATAGAATGTTGAGATACAATAGGATTACCATGAAAACATAAGCAATACTTATATGTTCCCCTCAAATATCTGAACACTCTCTTAACTACATCCCAATGCACCCTTCCAGGATTAGCCATATACTAACTAAGGACTCCCACTACTTGGACAATGTTTGGCCTTGTACAAACCATAGCATACATCATCTACCAACAACACTCACATAAGGTACTGTAGACATGTCCTCCATCTCAGTAGGAGATTTTGGACAATCCTCCATAGAAAGCTTCATCCCATGTAACATTGGAACAACTAATTGCCTGCAAGTTGTCATGCTGAATTTCTCCAACACAGAGTTAACATACTTCCTCTAGCTCATCCAAATATTTCTGCTAGCTCTATCTCTGATGATCTCAATCCCAATAATATATCTAGCTATACCTAAATATTTCATTTCAAACTGTGTTGCTAACTCAGACTTCAAATCTAAAATCATTCTTTTACCATTCCCAATAAACAACATATCATCCACATACAGGACCATGATAAGAATGTGACCATTTTCAGATTTATAATATACACAATGGTCAGATTTAGACCTCAAAAATCCCAAGGACAACACATAGGTGTCAAACTGTTGATACCACATTCTAGGAGACTGCTTCAAACCATATCGAGATTTCTTCAACTTACAAACAAGATTTTCTTTACCTTTCTTAATGAAATGCTCTAGCTGTGACATATAAATTTCCTCCTCCAAATCACCATGAAGGAAAGTTGTCTTCACATCCATTTTCTCAACTTCAAAATCATAAGCAGCTACAAGTGACAACAAGAATCGAATGGATGTCAGCTTAGCTACAAGAGAGAATATTTCACCCTAATCAATTCCCTTCACCTGTGAATACCCCTTTGTGACCAACTGTGCCTTATACATCTCAACACTGCCATCTAGACCCAATTTATTTTTGAATACCCATTTACATCCAACAGGTTTACATCCTTCAAGAGAAGGTACAAAATCCCATGTAGCACTCTTCTTCAATGCTGCCATCTCTTCATTCATGGCTGCCATCTAGGAATCTACATCATTCATACTCGTAGCCTCTCTAACAGTCCTAGGCTCATAAGTGTTAGAAATCAAAGAAAATATAAAACTAGAATCCAACAAAGAATATCCAAACCTCTTAGGTGAATAAACAAATTTATTAGGTCACATTCTATCATGATTAGACCTCCTCAAAGTTTGAGGTTCAGGTTCTTTCTCTTCTTCAAAACTTTCAGACCTACTTAGGTTCTCCTCATTATCAAGTCCATTAGGAGCTCATAGTTCTTCCTTAGAGGTAGTAGGAATATGAACTACTTCCTTTTTCTACTTTCCTTCCTTCTCTGGTTGTAAATCAACTGTGGAAGGTTTCAGCTCATGAAATATCACACTTCTACTGTAGAGAACTTTCTCTACAACTGGATCCCAAAGCTTGTAACCTTTCACATTGACACCATAGCCAATGAAGATACACTTAATTTCCGTGTTCTCCAACTTTGATCTTTTATCACTTGGTACATGAGCATATGCCTCATAACCAAAGACTAATATGTCTCAAGGAGGGCTTCTTGCTAGACCATGGCTCCATGGGTGTCTTCTCAACAAGTGCTGAAGTAGGAGACCTATTAATTAAATAAAATGTAGTAGCTACAACTTCAACCCAAAAAATTTGTTCAAGGCCAACACCACTCAGCATACTCCTAGCCCTCTCTATCAATGTTCTATTCATCCTATCTGCACCTCCATTTTGTTGTGGAGTGTATGGAGTTATCTTATGTCACTCAATTCCATGATCCTTACAGAACCTATCAAATTCTGTTGAGCAAAACTTACCACCATTATCAGTCCTCAAACACTAAATTTTTCTACTAGTCTGAATTTCAACCAATGATTTAAATTCCTTAAATTGACTAAGAACTTCATATTTACTTCTAAGGAAATACACAAATGTCCTACTATAATCATCTATGAATGAGACAAAATACAAAGATCTAGATATCAAAGGAACATTAACTGGACCAAACACATTTGAATGAATATAATCCAAAACCCCAGAAGACTTATGAGAACTTGAATAAAAGGAAACATGGTATTGTTTACCATAAATACAATGTTCATAGAAGTCAAACTCCATATTACAATCATCAAGGCCTTCAACAAGGCTCTTATTTTTTAGATCTCCATATTACAATCATCAATGTGACCAAGTCTTTAGTGCCATAACATTGTCTTCTCAGCAGGGAGCTTCATCTCCAAAGTATTAGCACCCTTAGGTATATAGATAGCATGACCATCAGATGTAGAAACAATGGTCTTCTTTTTTTCTTGATCTGCTGGTGAGGATGAAGAATCTAAATCCATTTTCTTGGACTTCACAGAAGTTCTATTGCACTAAATCATGCATGCATCTAGCCTATACAAGGTGTCCATCCTAATACCCTTAGAAAGTACCATAGAGCCTCTTGTCATCTTGCATCCATCACTCAAGAAAATAACCTGTACACCCACGTCACCAAGCTTGCTAACTGAAAGTAGGTTTCTTGCCAAACTATTGATATGCAGTACACCATCAATCCCCTTCAATCTACCATCATGGAATCTAATCTTGACTCTACCACGTACAACAATATTCAAGTGAGAGTTATCACCCAAATACACCTTTCAACCATCAAACTCTTCATACTTGGAAAACCAATCTCTATGAGATGTCATGTGGAAAGAAGCACCTGAATCTATCAACCACACATCTTCTGATGTATGTGTTGCCAAGGCTACAACAAAAGAATCTACATCATCTTGAGAAGATTTATTAGTGTCTGAATTAGAGAAATCCTTTTTACCTTTCTTTTTCTTCTCCTCTTTGTAGCCTTTTCAAAGATGACCAGGTTTTTCATAATTCCAACATTTTGCCTTGGACTTTTTTCCTAGGAGACTTGGATTTTCCCTTCTTGTCCTTTTTCTTTCTTTTCTCCATTTTTCTACCACAAGAAACTAGATCCTCCTTAGCCATTTCAAAAAAAATTCTTCACATCTCTTCAAATAACAATGAGCCAACCACATTCTCCAATTTGAAAGTGGTTGTTGTGCTTCCAATAGCTATAACAAGGTGATCCCATGAGTCTGGGAAAGAGCATAACAAAAGCATGC
Source organism: Chamaecyparis obtusa (assembly GCA_027943335.1). Taxonomy (NCBI): domain Eukaryota; kingdom Viridiplantae; phylum Streptophyta; class Pinopsida; order Cupressales; family Cupressaceae; genus Chamaecyparis; species Chamaecyparis obtusa. The sequence continues at coordinate 306,261 of BSBK01008827.1, forward strand.
ATTTATCTTGATCATCAATCTTATAACCAACATAATTCAATTGAGAAATTAGCAAATTAAATGCATTCAAGTGATTAGCAACAAAACCTTCTTCCATTCTCAAATAATATAACTTCTTTCTCAGAAAAAAATTATTTACCAAGAATTTCCCTTGATAAATATCACCAAGCTTCTTCCAAAGAACAACTGCAGTCTTCTCTTCATGAACATTTAGGAGTACAAAATCAGCCAAACAAAGTCTTATTAGACCCTTGGCTTTTTTATCCATCTTATCCCAATAATCTTGCGATGTAGTTTGAGGTTTCGTTGAAGAAATTGCAACCCATAGATCTCTATCTACAAGTATGTCCTCCATTTTAAGTTTCCACAACTCAAAATTGTTGCCATTAAACTTATCTGTCTCTACTCTGTTGAATGTGCTTGCCATTTCTAACCTACAATAAGATTATGAAAAATAACTCCTCTGCAAAACTCCCACTAAAACTAGATCAACACAAAAAAAACCATCTACCCAACAATGGTAACAAAGATGGCCAGGCTCTGATACCAATTGAAAGGAAGCCAAAGCGCGAAAACACTTCCAAATGCTAATTCTAACAGGAGAGATGATACTAAAATTTATCTCACAAAACCTTAGACTATTGCAAGCTAAATAAACACATACATAAAAATGGATTATACACATAAACACATAACACCAGATATACGTGGGAAACCCTTGCAGGAAAAAACCCACCACTCAAAAGCCAGACTCAATTGTATTATCAACAACAAAGTTACAATACAATCTCCAGAGCCACAACTCTCTAAGAGTAATCAGTTGTGATATCTAAATCCAGAATAATTCTGGCAGCATAACAACACTCTTCAAACAATTCTCTCTCTCTCTCTCTCTCTCTCTCTCTCAATTCTCTACAACAATGCCTTGTACTTATAGAGTTTTCGTACAAGAGGAAACAATTTCTAAAGTTTCTATATTCAAAGCATCTACAAATTATTTTAGAAACTTCCTTTATGCACAACTCTTTCCTTAAAAACAAAGCAAAGAGAATACATTAGAGAAAGAAGGGAAACATTCTATTTTCTTCTCCAAGTCCATCCTTGTGGAAGATTTCATCTTCATTTAGCATCTTTCTAAAAAGAATAAATAAAATAATAAATCATGATAAGGTTGAGTCACCTTATCCCAACATAACTATTCACTCAAAATTGCCAGTACTTATGGACAAATGTCCCAATAGTGGTGCACAAATGGGTCAATTATGAACCAAAAAAGCTAAAAAAATGATCAGTTATTGTTACATGTGTTATCATTTTTGGGGCTCTTTCAAAATTAGTAATTGGGTGTAATGCCCAAAATACTAGGACAAAACACACCAACATTTTTTTTTAAAGAACATAACATCTTCTAAGTTGCACACTAAGTTATGCTAAAACTCGAAACGTAATACAACCAACACATGCAACTCACAAGGGGAATCATGGCATGTGCTGGCTTGCGAACACCCCTTGTTCATCAAGTGCGTTAGTCTAGTGAAACCCTAATTAGGGTTTAACAAAAAAGTTAGAAGGGGGATAAAACCAAATGTTATTAATTAGAACATAAGAAATTTGATTATTAGGAATAATATTATTGTATTCAATGGTTAGTATTAATTTCAATTAAGGTTCAATAATCATAATAGTTAATCTGACTAAGGGATTAGAACATTAAAACAATGCAATAATTACCCAATCGATTATTATTATTATTAGGGAAATTAATTCACTTAAGACCCTCCTAGGAATTATAAATTTATTTATCCCCTAATAATTCATTTATTATTAAAGGAAATAGCGATGATCATTAGATAAATTAAAACAACCAATTTTCAATAATAGAACATTAATAATTCTTTAATTATTATTAAAAGTGTATGAATATAAAATTTAGACCTCAAATCTCAATATAATAATTTAATTAATAGAAAAGACCATAAGTAAAAAGTTGATAGTTAAGGAAATTCAAATAACCATAATAGATATAATATTCTAAAATATTTCAAAAAAATAATAAAGGAATCTTGGGATTCCAAACTACTAAAATGAATAATAAATTTAAAATTCAATTTCCAAAGCAAGAGGGGAGAAGACAAGAAAACATTGATAAATCTGAATTAAATAAATAAAAGAATCAATAACACAAAAAGTCTAAAAGTCAAATTTCAAAATAGTATTAAATTAATATAAAAAATTGTTAAACAAATTTCTCAACATTAGCAACTTAAAATAATACTAATTTTGCTTTTATTAAATATTAAATAGAAATAAGTTTCACTTGACAATAAAAATCCATAATTACTTAATTTTCTAATTACAAATCTCTAAAGAGAAAATAAATTAAAACAATATTAAATTTATTAAATTAAAAGTGACATTCTAAAGTCACTTAACTTAATAAACTAAAATAAGTCTAAAGTATGGAATAAAATAAAGTGCCACTTAAACTAAGATTAAAATAAAAAGAATAAAAGGGTGAGAATCCCAAAGTGGGCAACCCTAACCCTAATTCAAATTTAGGGTTAGGCCCCATTTTAAAAGGCGGGAAAAACTCTAATTTGGTCATTTTGTGTATGTAGGGAAGGGCCAGAGACTTGGGTGTTGGTATGAGGAGTTTTTTTTTTGTGTTCACATATGGGCACATGTGTGTATATACACACCAGAGGTGTGTATGCACACACATATTCTTTAGTGTGAATATGTTATCTCAAGATCTTTAGAAAAATGCTCACAGCTCAAACCCACTTTCTCTTTTCTTTTAATAGGGTACATTTCTTTCAAATTAGTTTTCCGGATATAGTTCATCCTTGGTGCTATCAGAGAGAATCTCTTTTTCTATTTTTTTTTTTTGCTCTATGTTTGGTTACTGTTGCATTTATTAAATTACTCTTTTTTTTTAAAACCCTCTGTTAGGGTATAAAGTTATATCTTTGTTAAAATCCATCTATAAACCTCTATTTTTTTTTAACAGAAAAGTTTATTGCATTAAACTTTAAATCCAATGTTCATTGTTCTAAACTTATGTTTATGTATTTTTTTTTGCAGTTAATATGCATTGATTTTAAAATAACCCATTTTATTTAAAATACAGATCTAAAATCTTTATTTATTATTATCTGGTGTATTTGGTAATATACATAGTAGATTCTATTGTTTAAATCCCTTTAATTTTTTGGGTTGCTATAGACTAAGCAAACCAATGTTTTCCTTTTATATTATACATGTTTTTTTTAAAAAAGTGATAGAAATAAGAGGGGGTGAATTGTCAGCTGCGCGTGTGTGCATAGTCCGGCCGCCCTCGGAAGCGGGAAGTGGAGGTAGAGGCCCCAACAACACCCCATTGGTGGTGCATGGGCTTTAAACCCTCTGCACCACCAATGGTGTGCGGAAGGGTAGGCTTCCCTGCCCCTCTACAGGTGCGGCCGAAGTAGCATGAGGGTAACTGTGTAAAAACATTGCCCCCCCCCCTCGCCTCCCAAAATTTTAAAACGAAGA